>JACEFZ010018859.1:0-68968 GCA_014155875.1 Cepaea nemoralis | reverse complement strand
CAAAAAAAAAAGCATCACCTTTATCACTTCAATTTTACTTTTACCACTTTCATCTTCTCCACATCACCTGAACTGCATCACTTTCACCACGACAACGTTACCACATCACTTTACCACCATCTTGGAACAGTCGTATAATCTAACGGTAGATGTAGAGATTAAGACAAGAACGGGTACGACAAGGTCTGCATCGCTCGGTGGGGTATTGGTGCATGATAAGACAGGCGTGGCCGGGACCCTTGGGATCGCGTGTATAGTGTGGAAGAATAGATAGATCGCGGCTTGGTAAGAATGGAGCTGCGAGGAGTGATCAAAGGTTCTGGCCGACATTCAGGTTTTAGAGAAAATAATCAAACTACTCCTAGTACTATTAGTATTGAACTCTTCGCTGGCTGTTGAAAATTTAGACGGAGTACATATGGGAATGGCCCGAGTGCAGTGATGTCGGTTCTTGACTCAACTCGAACATGGCAAAAGCAGCGTTTTGCAACATGGATCTGGATGTCTTCGCATCATGGCAAAATCGAGGCAAGACTGGTAACCGTGTGTGATGTCGAACCATGACTGCTCGCACATAATGTCATGGCACATTATGATGATGGTATTTTATTTTCCTTGACACTGGCTAGTGTTGAAATCTAGAACACCCATGGAAGTAGATGCATATTCTACAAATCTGCCATAGATTTGCGGAAACGCCATTGCTACAACCTGCACGAGCACTACCGTATCACTGACACGTTGATTCACAGAAAATGGAAATCAATCCGCTCAATACATTTAATTGATTTCTATCACGCTTACTACGATTTAAAAAAATAGTTTCTAGGCGTTTCACTTAAGTGACCTTTGAAAGAGATCTTGATCGGCGTTTAGATATTAAAATGTGATTAATTTATCAATACGTGTGCTTTTAAGAAACTATGTTCCGATAATTATTTTCACAGTTGAAGGCTTCTTTTTTATTTCTTTTACATAGTTCCCGCCTTTCAAACATTGCAGGTCTAAAGTAACTTGAAAATGTGTTATAAATACGTACAAAGATACTACGTAGTTTGTCTTCGGCATTAAAAATAGATTTTGTTATTCTAATCTAAGTGTTCCTAACATAAAGGTATTTATTATGTTTGTATCATCATCATTAGGTCCCATGCCCTAAACCTGTGTGTGGTCACGATTCTCACGGGATCACGATCATCAGTCTTCAATCAGGTATCCCCTTCCCCCCCCCCCCCTTACCCAAAAAAAAGGTTAAAAGATGACTGAGTTGAGTTAAGTTGGGTCAAGAACCGACATTCTTGCACTCGGGGCATTTCCATTAGCACTGATTCATCACCTTCAACAGTCAGCGTTGAGTTCCAATACTAATGGTGCCTGTTACAATCTGAGTATATGTCCCACTTGCTTTACCTCTGAGTGACGACGGTCTACCAGAACCTCTGACAACCCCCCCCCCCCCCCCCCCCCGGTGACGCATTCTCTATAGACCAAGTTAATCTGTCTGTTCTTCTGCAAGATGACTGAGAGGCTCCATGTAAGAAAACACACACAGAGATATTAGAGAACGTTTCCTCACTAATCTTTATCAACTAAATAACAAAAAGCCGGCTCTCTGGCGAAGGAGTTACTGGCGCAGTTCGTAATCCCGCTCTCCGCGTTCGAAACACAGCTGTTGGAGTTTTGGCAGCAGACCGCCTCGTGTTGGTTTTTATAAAATGGTATGAGTGTCGGTCGTTCAGAAAGCAATGGCAAACTACTGAAAGTAAGACATCACACACAGCCAAAAGATGCCGGGGTTGACTTCGACGTTCTGTAAAGGATATGCAACTAACTTTAACTTTTTCAATAACAAAAACAAAACATTAAAAATATATAACACACGAAAACCAGAATGATTCTAATCTGAAAGATCTTCAATTCACTAGTATCTGCTACGACCAACCTAGATCAGATGTGGGTTATGTGATGTTTTGCACGAAGTCGCATGTAGATGGTTTGCTGTCACCTGGTCAAGTGACTCTCCCTGCAAGACGAGGCTGCCTTCATGGAGCATAGATTGACACCGTTTATCTGAAATTCCGTTTCTGACCGTGACTCAAAAGTTGAAGCTGTTATTAACTGATTCAGTGCCACACCAAAAAAAAGCAGGTTTGGACTAAGCATGATACATACTCAAATGCATAAGTATTATAATGGAAATTTCCGTTCATGTAGCATTGAAATTGCAGAAGATACGATGAAATAAAACAAATAACACAACTACCGTAGTAAGGCGATAAATCGTCCTTCTGTCCAAATGGGAGGCCAAATATGGCGATATATATCATCCTTCGGCACTTAATAAGTGAGGTAATGTGGTGACATTAAATTTATTATTATCAGTCCACGGTGTTCTCACCATTCTTCTATAAACCCACGCCTGAGCAGCTTCTACATTATTCCTCACTTGTCTGCTAATTGTCCATGAATCTTTTGTCGTCCAGCAAAGGAAAATACGACATGTGTGTGATTGCGCGCGCGAGTGTGTGTGTGTGTGTGTGTGTGTGTGTATGTGTGTATGTGTGTATGTGTGTGTGTATGTGTGTGTGTGTGTGTGTGTGCGTGCGTGTTTGTGTGTGTGTGTATGTGTGTTTTTTTTTTTAAATAGCTCTAAGAAATAAGAATCCAGTTATTGATATATTATTTCCAATACTTAAATGATTTTACTGAAAACTATATCCCTAAACCAAACCCTTGAGATGATTTCCATATTTGTTCTTTCTAATGCATTTGGCCTGCTACAAATTCGTTAAGATAATATTATCTTTTCGTAGGGGCGTCGTGGGGACTTGAGGCAGTTTTCAAGATCTATACACTTTGCAGGTCTCATTATATGTTTCTGATTTTAAAATTTTCTAAAATGCCTACATGGAACATAGTTTGGCATCTGATTTTATAATTTAATTGCAATGATTACCTTGGAGAGACAGAAAAACAAATGAGACAGTTCTTCAGAAATATATGGAAAGTGAATCACCATCAGCATTCACTTTTACCGTCATCTGTGGTGGGGAGGAGAAGATGACGTTCTAGTGCCCAGTAGGTTCCACTGGATAGTGTCATTGCCTTTGATTGTACAATGTTTTGATGTTGATACCAGCTAGTGCTGGTAGTTGATGGTGTTGCATACTAACGAGATAGTCGAACCATTTCCTCTTCTGCCTTTCAATATATGTGGCCTAAGGTGTTTTGTTCCCACCGTCTGTCTGATAACATCATTTCCTACTCGATCTCGGATTTAATGCCATGGTATCTGCCATGGGCTTATATACAGGTTTCCCTATGCAACCGCCTTTAATTTGATGTATAATACAACATATCTGCTAGCATAATAACTTTTAAGTCATAACTGTGTCATACTCTTATTTCTCATTGTACGCCATTCATATTTGCATTGTTCAAACCTATTTTGGGGGGCACTGAATCTGTTAAGTTGGCAGTTCTTCTCAAGCATCTCTTCTAACAGGTGTTCATTTTGCGTAAATGTGATTTGGGTAATGTCAAAATTTGACATTGATAGCACGGTCTTGATGTGTATGCTATTTTTTACTTGTCATTTTGCGGACATAGTTATATTTGGATGTTTCTGTATGGGTGACAGTGGAAAGTGAATTGACAAAAAGAATTAGAGATATATTGTCATTTTATGTGGTCATATTATGAAGAGATACACACTTGAAATTGTAGACACACTTGTGTAAGTTTACGGCACTGTCGTGGAGTTATTCTTAAATGAGTAAACTAACCCACTAGAAACATGTACATTACCGTATTATTCCGAACAAACATAATAACATTGTTAGTCAGGTAACCGTACCTTTACATCTACCACGATCTGGGGTGGTTTTTATTTTTATCGAAGACTCCGGAATTGACCTGAAAACAAAATGGTTACCAGAAAATGTTCTTGGCGGTATAGTCGTCGTGGTATAGTGACCCCATAAGACATTAAGTGCTGTTTGTTCCTGTAGGCTCCATCTGGCTCTCTCTCTCTCTCTCTCTCTCTCTCTCTCTCTCTCTCTCTCTCTCTCTCTCTCTCTCTCTCTCTCTCTCTCTCTCTCTCTCTCTCTCTCTCTCACTATATATATATATATATATATATATATATATATATATATATATATATATATATATATATATATATATATATATATATATATATTGATATATTATTTCCAATACTTAAATGATTTTACTGAAAACAATATTCCTAAACCAAACCCTTGAGATGATTTCCATATTTGTTCTTTCTAATGCATTTGGCCTGCTACAAATTCGTTAAGATAATAGTATCTTTTCGTGGGGGAGTCGTGGGGACTTGAGGCATATTTCAAGATCTATACACAATGCAGGTCTCATTATGTGTTTCTAATTTTACAATTTTCTAAAATGCCTACATGGAACATAGTTTGGCATCTGATTTTATAATTTAATTGCAATGATTACCTTGGAGAGACAGAAAAACAAATGAGACAGTTCTTTAGATGTATATGAAAAGTGAATCACCATCAGCATTCACTTTTACCGTGATCCGTGGTGGGGAGGAGAAGATGACGTTCTAGTGCCCAATGGGTGACACTGGATAGTGTCATTGCCTGTGATTGTACAATGATTTTTATGTTGTTACCAGCTAGTGCTGGTAGTTGATGGTGTTGCATACTAACTAGATGGTCGAACCATTTCCTCTTCTGCCTTTCAATATATGTGGCCTAAGGTGTTGTTCCCACCGTCTGTTTGATAACATCATTTCCTACTCGATCTCGGATTTAATGCCATGGTATCTGTATGGGCTTATATACAGGTTTCCCTATGCAAATCCCTTTAATTTGATGTATAATACAACATATCTGCTAGCATAATAACTTTTAAGTCATAACTGTGACATTCTCCTATTCCCCATTGTACGCCATTCATATTTGCATTGTTCAAACCTATTTTGGGGGGCAATGAATCTGTTAAGTTGGCAGTTCTTCTCAAGCATCTCTTCTCGCAGGTGTTCATTTTGCTTAAATGTGATTTGGATAATGTCAAAATTTGACATTGATAGCACGGTCTTGATGTGTATGCTATTTTTTACTTGTCATTTTGCGGACATAGGTATATTTGGATGTTTCTGTATTGGTGACAGTGGAAAGTGAATTGACAAAAAACAATTAGTGATATATAGTCATTTTATGTGGTCATATTATGAAGAGATAGACACTTGAAAGTGTAGAAACACTTGTGTAAGCTTACGGCGCTGTCGTGGAGTTATTCTTAAATGAGTAAACTAACCCACTAGAAACATGTACATTACCGTACTATTCCGAACAAACATAATTACATTGTTAGTCAGGTAACCGTACCTTTACATCTACCACGATTTGGGGTGGTTTTTATTTTTATCGAGGACTCCAGATATGACCTGAAAACAAAATGGTTACCAGAAAATGTTCTTGGCGGAATAGTCGTCGTGGTATAGTGATCCCATAAGACATTCAGTGCTGTTTGGTTCCTGTAGGCTCCATCTGGCACTCTCTCTCTCTCTCTCTCTCTCTCTCTCTCTCTCTCTCTCTCTCTCTCTCTCTCTCTCTCTTGGCTATTAAAGACGATAAAACAAAGAAAATTGAAATATTTTGGTCACTTGAAACGTCACGAAAGCTTGGAGAGAACAATAATGGAGGGGTATATGCCTGGGAAGAGAGGAAGAGGAAGGCCAAAGAGAAGATGGGTGCAGGATGTGACGGATGATCTCCAGATGGGTGTATCAGACGCGGGACATCTTGCTTATGATCGAGAGGTTTTCCGGAAGGTTGTTATGGGAACGAGGTTCTGCAAAGGACATGCTACTGAATGAATGAATGAATGAATGAATGAATGAATGAATGAATGAATATATATATATATATATATATATATATATATATATATATATATATATATATATATATATATATATATATATATATATACATATATCCTTTAAAAGGTCGCTTAAAAGTCGACAAGGTCGACTTCGTTGTACCGTTTTTAAAAAAAAACATCCCATATGGCTCTGCCTCTTTTCGCAGCGAATTGCCGAAGCGTCGCGCAGGAGTCTCCGAAAACAAATCACTCGTGAACCGAAGTACGCGGCACGGAATCGAACCCACAACCATCGGACCCCGAGTCAGACGGCTTGACCACTTCTCCATGGACACTCCCTATCTATATGCTACGATGGTATGCATACTGAATCCTTTACCTTCTCTTACTTTTCATGTTGGATGTTACTGAGTACGTGCACTGTTCTGTGCACCTCCGTGTGTGATCACCGTGAGAATGTATTAGAACTTGTTGGTTTATTCCAGTGCAATACGAATGGTCCTTGATAACCAAACTCAAACGACCCGGCTGTATCAGTTCGGTAACACAACCCAGGTTTAAACCTGCTGTTTAGGTCAACCAGATTCTTGAAGATACGTCTTTAAAACGGCGAGTAATGTTACTTAAAGACGCTTCCTATTTTTCCCCGAAGCTGTGAAAACATTGATGAGGAAGATGAAAGTATCAGAATAAACAAGTAGAGTTTAATCTTGAACTTCCTCCTCACTATCTCTGTCTCTCTCCTTACCTCTCTAACTATATCTCATTCACAGACCAAGACGTCAAAGGAGCTATATGAATGTATCATAATAAACAAGTGAAGTGTCAACTTGAACTTGGTGCTGCTGCTTTTCCTTTCTTCATTCTTTCCTTCCTTCGTTTCTTTCCGTCTATATGTCTTTATTTCCGGCAGTCTGTCTTTCTTTCCGCGTTTCTTTCTTTCTTTATTTACATCTGTCTGTCTGTCTGTCTGTCTGTCTGTCTGTCTGTCTGTCTGTCTGTCTGTCTGTTTTTTCTTTCTTTCTTTCTTTCTTTCTTTCTTTCTTTCTTTCTTTCTTTCTTTCTTTCTTTCTTCCTTTCTTTCTTTCTTTCTTTCTTTCTTTCTTTCTTTCTTTCTTTCTTTCTTTCTTTCTTTCTTTCTTTTTTTCTTTCTTTCTTTCTTTCTTTAGTCTTTCTTTCTTTCTTCCTCCTTCTTCTTTCTAACTTCCTCCTACTTCCCCTCCTCCCTTCTTGGTACTCCTTCTCCTTCCTCTTTTTTCTCAGTTGTATACCTATACAGCAAATAAATAATATAACTTGTTCGAATCAACAAAGGAATTTTAACCTTGAACTCTCTCTCTCTCTCTCTCTCTCTCTCTCTCTCTCTCTCTCTCTCTCTCTCTCTCTCTCTCTCTCTCTCTCTCTCTTTATCTATCTAAATATAAGTTGATGTGATTTGATTTGATTTGATTTATCTCTATCTCTATCTATCTATCTAACTAACTAACATTCTCTAAATCATATACCGTAACAGAAGATGGGCAAGCGGTAGAAAACATAACACAAAAGCTACTGTACAGAAGAGCATACGTTGATGTACTCTGCCATTTAGAAACCTGCAGTGTTACCAGAAACATGGCGTACAATCCTGATGCATACATCAACATTGTCTGGGGCAGGTGCGCTGACATCACTACAAACATACACCTGTACAGAGGACATTTGGGCACCCACAAAGTCATTAGAGTACAAGCCATACGTTGTACATACATATATATATATATATATATATACACACATTAGTTGACACTCATAGAATACAGGGGGGTAGAGAGCACACTCTAGGTAGAACAATTGACAGGTAAAGGTACACTAGATTGAAGCATTCATCATCATCGTGTGCCATGCCGATACGCGTGGGCGATCATGTTTCGCCATCTCACTCGATCACCAGAGTCGTGGATCAACTCAGTGTTCTTGTCTCCACCATGCCGCATGGCCAAGCCATCCAGATATGTACTTCTCTGCCTTCCCTTTGTTCTCTTCCCATCGAACTTGCTAGTTGTCCCCAAGTTCTCCAGTCTATTTATTCTCATAACGTGACCAAAAATGTGTGACTGTCTACGTGTAATTTCTTAAATCAGTGTACGATTTTCATTTGTTTCTTGAAGGTCGTAAGTATTAGACTAGTTAAAATGGTTTCACACATGCCACAAACACAATATTGCACTTATTTCTTGCCTGATATATTTCTTGGTATGCCATGCATATTGCAGAGTTATATATCAAATAACATAAACAAACAAATAATACTTTGATTTATTAGGTTGCTTCTGGATTTGAGGTTTAAAGATTGAGCACAATCCAGTACTGACAACGCTGATCGTATTCCCGAACGAACCTTTAAGCCTTGTCCACGTCAGATTGGATGCACTAGACTCGAGTTTCGCTCTCGTTTAAGCTCGTCAGTAGTGCATATCCCTAAATGGACCCGGGATCAAACTCCGGATCACTGGCGTGTGAGGCGGAATACTTTGGCTGAAGTACTCAGTGCATTGTCGTTTATATTTTTCTAAGGGAAAGAACGTCGACTCCATGGAAACGGTTTCTTGTTGTGCTACTGGATGGAAATACGTATGATCGAATGTTATTAATCCTACATAAGGAGGGAAGCGTGGTTGAATGTATATGAACGCGCGTTCTTAATCAACCGGTGTCCTGGTGCCGAGGTAAGGGGTTCAACCCCTACATTGGTCAGTTGGACTAAAATGGTAACTTCTCGTCCTTGACTGTGGACGTAAATTACAAGTACCCCTGAAGTCGACGTGTGTTCGCCTTATGTGGCGGGAGTATTGGTAATAGGGAAAGTTAATCCACGCGCAAAAATCAGTCCAGTGCACGAGATGTAATATCAGGTGTCTGGACTACGCTTGAGGTCAAAGCGAGCAAACACAAAGGAGACAACATTCGAGATTGGAAAGTCATGCTCGAGACTAAGCACCTGAAGAAGAAGAAGAAGAAGAAGCTGTCACGTTTACCATACATTCATGTCACAGTCAGCGTGAAATGCCGACTGAAAGGCAATTATATTTCTTAAAACGGAGAACATCGGAGAAGCGTCGGAGACAGGCTTACAAGGTAAATACGTAAGCAGAAATTGTGAAGCGAAATTTGCATATCAAAAGCGTCAGTACAGGTTAAAGGTTACAGACAAAATGGCGCTGTACTTGGAATGAAGTGTGTTCACAGACCTCCCCTCATCTCCCCCCCCCCTCCCCCCTCCCCCCACACCCGTTTGGCTGAAAGATCAATAACATGGTACTGAGTTGTCAGACCCACCACATTAGCCTGCTCACAGCCTAGTGTTCATATCAATTAATCATATGTCGCCACTCTCTTCTGTTCGCGTCATCATAACATCATCTTCATTGCACCATCATCATCATCTTCATCACAGTATTGTCATCACATCATATTCATCACATTATCTTCATGATCATCATAATCTTTTTCATCACATCATCTTCATAAACATCATAATAATCTACATAATATGATCTTCATAATTATCATAATCAGCTTCAGTACATTATCTTCATAATCATCACATCATCTTCATCACATCATCTTCATAATTATCCATAATATCATCATTATCACAATTTCTTCCTCATCTTCATCATATCATCTTCATCACATCATCTTCAAAATCATAATAAACATATTCATCACACCATATTCATATCATCTTCATATCATTATCTCCATCATCATTACATCATCTTCATCACACCATCTTCATAATAATTATAATCATCATCATGACAACATCTTCATAATCATTATAACCATCATCAACATCATCATCATCATAATTATCACGCCATCTTCATCATATAGTCTTCATAATCATCTTCATCAAATCATCTTCATCACATCAACCCCTTTATCATCTCGATCACATTAGATTAATCGTCATCACAACATCATTTCCAACCCATCATCTTCATCACATCGACATCTTCATCACCTGCATCGAATAATGATCTTCATTATCTCCATGACATCATCATCATCATCATCATCATCATCATCATCATCATCATCATCATCATCATCATCATCATCATCATCATCATCATCATCATAATGACATCATAACCTTTATCATCTCCATCACTTCATCATCTCCATCACTTCATCATCTCCATCACATCATCTTCATTACATCATCTCTACAACATCATGATCTAAATCGCATCATCGCTTCACATCATCATCTTCATCTCCAACGTATCATCATCTTCATTATTGCCATCACATCGCCATCTCCATCACATCATCTCTATCACATAATATCAATTACATCATCATCTTCATCACATCATATGCATCACTTCATCTCCATCACATCATCTACACTACATCATCATCTTCATGACATCATCTCCATTACATCATCATCTCCATCACATCATCTCCATCACATCATCCTCATTAATCACCTCCATTACATCATCATCTCCATCACATCATCTCCATCACATCATCATCATTAATCACCTCCATTACATCATCTCCATTACAACATCTCCATTACATCATCATCTCCATTACATCTTCATCTTCATCACATCCTCTCCATCACATAATCTCCATCACATCATCTCCATCTCATCATATCCATTACATCATCTTCTTTACATCATCATCTCCATCATATAATCTCCATCACATTGTATCCATGACATTAGCTCCATCACATCATCATCTTCATCACATAACATCTCAATCACATAATCTTCATCACCTTCATTATATCATAGTATCCATCACATCATCTTTATCACATCATCATCTCCATCACATCATCTTCACCACATCAGCATCTCCATCACACCAACATCTCTATCACAGATTCATTTCCATCACATCATCATCTTCATCACATCATCTTCATCGCATCATTTTCGTCATCTCTATCACATTACCGTTTCCATCACATCATATCCGTCACATCAACGTCTCCATCACATAGTCTCCTCACATCATTTCCATTATATTATTTTCGTCATCTCCATCACATCATCGTTTCCATCACATCATATCCATCACATCAACGTCTCCATCACATCGTCTCCTCACATCATTTCCATTATATTATTTTCGTCATCTCCATCACATCATCGTTTCCATAACATCATATCCATCACATCAACGTCTCCATCACATCGTCTCCTCACATCATTTCCATTATATTATTTTCGTCATCTCCATCACATCATCGTTTCCATAACATCATCTTCATCACATCAACGTTTCCATCACATCATCCCTACATCATCTCCATCACATTATCATCTCCAACACATTATCATCTCTATCACATCATCATCTCCATCACATCATATCCATCACTTCATTATCTCCATCACATCATTATCTCCAGCACATCATCTATACCTACATTATTATCTTCATCACATCATTATCTACATTATATTATCATTTACATAAAATCATTGTCTCCATTATATCATCTGCATCACATAATTTCCATCCTATTAATCACATTATTATCTTCATCTCATCATTATCTTAATCATATCATCTTCATTACATCATTTCCATCACGTCATCGTCTTCATCATCTCCATCACATCATCTCCATCACATCATCTCCATCACATCATCATATCCATCACATCATCATCTCTATCACATCATCTCCATCACATCATCATATCCATCACATCATCATCTCTATCACATCATCTCCATCACATAATCTTCATCACATCGTCATCTTCATGATCTCCATCACATCATCTCCATCGCATCATCTCCATCAAATCATCTCTATTATTTAATCAGCTTCATCACATCATCTCCATCACATCATCTCCATCACATCATCTCCATCACATCTTCTCCATCACATCATTATCTCCGTCACGTCATTATATCCGTCACATGATCATCGCCATCACATCAGCACCTAAATCACGTCAGCATCTCCATCACATCATCATCTTCATCTCCATCACATCATCATATCCATCACACCATCATCCTCATCACATCATCTTTATCCCATCATCATCATTACATCCTCTTCGTCATATCATCTTCATCACTTCATCTCCACTACGTCATCTTCATCACATCATCATCTTCATCACATCATCGTCACAACGTCATCACCACCTCATAAACATCACATCATCACCACATGAACATCACAGAACCACTACTTCATCATCACCATTAAGCTACTCATTCCGAAGATTGGTTTTAAAGTCATGTTATCATATCACTTCATTGTTTCTTACGCTCGTTACTAGCATCATCAGCAGGTGAGTCGATACGAGGACTAACAATGAGATATGGTTTAGGCATGTGAATGCGCGTTTTCATGATCTCAGTATTATCACTATCATAGGGACGCAGAGGTGTTTCCAAGGCACCAGGGCCGGGTTATATACTGGCCAAGACCCATTGACGCGTCCTCGTCGAGCGTTCTGGGCAACAGGTCCTTTCGGGGTCCTGGCTAAAGTCAGTAGGATCGCCGATTCCTCCGAAGTCGGAGAGTGTCTGCCTGTACGGCGAGGAACCACCAGTCTGCACACCAATAAGCCAGACATGGGACAACGGATACTCACGCAAACCTCAGGTCCTGTATGACATCACACTAATGTTGGACAACAGGATGCCTTCATCCGACATACAGGACTTCGCGTTGGAGCTCAAGCCAACGAACACAAGTAAGCAAGCAAGCATCACTATCATAAACAACAACATTATGATCACCATCATTCTTATCAACATCATCCTCAACAACATCATCATGATCAACATCATAAGCATCATTATCATTATCTTCATCATCCTCAACTTCTTCATCTTCAGCATCATTTTCATCATTATCAACATCATTGCCATGTTAATCCGAGGATTCGTGCTGAAGTCGTTTCTTCTTTGTTATTATCACCATAATCATCACATCTTCATCATCATTCATCTCATCTCATCTTGTTCCTCTTGCGCCTTGCGGTGTTGAGGTGAAGTATAAACAGAGGGAGAATGCCCGATTATGGGCTTCATGTATCGATATTCCCATGGACTCGGTTATTCCCTGCGTCCATCGTTTATCTGGTCGGCCTCTTCCTCTGCTTCCATCTGGTCTGTACATCATTGCTTGTTGTGGTATATTGTTAGTTGGTAACCTACTTGCATGGCCAAACCATTTTACTTGCTGCCTTCTAATACAATCTAGTGCAGCTATAACCCCAACTCTAGTCCTGATTTCTTCATTTCTGATCTTATCTCTTCTTGATACATTGAGTATTCTTCTCAGGAATCTCATTTCTGTTGTTGTGATTTTTCTTTTCTCTTTTTCTGTCATTGTCCAGGTTTGGCATTGGTAACATAGAGTTGGTAGGAAGATTGTGTTGTAAAGTGCTCCATCATTCACCATTATTGATGGTGTCAGTATCACACAGGTCACCTTTGCTGCCCAGAACATTTCTTGATGCCAGTGTTGGGCTGGGTCAATCTATGTATAATGATAGAACATAACTGAATCATATCATGGGGCCATTTTTGGACAAAGATATCACCATCCATCATCAAGTGCTTTGACAGCTGGCTTGAGCGATCATGCCTCTCCACGAATCGCAATCTCCGACGGCATGGATCAGTTCGTGTGTTGACTCCCTTACTGCCATGACACACCACTGTCAATAATTGTCTTACGCAGTCTTCCTCTATCTCTCTTTCCACAAAGCTTTCTGGTTGTCAAAACATGTTCCAGTTTTTGTCTTTTCATAAAGTGGCCAAAAATGATGACTGCTTCTTCCTGACGTTTGTGATAAGTTGTCTTACAACAACATACAAAGCACACGATGAATTTCACAGCTGCCGGGACATGCAGTGTCAATGATTATTCGTTCGCTCTTCGTGAACCACAGAAAAATGCGATTGTAGGTTGATGTGTAGTGAGCTAAAAGACTACTGAATGATGCAAGTAATGAGCGGTGTCGCCACGGCAACTGGTGTATTTTTACCAGCCAATCGGCAGTTGATTTTGGAATAGCCCTGCAGAACCCATGGAACACAAAGCTTATGCAGCCACGTGTAGATGAATCCCGTTTACCTTGGGTGGAATCTACCTCAGGGAAGAAAATCTTACACAAATGCATGTTGAAGTCAGACCTGTGAGGAAAGTAACTAGGTGTGATGCATTTCCCTCGAACGAGGACCGAAGAAAGGTGATCTAAAATTTCAATGATGTAAACAATTTCAATGATGTTTTGTTTTTGTTCTTTACCATTTATACATAAAATAATGAAGCATGCAAAAGATGCAAGGCTCTGTCTGGCTTGAGTCACCAAAGACGTTAGTGTGAGAATAGTCTTTACTGATGTGAGAATATTCTTCTCTGTGTGCGGATACCTGTTTTATACATTTTAATACCTTACAAATTTGAATGTGTTTATTTTGTCTGATCGGAACTGACACCCAGAAGAAACAAAGGTGCGTGTGTGTATGTGTGTGTGTGTGTGTGTGTGTGTGTGTGTGCGCGTGCGTGCGAGCGTGCGTGCGTGCGTGCGTGCGTGCGTGCGTGTCATTATTTTTTCATTAAAGTTGCATGCCATTACATGACGTTGCAGTCAACAACAGAATTTTACCACCGTTGTTGATGTTTTGACAAATTTTTATGTTCAGTAGTTTGCCATTGCTTTCTGAACGACCGGCTGCCATACCAGCACGGTAAAATCATCGCGACACGGTCTGCTGCCAAATCGACCGCCGCTGTGTTTCTAACGCGGGTAAGCGGCATTACAAATCTTGTTCGCAACGCCATCGCCACGGAGATGGGCACTATTTACATAAAGGTTAAAACAAATTCCGTACACTTATTTTCGTATATATCGCATCTAACCCACAGACGTTATTTATAAACATTTATATTTATTTCTTACTAGTAGATTGCCCGCTTCCTGGCCTAGAGGTTAGCGACTTTTCTCCGTAATCTCGTATACTCTCGTAAGTAACGTGACGACGGTGAGAATCAGCAGTGGTTCGAATCGCGTCGATAACTTACGGGGTATGTGAGCCGGCCGCTCAGAAAGCAATGGCAAACTACTGAACGTAATCTTGCCAAGAAATCAACAATCAGCTGAAAGATACTGATGTTGACAGCGATGTCCTGTAAAGGATATGCATACACACACACACACACACACACACACACACACACACACACACACACACACACACACACACACACACACATATATATATATATATATATATATATATATATATATATATATATACAATGGCTCGGAACGCCGAAGAAGAAGAAGAAGAAGAAGAATATATATATATATATATATATATATATATATATATATATATATATATATATATATATATACACACACACACACTAAGCGACCCGGCCCGGCTTCGCCCAGCCCTGGCGGGGAGCGTCTCATTTAATTCATATTTGGCCCTTGCTCCCGTTCCCGTTCCCAAAAAAGACGACCCGGCCCGGCTTCGCCCTGTCCCTGGTGGGGAGCGTCTCATTTAATTCACATTAGTAGTCATATAAGCTCCCGTTCCCGTTCCCGGAAATATGGCGAACAGATTGGAAGAGAACATTCTTCATCCCAATAACTAAATAGGGCAATCTGAATGTTTTGTTTGTTTATTAATGTTTCCATATACTTTATTCACCATAGTATACAGAAAAACATTCTAAACATAGAGTGCACAATAAAAAAAAGAATTACCTTTCAAAAACACTTGCATGCAGTCTAGCTGATTCCAGACCAATCAAGGTACATAAGTATCAATGCTAGATGTGACCTACTTCAAGAAAATTTTATTTACATCACCACTGCCAACGATTTATCAGTGGCATGTTCTGCCATGTGTAAACTGGCAGACAACCAGGTGTTACGTATGGTAGTTACAAATATTATTCTAGCGCGTTATCTCACATTTAGATGCATATTTCATTTAAGACCTTTGTGTTGAAAAATGGACCCACAATGTGCAATCAGATGCACGATAAACTCCTCACTTTCAACTGTGTTGTACTCAACAGTGTTGATTCTACTTTCACACATTCCTTTATATCATTCACCTAAATCTGGTTATCTTCCACGAGTCAGTTTTGTATTATTGCTGTATTGCCTCTCCTGCTGATGTCACTCCTGTGCTCATTTGGCGTATTCTACATTGTAAATGTTTTACCCTTGTTCTTCAACATTCTGAATTGGATGTAATTGTCATAAATAGTAACAGTTCTAGACTCATAAAGCTGTAGAAGCGAACAGCAATCAGCTATCTATAAAAAATACTACACAGGCTGCATTTGTGTATATCAAGATGCAAAATATGCAAAGGCATAACATTAATTCCATGTTCCCTCTATCTGCACAAATTTGATTTAGAGCAATTAAAGCAATAAACAATGATAATGATGATAATAAATGTTAACAAAATATCTCTTCCACTTAAATGTGATTGCCAGGTGCCGGAGCTTCTGCTTCCTCCTCATCAGATGCCTCTGTTGAGTTTAATTCATCTTTCTCCAATTTAATACCTTCCATCTCAATGTATACAGCCAGCCACTCAGGTGAATCCACTCTGTCAATGCTTGCCTTCAGTTTTGACTGGACTGCTTGGAGACTTGATGTTGCCTTGTCAACACTCATGTTCCTGAAGTCTGTGGTGAGTTGGTAAACTAGATCTGTGAACTCCTTTGACATGGTGACAGGGTGTCTGACAAACTGGCCAGCTTCACGTGATGCCTTCTCCAGAGATGAAACACCTGACCTGAGTTGCTTAGCAAGTGTCCGACCAATTAGAACAATAAGCTCTTGACATTCAATGTACCGACCTCGTCCCCAAACGTCCCTGTTGTCATTCGTTGGTAACCATTGACCTCGCAGTTTCTGATTCTGCGCATGCCCCGGAAGTTCCAACTGAAGCTGTTACATCAATGTTGTTGTTTGTCCATCAAGAATGATGATGACCATTCATTTCATCCAGTGGGGTTGAAAGTATGGAGCCGTGAGTTCTAAGATGGCTGATAAGGCCTATTTTGGCTCGAAATGTTCTTTGACAATGTGGACAAAGAATGCTTGACATTTCTGGAGGAGGATTTTCTGCAGTGGTTTTTCTGTTCTGTCTTTTCTTCACAGCTCTTGCAGTCCTGGTTGCCTCAAAAGTGACTGCACCCTTGCGTAATGATGCACGCCACGAATTTCGGTCTCTGGCTGCAGTCTCCCAGGTGTCATGATGAATTTCAAAAGCATTGAGTGAGATTTTCAGAGTGTCTTTAAAGCGTTTCCTCTGGCCGCCTTGGGAGCGTTTACCACAACGCAACTCGCCGTAAAAAATTCGTTTAGGGAGCCTGTGATCTGGCATGCGAGTCAAGTGACCAGCCCAGCGAATCTGATTCTTCATTAGTAGAGTGTGGATACTGGGCATGGACGCTCTTTCTAGGACTTCAGTGTCTGGGATCTTGTCTTGTCATTTAATCTTCAGTAACTTCCTAAGGCAGACTGTGTGGAAGTGGTTTAATTTCCTAGCGTGTCGCTGATAAACAGTCCAGGTTTAACAAGCATATAGCAGTGTGGACAATACAACTGCTTTGTAGGCTTTCAGCTTTGTTTGCAGGTTTATTCCATTTCTGTCCCATACATTCTTATACAGTCTGCCAAAGGCCGCGCTGGCCTTGGAGATTCTTGCATTCACTTCATCATCAATTGTGGCAGCTTGTGACACAGTGCTGCCAAGATAGGTGAATTTGTCCACAACACTTAGACTATGACCATACACTTTGATATTCAGCACAGTGTGATTATTCCCTGGAGCTGGCTGGTACATAACTACAGTCTTCTGCAAGTTGATATTGAGCCCAAAATTGGCACAGGCATGTGAGAAAGCTGAAACATTATGTTGCATGTCCGCCTCTGAGTTGGCTTATAGAGCGCAATCATCAGCAAACAGGAGCTCTCTGACGGTGTCGCTGTCAATTTTGGTTTTAGCTTTCAGCGTTTTGAGATTGAATAACTTTCCATCCATGCGGTAGTTGATGTCTATTCCAATGTCGTTGTTCTCGAAGGCATTCGTCAACATAGCTGAAAACATGAGGCTGAACAGTGTTGGTGCCAGGACACATCCTTGTTTCACTCCATTGGTGACAGGAAAGGGCTCAACAGTTCATCGTTTTCCTGTACTCTTGCCTGCATGCCATCATGAAAAAGCCGCACTATTTGGACAAACTTTCGTGGACAGCCATATTTTGCCATAGTCTTCCACAGTCCTTCTCTGCTGACTGTATCAAAAGCCTTGGTAAGGTCAAAGAAAGTGGAGAACATTTCGCAGTTCTGTTCCTGACATTTCTCTTGCAGCTGGCTTGCAGCGAACATCATGTCAACAGTTCCACTTTCTTTTCTGAAGCCATACTGGCTCTCGGGAAGAAGACCTTGATCGAGACGGGCCGTGAGGCGATTTAGAAGAATTCTGGCGAGTATCTTCCTTGCAATTGAAAGCAAGGAGATGCCACGGTGGTATATCAATAACATTAGATCAAAACCGTTCACATCGATGGACTTCTTTTTTTTTAAAAATCTTTTATTGAGTGTTAAAGTCGTTGCAAGGTGTATTGTTCGTTTTATTACAGAGCGTTGCATGTGGAAGTGTATGTGACATATGCGCAAAATTTTACATTTATTCCAACATTTTTACATTTGAAATGGGGGTGGGAGTGGGGGGGGGGGGTGTAGAAGAATAACAAATTATATTCACATAATATGAAATATGAGTAATAAAGTAAAAATTTAAGCATGTATTACTATGTAGGGACAGTGATTGATGATACTTATGATACAGATGATGATGATGATGATGATGATGATGATGATGATGATGATGATGATGATGATTGTCAGGGTCTTAAACCTGGCTCGTTAACCTAACACATGTGAGACAGTACAAATACAACGTGAATTGACTTGAGACTCAACGACACTAAGTTTCGATGGATTTATTTACAGATCACGATCTAGAGATGATCATCACAATACATAAGTTATAACAACACACTTACAAGCAACCCACAGCTTACAATCAGTCTCACAAGATGTACAAGCACTCGACTTTCGGGCCACAGAACTACACAAGCCTTTCTCCCATCATACGTCCAGTCGAGTCCGAGCCCCAGAGCTGTCTGGCTATTTCTCGCAACGCGCCTGCCCACCTGAAGTGACTTCACGAGGCCTGCGTGCGTCCTGCTTTGTCCTTGCCTGACCGCTGGCTGTCTCATCAGCCGGCAACCTCGCAGGCAGGTAACTAATACTCGCCTGGCGGGCGTAACGATGTTACAGCATCCCCACTAGGGACTATTCGCCTGGCGGGCGTAACGATGTCCCTGCATCTCTGCTGGCAATACTTTAGACTCTGACATGCTCCCCCGGGGCTTCTTCATGAAAGATGTTATCTTTCATGTACACTCTATATACAATACTGGGTTAATATTTTTAACCTGTCAGAGTCAACCTTTCTGTTATATACATTTACTTTGGTGTAGAAATACAAAACCACACATCTTGGCATAGAAACACATAAGGAATGGACATTGTATGTAAAGACATGTGGTGTTCAACCTTTAACACTCGTCAAGCTTCATCCTCTCGATGGCTGATTACCTTAATTGCATTATTGACCCAGTCAGATCGGTAGTAACAGCTTCCCAAGCAACTACCTCGCAGCCTTTCAAAAAAAAAGTAATAATATGCTTTTTGCGATAAAAAACATCTGGCAAGACCGTAATACGGCTTTATATAAGCCACATTCAACGCTCAAACTCTGACCTCATTTGGCCAGGAGTTCTTGTGTCGGTCTGCAATGTCGGTAACACTCTACCATGCCCAGTAGATGGCTTCTTGGCGTGTTAACAATCTGGCAACAACATGGCTATTTATACACAATACATCATCGTATACATTTCAATTAACGCCCTTGGTGTAATAATGTAATAACAATTAAATGAAAGGGACATAACTTCAAAATTTAAGAAATATAATATCTTACAATAATTCTTCTATTTCTCAGCGTCATAGCTTGATGTTTCTCCATACTAGCGAAAAAATGTCGATAGTATGAATAAATTAATCAAGATATGATTCTAAGATTACACTAAATGAAAAATCTTAATACACAATTAGTGTATTCGAAATTATTGAATCGTAAATAGTTTAGAAGTGTTATAAATTTTTAAGCTTTTGTTTGTCGTCTGCTAATTTTGAACTAAATTTCTAAATCATCCGGAAGTACACACGAACAGCTGATGTTGAAATTTGTAGAACACGCTTGTTCCGGTCTGATGTAGTAAAACGGAATGTGCAAAGTTCTGATCGTTCATGTGTTGGTTGTTTCACTGGAAAAACTTCTGGATTTCGATTGACTGAAGTGGTGTAGATGTCAATGTTCAGGTCACACTTTCACACACGGAGTTAAAATATCACTGGATATGTTCCAAATGCAGATACCACGGATAAATTTGACAGTTCGCTTGCGGTAAGTTCAGAGCGAATGTGGTACTGTTCTTGTTTCGTAATATATACAATTAATAAAGTTCTCTTTCTACCACACACTACACAATTATTCACTACATTAATAATAAAATAAGAAAACTATATATATTGGGAATACACCCTATCACATCATATAGACATACACAGCTTTTCGTGAAAAAAAAACTTCACTGATGCATGGCTGTGTTGGTCTGAGTGTATTTTGCACACTGCACTCAGACATTGGTGCTTACTGGGTCGGTTGGACAACGGGACAAAAGATCGGCAATCGTGTTGGTTCTGCCCGCGATGTGTCGAACTTCAAAGCTGTAATCTTGAAGTTTAAGAGACCAGCGAGCTATTATTTGGTTGGAAGGTACACCTGAATTGATAAATCTCAATGGACTACTGTCAGACTCCACAATAAAATGACGTCCCAGGAGGAATCTGGAAAATTTAGTTATACCCTCAACTAGAGCAAGGGCTTCCAACTGCGGTGTCGACCAAGAGCGTTCTCTAGGTTTTAATTTTCTCGAGAAGTAATATACAGGATGTAGGATGTTATCATAATCCTGTAACAGAACTGCTCCAATCGCTACGGAGCTCGCGTCTGTGCGTAATCTGAAAGAAATAAGACAATTTGGCAATTTGAGAATGGGATTTTTAAAACTATTCTCAGAGAAATAAGATAATACTTTCTGGAATGCAAATTTTAGGCATTCATTGCTTACAATTTTCTCGGGTTTATCTTTTGTTAGTAAGTTAGTAAATACTTCGGTCAGTTCAGCAAAATCTGGTATGAACTGCCTATAATAATTTATAAGTCCCAACAAACTTCTGACTTGCTTTTTCGTAGTCGGAAGTGAGAGTTTTAGTATCTTGGACACAATGTTATCGTCTGTCGTGACAAAGCCATTAGATATTTTGTACCCCAAGAAGGATATTTCCTGATAGGCTATGTCTACTTTTGCAGGCTTTACCGTCAGTCCGTGCTTTCTAATGCGTTCAAATGTCTGTTCTAATGTCTTTATGTGGTCTGTCATCGTCTTTGTGTGAACACAAATGTCGTCTATGTAACAGATAATATTCGGTATGTCTGCTAGTAGAAGTCGTGTCATACGTACGAATGTTGCTGGGGCATTGACAAGCCCAAATGGAAGTTTGCACCATTCGTACAGTCCCCAAGGTGTGGCAAAAGCTGTCAGATGTCTGCTCTCTTCGTCTAATGCTATTTGCCAGTAACCTTTCGTCATGTCTACCTTCGTAAAGAACCTAGCGTCTGTCAGTTCTGTCAATAGATCTTCCGAGTTTGCCATTGGCTCTAAATCTAAAAGAGTTATCTTATTTAATTTCCTATAGTCGACACAGAGTCTTATTGTGTTGTCCTTTTTGCGTACTATGACCATTGGAGATGAGAAATTTGATTGGGATCGTCTAATGATATTGTTTTTCTCTAAGCTGATGATCTCTTGATGTAAGTGTTCTTTGTAATGCAATGGAATGGTGTATGGTCTGCATTTTATGGGTGTATTTGACGTGAGTGTGATGTGATGTTGTACTAACTCTGTTTGTCCTGGGTTGTTGGAGAAAATGGTGTTGTACTGTTGTATGAGCTGTTTGCAACTGTCTGTTTCTGCTTGAGTTAACTTTGGGTTGATCTTAATTTCCTTCAAGCAGTTCGTCGTGTCTAATGCAGGTGTTGGAATTTCGTCACTAGCCTCGTCATCTTCATGGTCTATTATCACTGTACATGCTGTTGTATCGTCTTGTTCGTTGTCTCTGTTGTAATATGGTCTTAGCATATTGACGTGGAATATTTTGTGTTTGTCTTTTATTTGGATCTCATAGTCTACAGGTGAAATCTGTCTCGTCACTTTAAATGGTCCTTGCCAAGAATCAGTCAATAAGTGTCTGTCACTAGGTAGAAGAAGAAGAACGTCCTGTCCAGGTGTCAACGTTATTGTCCTGTTACCTTTGTCAGCATATTGTCTATATGTAGCACCAGATAATTTTAGTGCATCCTTTGCAATTATACAAGATTTGATTATTCTTTCACGCAATGATGTAACGTATACGTATGATGATATGGGTTTGAGTAAAGGAGTGGATTCAGTTAACATTTGGTGATAGATGCTTAATGGGCCACGTGGTTTGGCACCATAGATAAGTTCAAAAGGAGAGAAACCTGTACTAGCATGTGGCACCTCGCGATAAGCAAAGAGAATAGCAGGTAAATATACATCCCAGTTATTGGGGTGCTCTTGCGTGACTTTAGCAAGCATATGCTTTAAATCACCGTTAAATTTTTCTATAATTCCGCTCGAGTGAGGATGGTACGGGGAATTGAAACATTGCTTCATGCCTAACATTTTGGTGAAAGCTTGAGTAGATGCGGCAATGAACTGAGTTCCCCTATCTGATTGGATAGTGTCTGGAAATCCTATCCGTGAAAATATATGGGAGAAAACTTCCATTATGTCATTGGCAGTTATGTTCTTTAGCGGAATCGCTTCAGGCCAGCGGCTACATTGATCAACAATAGTTAATATATATTTATTCCCTCTGGTTGTTATCTGATTAAGAGGGCCCACTATGTCGACAGATATTTTCTCAAAAGGTCGACTGGCTAAGTCAGTAATTTGTAACTTTGCCTGTGGGTTTTTTCCTTTCTTTACAAGTTTTTGGCAGATGTCACAACTCCTGCAATATTGCTTAATGTCATTGCAGAATTTGGGCCAATAAAACTGTAATAATAATCTCGATCTGGTCTTAGCGTATGCCATATGCCCTGCAAGAGGTATATCATGGGCAAGATGTAAGGCTTGCTTACGATACTCAATTGGCAAAACAGTTTGCTCTGTTGTGGTGTCACCTCTGGTATAATACCTGGTGAGGATACAATTTTTCAAAGCAAAATGCCATCTTGCATTTTTGGTTACCTTTGGCTTTTGGCCGATCAGATTAAAATATTTCGACAATGAAGGATCAGCCTTTTGGGCTGTTACAAAAGTCTCCTTCATGGTTTTAGGAGGTAGTAATACTGGGCTAAGCATTTCTATAGCCTCAGTCTGATTAATTTCATCTTGCATTCTAGCAGTAGATCTAGTTACTGCGTTCACACATTCAATGATATCAGATGGTGATGAAATAGTGTTATCAATGATGTCATGAGATCCTAGTGCTACATTAGCTACCATACATTCATTAGGTGGTACAACATTATCAATGATGACATTTGATGGTGATGGTGTGATCTCATTAATGCAAAGAGATGTTATGTCATGAGGCATATCATTCACCTCTGGTAAATTTCCAATTATAATATCACACACCGGGTTGGTTAATGCTGCGCATTTTACTTTCCCAGTGAGGAAAGGTGTTTGAATATATGCCCATGCTAGTGGGTACTTTTCAATATTGCCGGAGAAAGTTCTGCATGTTACGTGCCTGCCTGTATAGTCTGTAGGCCTTATGAACGTTCTCTTCAGTCCAATCAGTGAACTTCCCGTGTCCCGAAGGACTGTAGCAGACTTGCCATTCACGTATCCCTAATGGGTGTTTATTCTGCCTTTGGTGTCTATTACCAAATTAGCTTCTTCATTGGCAATAGGAATGAAGTGGCCGCATGTTAAAATACCATCTTCATAAAAGGTATTACAAACAGTACATTTATTTGCGTTAAACATATCAAAAGCCTGTGCTGAGTTCACGGGGTGTTTCTCTGATTGTTCTTCATCTGATGATGAACTATCAAATAAGGCGGCATTGGCTTTCTTGGTCATTTGCCTACCTTTACAATCATGGCGATAATGTCCATACGCCTTACAGAGGAAACATTTACGCAGATTTCTAAAGGATTTACGCTCCTTATCTTGTCTGTTTACGATGTTCTGTAAATATGTAAGATATGCGGGGTTCTTGTCGCACATCTCACCTTGATGATGTGACATTCTACAATAGTTACAATGGTTGTACTTCTCAGATGTAGGCTTATAAGGTTTTTGCCTACTATAGGGTTTGTCATAGTTAGCCGATGCTACAAAATTGGTTTCAGTAGCTTCACTGGCAAAATAATGTTTGTTGGCTGTGTAATAAGCCGAACCACGCCTATCAATCTGCTCTACACTCGTACATTCATTCTCTTGCAAAAACTTTGAAAATGCTGATGGAATAGATGAAATGACTTTATCTCTGATGATAAGATCTTCTAACTTTTGATAGTTCTTATCAATTTTAGCTGCTGAAGTCCATTTGGTAAATATATCTCGGACTAAGCAGAGGTAGTCAGAGAACGTTTGAGTCGGTGTGGGGCTCAACTTGCTGAATTGCTCTCTGTAACCTGCCTCATCTAACATAAAATGTGCCATAATCTTTGATTTTAGATAATGGTAATCTTTTCTGAGGTCTTTGGGGATAGTCTCTATGACTTTCAGCGGCTCCCCTGATAAACTTCTCATATAAATTATATTCCATTCAGAAAATGGGACCTGGTAATGGTCCATTAAAGTCTCACAATTTTGGGTGAAGGCTGCAATGCAGTCACCCGAGGTATAATTTCTTACGATACCTTGATATTTCTTGTACTGGTTTTCTTTCCCCAGTCTCTCAGATTTCTTGGACTCTTTGTTTATGGCAGTCTCAGTATCAAGTTGTTTGATTTTTAATTGCACTTCTAGCTCTTCCCGTTTACTCTGAGCTGCTATCTCTGCCTTCTTTAATTCTGTTTCTGCCTCTACTTGCTTGGCAGCTCTTTCAGCCGCTCTTTCATCGCGTTCATTAGCTTTCTTACGAAGGTGTTCAGAGTATTTAGTTTCACTCCACTTTGTCAACTCGTCACCTGTTAACTTTAATTTTAAACCCATATCGATGAAATCATTTAATGAAGACATGATGGAAAATGCAAATGAAATATCAGACACCCAATTTGTTACAAGTTGTTAGTAACGTGAACAATTTACAATTGTGTTCTATTTACAATATGTGCCTAAATTTGCATCCGAAAGTATATAGAAAGAAAAAATATACTCAAGTGTCCTGGATGCGGTGAAGAACGGTTGAAATTCGGACTAGGAACTGTAGGGTCGCTACTTCAAAACACAAATGACCTCTACGGGCAAGGGTTTCAGATGGCACAGAAAACCTGCTTTGTTTTTGGAGGAAATAAATTAACGTCTGTTTGATGTGGTGTGTATGCTTGTCACTAAGTTTTGATTAGGTTTGTATGGCGTTGAGTATAATTGTAGGTCGTAATGTTGTCCGTCAACAATTTTTTTTTTTCAAAATCACAAGTCACTTTCTTTCCGAAACTTTCTGCTTTCTACAATTCACTTTTCAAAGACAATCTAACCATATCTCAACACTCTACAACATTGATGACACATCACTTACATTAAGATGACATTCAGTAAGGACATAGACATCAAGTTTACAAGATGGCGACAAGGTCACAATGACGACAACTTCACAATGTCGACAAGGTCAAAACGGTGACAAGTTCCACAATCACAAATGTTTTACACGTTTACAAGATCAAACAATATGTATGCACTGTACGTTCACATTTAGTCTCCATGTTCAAACAATGTAATAATATATATCAAAATGAGCCTTCACAATCACATTTAAATGTACTCTAAAGTTGAACAAAAATTTCTAAGTTCACAACTCTAGGTTTACATGTTAATTACTTAAACCACGTTCATTTTAAAGCCGGACGAATGCCACCACGTCCACACATGTCAGGGTCTTAAACCTGGCTCGTTAACCTAACACATGTGAGACAGTACAAATACAACGTGATTTGACTTGAGACTCAACGACACTAAGTTTCGATGGATTTATTTACAGATCACGATCTAGAGATGATCATCACAATACATAAGTTATAACAACACACTTACAAGCAACCCACAGCTTACAATCAGTCTCACAAGATGTACAAGCACTCGACTTTCGGGCCACAGAACTACACAAGCCTTTCTCCCATCATACGTCCAGTCGAGTCCGAGTCCCAGAGCTGTCTGGCTATTTCTCGCAACGCGCCTGCCCACCTGAAGTGGCTTCACGAGGCCTGCGTGCGTCCTGCTTTGTCCTTGCCTGACCGCTGGCTGTCTCGTCAGCCGGCAACCTCGCAGGCAGGTAACTAATACTCGCCTGGCGGGCGTAACGATGTTACAGCATCCCCACTAGGGACTATTCGCCTGGCGGGCGTAACGATGTCCCTGCATCTCTGCTGGCAATACTTTAGACTCTGACAATGATGATGATGATGATGACGACGATGACGACGATGATGATGATGATGATGATGATGATGATGATGATAATGATGATGATGATGATGATGATGATGATGATGATGATGATGATGATGATGATGATGATGATGATGATGATGATGAATATGGTGTAATTTTTTTTAAATTTTTAAATTCATCTTTTCCTTTTAAAATCGGAATACAACAAATGTATTAACATACACATATGCGATAATATTACATGTATGGCATGGTGCAATTACCTACCCATTACTTGATGATGATGATGATGATGATGATGATGATGATGATGATGATGATGATGATGATGGTGCTGGTGGTGGTGGTGGTGGTGGTTGTGGTGGTGGTGGTGGTGGTGGTGGTGATGATGATGATGATGATGATTGATGATGATTGATGATGATTGATGATGATGATGATGATGATTGATGATGATGATGATTGATTATTGATGATTAATGATTGATGATTGATGATTGATGATTGATTGATGATTGATGATTGATTGATGATTGATGATGATGATGATGAAATAAAATTCTAACTGTTTTTCCCTTTCAAATAATATTACATGATAATAATATTACACGAAAACAGCAGCATGAACACATAATCACTTGTCTGAATCAAAGTAAAAGTTGACGCTGCCATCTTTGTTGCTATCCGCCATTAAATTCTAATTTTTTTTTCCGTCACGTATTTATGAAAACTATACGTTTATCCATGCCTGACTAGGGGTCAAACATACATCAAAACAGACACTACCGACAGAGATATATACATACCAATTATACATACACATTTATGTGTATATTTCCACACACACACACACACACACACACACACACACACACACACACACACACACACACACACACACACGCATACCTACTTATACGTATATGTACAGACATATCTATGCATGCACAAACGAATACATATTTAGATGTATCTCTATGTTTGTATACCTTATCCATATCCCACAGACAAATTTGAAACGTGCATATTCCCTTTTGTCTAAGTGGTTTTAAATATTTGAGTGACTTTGTTTTTGACCATGTGCTGTATTATATGTTTGTCCATACCATATACCTGTACTCTGCTAGTGCAGTCAACAATCTTATGTTATTATTTTCTGTGGTTTTTGGTATTGTGTTTTGACATATGCCTGGGTCATTGACATTGAGGTGAGTGACCCCAGTAGCGAGACTACGAGAAAAACAACCAGCCATGAAAAAATAATGGTGAGGGTGAGTGGAGAACCCCAGGATGGATGTGGAGAGAGACAGTTTTAGGCTGGGGTGTAATGTTGTGGGGAGCCCAGGGAGGGGCTACACAGTAGGGTTAAAAAGACAGTGGAAAACTTGACTGGGAGTTGAAGCTGGGACCGGCTGAGAGTCGGGTCGCTGGAGACAGGTGATGTTTTGGCGCCGAGCGGATCGGTTGTCGAAGAAGGGGGAGCTTAGACTGACTGCGGTCAGATCTTTTGTTGTGTTGTTCTCCCAGTTGTGAATGCAGGCCTAAAACCCGGAGTGGGTTCTATAGTTAATGGAGGCCTGAACCCAGAGTGGGTTTCATAGTGATAATGGAGGCCTGAACCCAGAGTGGGTTTTATAGTGAGTGGAGGCCTGAACCCAAAGTGGGTTGGACAGCTAGCGGAGACTAGACCCAGTGTGTGGGTTGTGATGTATGAGGTCCAGCTGTGGATAGGAGCTGGATTACCTGTCTTTATCACCGTCCAATTGTGCCTAGTGACCACCCCGTCACCCCACACTCTCCGTTAATCTGTCCAGTGTCTTCTCAACGCGCGCTGTTTTTGATGTGCCGTGGTGTCCTTTCGTGAACTGTCTGCTAGCTTCATCAATACTGTTGGTATCAAATTTACCTGTATTGACCTTCACGTAAACTGTCTGTTATCTGCTCACCCATTCTCACCCAGGCGCAAATCTTGTCTTTATACCGTGGATACGCTCCGCTGTCCACCCTGTCTCTCTCTCTGAGTGAGAAATGTTATTTACCTGGTTTCTCGTGAACTCTGTATTTGACACACACGCACGCTGCCCTCGCCACACTCTGGATTCAAGACTGGTTTTTCCGTGCCCCGACTGCTAGCTTGCGTGTTGCCTTTTAATTTAATAATAATAACCTCTCTAATCGCCGAGTTCACAGATAACAGAATGACAACAATGTCTATATTGTTCTTGACCGTACGAAGCCTCCCAGATAATAATGCACTGGGTTTCTTGATCGGACGAGCCTTCCAGATAAATAGATAATATCAATATATCCCCGTCATCCTTGCCCGGAGAGCCCTCAGATAATATCACGATGTTCGTGATGATAAGTGCGTGATATGGCCGTTGTCTAGGTAACGATACTCCTGGTGTGTCAATTGAGCTATCTAACTGTCTTACAATATAACTCACCCCCGCAGTGTACATTCACCAGTCATTAAACAAGATTGCGTTGGCGCACATAATCCTTTATTGCAGAAAGAACACGGACAAACGGAACACAACTCTATATCCAGAAACAATATAATCCATAGAATATAAATATCCTCCTCACAACTTAACACGCACATATCACTGTCTTCTCACGGCCTGCTTAATCTCAAATCCACAAGATTGTACATCCATGTACATGTATAGTCTTGTATGTAGTATTTTTTTCCTCTTTTAATTCTAACTTGTAGTGGGGGTGCTTGTTGTTTAACCAGGTATTTGTAGATTTGGCGTGCTGTCTGGTGTAGTAAGTGCTCACTCCCTCGTAGTGCTTGTATACATGTCTTATAGAATGCTGGTAGTGTTCCAAAGTAGTGTGGTATATTAAGATGTATTCTCCTAAGGTGTTGCAGTCTCATTTCTATATAGTAGAGTGCTAGTGGGTGTTGTTCTGGGTGACTAAGAATGTGTCCTATATGTTGGATTCTCAGCGCTTGAATCTTTGTGTATATGTCTTGCAGTGCTATTCCTCCTTGTTTCTTGTCCTGTATGAGTGTCTTATGCTGTATGCAGTAAATTGTGTTGCCAAAGATGAAACGTCTAATTTGCTTGTTGATGTCTGTGATTGTCTGTCTTGGAGGGTCTAGTACTGTAACTAAATATATAATTTTGGGGATAATGAAAGTGTTGACAATGATGCTCCTGCCGAAAATTGTAGATGTCTTGTACTTGTATCTGTGTAGCATGTCTATGATTTTGTGTGTGTGAGGTTTTGCCATGTTTGTGCGTGTATCTGTCTGGAGTTGCTGTGAAATGTGATGCCATATATCTTAATATTGTCTGTGGCTGTTGGGTCAGGAGGAAAATCGGCTTTATTCCTCCATTTTCCGAGACCCATTATGTGTGATTTGTTTATGTTTAATTTTGCCCCACTCCCTTTACCAAATTGTGTAAATGTATGGAGTATCTTTGTGATGGATGTGTTGTTGGCGGGGAAGAAAACGGTGTCATCTGTATATGCAAGCAACTTCCGTTCTCCTCCGCCTGGTATGAATGTGACTGTGATGTTGGTGTCTTGTCTGATTGCTTCTAGTAGTGATTCTAAAACCAGTACATATAGGAGTGGCGACAGAGGACATCCTTGTCTCACCTATCTTGTGAGCCGGAACCCCGAGGTAAGTGTGTGGTTAACCAACACTTTACTCTCAGGATTCCGGTACAGGATCTCTATCCACCTCCTAAAGTATATTCCTAGGTTGCATTCTGCTAATGTCTTGTGTAGATAAGAGTGGGAGATTCTGTCAAAGGCCTTCTCCTGGTCTAAGGACAAAAGGGAGGCTTGACAGTCTTTCTCCTGTGTTTATGTGATGATGTCTCTAATGAAATGTGTGTGTTGGTGTATGTTTCTATGTGGTACTCCGCATTGTTGGTCAGGGTGTATGAGCTTTGGCATGTAGGGTCTAAGTTTCTGGGTCAGTGCCTTGGTAAGTATTTTATAGTCTGTGTTCAGAAGTGATATTGGTCTATAATTTTTCATCTGTGGTTTGTCTGTATTGTTTTGGGTATGAGTGCGATGTAAGACATGTTGCAGCTATCTGGTAGTTGTTGTTTATCAAAGGCGTCTTGATAGACTTTAAGAAGAAGACCACCTAAGACAGGCAAGAAGTGTTGGTAGAATTCTATCGTTAAACCGTCCGGCCCTGGTGTCTTATCCTTGTTCATTTTGCTGAATGCGTTCGTTATGTCAGCCAGTGTTAGTTCTGTGTCTAGTCTGTCTCTGTCTTCATCTGACAGCTTTTTACTATATTGTAGAAACTTGTCTTGTGTCTGTGTGTCTATTGTCTCTGCTGTAAACAGTTGAGTGTAGTATTGATTAAATGCTTCTGTTATTTGTGCTGGTTGTTTGCATATTGCCTTGCATGTCTACTATTTTGCCTATTTGTCTGCTACGCTGTATATTTTGTTCAATTGCCATGTATTGTTTACTGGGGGTGTCTTGTATGATTGTGTTGAGCTTTGTTCTCAGGAGAGCACCCAGATATCTGTGTTGTTGGTGCTGATCTAGCTGTTCCTCCAGTGTGTGTAAGTGTGGTGCCTTGCTGTCTGTCTGTTTTGTCAGCTGTATGGCTGTTTGTATAAGTTCTTCCTGTCTTAATCTGTCTTTGTGTATGATGGATGCTAGTTGCTGTGTTCTGCTTCGTATTGTATTTTTTAATAAGTCCCAGTATTGTCTGATCTTATCAGTCGGTATGTGGTGGTGTATATGTGTAAAAGGTGTGTCATGTATTTTACGTATTTTTCATTCTTAAGAAGTGTGTTGTTAAATTTCCAATGTGGTGAACATTTAAATGTTTGTGTGTTTATGTTGCAATCTTCTTCCCGTGTGGTGTATTTTATCTGTGTGGGTTATTTCTCGCTTATTTGGATGTTTGTGTCTGAATGTGTCTATTAAGGTGTGTGTGTCTAAAATGTTTTGCAATGTCTCTAACTGGGTTGTGCCTTCTCCTTTCATTCTCATTACCTGTGTCTTCATTTCTCCGCCTACTGTATCCAGTGCCTGTAATACACAGTTGAAATCTCCACAGAGTATGATGTTCTGTCCTCTGTATGTATGTGCGAGTAGTGTTTCAAGTTCTTCATAGAATTGTGGTTGGTAGTTATAATTTGGTGGTGCATGAATGTTGACAATGGTATATGTGTTTGAATTGTTACTTATTTGTATTATCTTGATTCTACCCTGGTTATCCCGATTTGTTTTGAGTATGTTCCACCTATCTGATGATTGTAGTATGGCTGTCCCAGACCCTGTGTTGTGGACCGCCAAACTGAAAAATGCATGTCTCAGTCCTAATTGTATTGTAATTTGTGCGCCATGTGTATCTGAATGTATATTTGTCTCTTATAGTAGGATGAAATCTGGTTTGTATTTGTGTATAAGTGTGCAAATGTGTTGTTGTTTTGTACGTATACCTGCTATATTTAAACATATTATTTTGATATCGTCACTCATCCTATTATCAAATAAAAAATAATGTTGAGTATAAATTGACAATTGACATTAATAATAAGATAATTTTCCTTTAAAAACATTGGTTGTATGTAGCTGTTTAGTGTGTTTTTGTTGTTTCCGGATTCTCTTCATCGTCTGTGTCGGTGGTGATAAATAATATTTTGTAAAGATATGTTGTCGTCTTCCTTTGTGGTCTGCTTTTGTTCGTTTGTTTTTTCTGTGGGGATTTCTTGTTTGTTTACTTTCTTTGGTGTCGCTATGGGAGACTCTTCCTCACAATCACTATTTTCTGTGTTTTTCCGTCTTCTATTGCGCTTGTTATGTGTGACTTCCTTGAAACCCTCTGTCGTATCTGCTTCTGTGTCGTTTGTAGAGGACCCCTCCTCCTCCTTTTGGTCTTTCTCCTTGGTCGAGGTTGTTGGTGGGTCTGGGTTTAGGGTCGTAGCTTGTTTCAATTTTGCATGGGTTAGTGGGACAGGTTGGGTGGATTGTCCTTTTAACAGTTCTGGCAGAGGCTTGTTATGTGTGACTTCCTTGAAAACCTCTGTCGTATCTGTTTCTTTGTCGTTTATAGATGACTTCTCCTCCTCCTTTTGGTCTTTTTCCTTGGTCGAGTTCATTGGTGGGCCTGGGTTTAGGGTCGTAGTTTGTTTCGAATTTGCCTGGGTGGGTGGGCAGGCTGGGTGGGTTGTCTTTTTAACAGTCCTGGCAGAGCTGGAAACTCATCTAGGTTGTTTATGGTTGGTGTTGGCTTTGTTGACTTAGTTGGACTTCTCCTCCTCCTTTTGGTCTTTTTCCTTGGTCGAGTTCATTGGTGGGCCTGGGTTTAGGGTCGTAGTTTGTTTCGATTTTGCCTGGGTGGGTGGGCAGACTGGGTGGGTTGTCTTTTTAACAGTCCTGGCAGAGCTGGAAACTCATCTAGGTTGTTTATGGTTGGTGTTGGCTTTGTTGACTTAGTTGGACATTTATTAGACCAATGTGAATCTTGCCTGCATGTCAGGCAGACTGTCCTCCGCCCTGGCATGTCACCAGGATTCTATGATTCCGAATTTTCTGCCCTCCTTTTGCTGTTATATTGACATAGTGTGGTATAGTTTGCCCTTCTTTAGGATGTACCAAGGCTCCCCATTTCCCTGCTTAGTCTGTAATTCTGAAAACCACGGGCTCTGGGTCGCCTGTTATTTCTTTCACTATTGTCTTCACACCTTCTTCTTTCATTGTTGCTAAACTCCAGTGTAAGTTTAATCTCTTGTTCTCTTTCTCTGCCTGTTGTATTTCTATTGTCATTTCTGGGTTTTTTAAAGTTATGGTTTTCCCATGGAGACGCTCGTAAAGTGTCTCTGATACAACAGCAAAGATCCATTTTGTTGGGTTTTCATACCTATATAGCTCACCGAGTTCGTTTATCGGTACACCTCCGGGACCGACCAATGCACTTCCCACCAGTTCGGCGGATGATCTGGCCGCTCCTGGTCCTCTCAACGAGACCACCAGCGTTTTGGGTAAGTGCATGGCATCCTCCTCAAAGGAGTCTAGGCCGACGCTTATTTCAGAAACTTGGTTAGTACCGGTGTTAGACGCGGATACTTGACTGAATAGTCTTCCATCGATAACACGGCTCACCTGAGTAGAGTCCATTTTGAATTTCGCAAACGTTGTGCTATCGCAATAAATTCACTCGATGATCCAACGAAAAGACACACACAAGAAAGTCAATTCACTATTTTAGCACATGAAACAGGTAACTCAAATAATATTACATGATAATATTAATAATACTACATGAAAAACAGCAGCATGAACACATAATAACTTGTCCGAATCAAAGCACAAGTTTACACCGCCATCTTGATATGGATCTTTTTTTTAAACGTTTATTTCATACAAAGCAATGCATATTTACAAGGTGTAATGTGTGCTTCTTTTGTTTGTGTATATTACAGAGCATTGCCGTTTGTTAGTGTTAGGTGTCACATGTGTGAATAAAACAAATACATACATATATACAGTTATGATAATATAAGATTTATGGCATTAGTGCATGTAAACACACATGCCTGGCATGTGCTTCATTTCCACTTCCACAAGCGGAATGTATGCAACACCTATCCATCTCTTCCTCTCCCTCTCTCTAAAACGTATAAATTTCGCCTTATTTTGGATCCAACTTGGACTTGTCTTGGATTCTTCACTCTCGTCTTGCTCCAGCTCATTATTGTTTTGCGTATTAGTTGCAGATGATGGCTAACGTACGGCCAGTCAACAGACAACATGACCGCATCCAGACACAGTGAACTCAAACACTGATCGTGCTGTGTTGTACGCTTTTGTTGCTAAATTTGTGTTGAGAATTTGTTTCCATTAATTGCATTAAAAATTAAACAAATAATTACATTATATAAATTTTTTTTTTTTTTGGTTTTAATGTGGCCCTACGAGGCCAGTCCGTCTTGATTCACATGCTTTTTTTTTCTTCGGTTATTCATCTTTATTTCGCAAAATATTTTTTTTTTTCGAAAACATGAATGCGTGCAAACTAGTAACGTGAAAATACAAAATAACAAGTAAATCACAACAAATATATTAGATCATTAACTCTGACAGAAATACATTGTGGCATACACTCTGATAACCTCTGAACTCCAGCGACCTATGAACGCCATTTCTTGTGTTTTGCTGAAAACACAGTTCACTTGTATTAAGGGCCCTTCCCTTACTCATCCAGCTGTAGAGGTTCCCGTGTACTGGTCAGCTTTCGGGACCTCTTCAGCAAAATAGATACCCCGTCCAAACATGTTGTTAGGGTCCGTGGCCTCTGTATCAAATCCCTCCTGTATTATACTGTTGGCAGCGTCTTCCGATGTTCCATGGAACAGGTAGATCTCATTAAGTTCCACGTGTCTTCTTTCCTTCTTAAACTGCCAGAGCTTGATTGGAAAGTCAGTAATTCTTTTAACTCTATGTCCGTCGTAATTTTTATCACTTAGGTCGTCTCTAAAATCACGATATTCACGAAGTAATTTGCGATTTTTCACTTTCTGTATGTCAGTGACCGAAATTGCACAGTGATCTAAGTCTTCAGCGTCACGTCCCAGACCAACCTTGCACGGATCAAATGTTGATTCAATCATCTTCTCTATGGTCGCGTATGTCTTGTCCGACACATCCTTGAAATAAGGTTGCTGTAGGCCATGGTATCTTTCCTTTAGAACAGTGCCAGGTACACAGTCACACAGGGAGCCCGAATGTCCAGCGATGGCTTGATTCACATTTTTTTTTTTTTTTAAATCTTTTATTGAGTGTTAAAAACATTGCAAATTGTATTGTTCGTGTTTTACAGAGCGTTGCATGTGGACGTGTAGGTGACATATGCGCAAAAAATTACAAATATTTTATACATTTAAACATTCCTCCATTGACATTGTTGTAAGGAAATATTTTATATCAACAGCGTGATGGTAGTGGGCTGTTATTATTTCCCTTGCCGCCTCGCTCTCCTGTCAGCTCCAAAACTCCTACCAAGTACCATCACCACCCCTCGGTGATGATGAAACATGGCGGTGCAAAACTGTTTACAAACAACCGGTGAGGGCGGCAGCAGAAAACAACAATCCCAGTATCAAAAAGGTGGGAAGGGGGATGTGACAGTTTACGGGTTTACAAAGCTATATATATTAATAGTGATTACTGCAATTAATAGTGATAATAATGCAAATAACAACCAAATACATAAATAATATAATAATGACAAGGAGTAAAACTGCTAAGGGTGATAAACTCAATGAATGAATGATAATAACAGCAATGATAATAATAGTAATAGTTAAACATGTCATGTCATGTGTTAAAAGGATTTTCTTAGGAATGGTGTTTACATGAAATACATCTTATAATGATGATTACAAGGAATAAAACTACTAAGGGTGATAACAGCAATGCTAATAATCACAATGATAAAATTTGTTATGATAATGATCACATTTTCCAAACATGTGATTCCATTTGCTAAAATGATTTTCTTAGAAATGGTGTTAAATTATGGCAGGTACATACAATAACAATTTCATCCTGCACTCTTTAAAAATATAGTAGGTGTAAAAGGAGTTGGTTATCTTTTTTTTTCCTCCTTGCTTATTTTTTTTTTTTTTTAATACATATTCTTCTTGCAACATGCAATGTTCAATAATAGTAGAAGTAAGGGGAGTTGGTTATCTTTTTCTCCTTGCTTATTTTTTTTTTCTTTTGGTCTTATTTGTAAGGGTTCATTTTTTCCCTTCCTTTTTTTTAAAAAAAGAAAAAAAACTTATTGTAAGAAGTAAACAAGCATCAGTATTTACACAAATTTTTTCAATCTTTACATTTGTGTTTCCCTTGCCACCCTCTCACCAATTTGGTTCCACTCCACCAATGCCTTACCACTCCTCTCTGGGCAATGATGGTAAAGGCAGGGTAGATATTTGAACCAAACCGGTGTGGGTATCAGCAAGGGCAGCAACAAGCCATGAGCAAGGGGATGGGGAGGGCACATGGGAAAGGGATTTTGTTTATTACTAATGATTACAATAATAATAATGACAAGAAGAGACATACTGAGGGTAATAACAGCCAATATAAAAACTAGCAATGGTAATAATGGTTATGAAAATGATAAACTTTTTACTAATTGTGGTTTCCATTTGCTAGGATGATTTTCTTTGGAATGGTGTTAACATAGCATAGCAGGTACATACACAAGCCAAATATAGTTTTTAATAATAGTTGTAGTACAGGGAGTTGGGTTTTTCCCCCTCATTTTGTCAATCCTTTGTATTTACACAAATTTATTTCAGTATCATTGATTTGGTAACCATATGTGATTTTGTATTCATTCCTTCAACACTCCCTCACATGATTCAAAAGGGGGTGACAAAGAGAAAGGGAAATCTTTACATTTTTGTTTACTTTGCCACACTCCACCGATCGCTTTCACTCCAATGCCCCTCTGACCACCCTTAATGATGGTACAGGCAGGACAAGTGTTTGAACTGACCAGTGGGGGTGGTAGCAAAGGCAACAAACCATAAGCAAAAGGGGGCTGTCACATGCCTGTGGTCATTGACATTAAGGTGAGTGGCCGTACAAGATAAACAGTTCACGAGATAAAATGGGGCGGATAGTAGGTCCCCCAGAGGGCGTAAATGAGAGGACAGTAATTGAAGGGGGGAGCTGAGAAGAGGTCAGCTGGTGAGGCAGACAGTTGGAGCAGTGAGGTTGTGTGGTGTGTGTGAGGCAATGTGGGGCATAGAATTGTTTAAAAAGACAGGGACAAAGATTGACGGGACAGTTGATGTTTGGACTCCGAGCTGAGAGGGAGTTGAGTGTAGACCAGACCAGGAGAAGGTCGTGGTCTGATAAAGTGAAGAATTGTGACGGAGTTTGGAAGATAACTCCGCACTGTGGGTTCCAGGGATAGTGAGTGGAATTCGAGACCCATAGTGGGTTACTTTGAGTCGGGCCTAGGGAGAGAGGCTAGTATACCTGTCGTGTGGGACGAGATTTTAGTAGCCTTGAGAGGCAGGGTTATTCGACGTGTTCCATTGGGATGGAGATATATTCTTAGAGAATTATTGTTCCTGGATTTATATGTTACATGTGTCTGTGTTAATTCAGAATTAAAGGAATATTATGTGCGCAAATTAACGCTTGTTCACTGACTGGTGTTTGGTGGTGATGCATCTTGATTAATCTGTTGTTCAACATCACATTGTTACAAGGACATACCCTAGACATAACCATAGCCACTCTATCTGTCACTTAGTCAACATTCACTTTGTGACAGAGAAGATTTCTGGGAGGCTTCGTCGATTAGAGAGAACACTAACATCAGAGACATTAGTCGGATGCCCAATTACAACAACAATAATGAGAGTCCTCCTGTCAAGAATAAACACCATTTTCAGTAGACAACGCATGTCAAAAGTGTCGGAGAATTAATACAGAGTCCACGAGAAACCAGGTAAAAATATCATTTCTCACTCGGAGTGGAGAGAGGAGACGGGGAAAGTGTGTCCACGATATAAACACTGGTGTTTCTCCTGTGCGGGAATTGGCTAGCGGAGAGTTCACGAAAGGCCACCACAGGTAAAACCATTGCCCACCCTGAGAGGGAGAGGGGACAGCGGGGTTTACTCACAGTACACAGACAAGGTTCGCGCTACTGAGAGAGGCGTCTGGCCGACAGCAGGCGAAAAAGTCAGCGCGGTTTAGTACAGTTGTTCACGAAAAATAGACAGGCGCCAAAGGTGAAGGTCAGGTGAACTTGTGCACAGCGAGTGTGTGTGTTTACGGCGTCTTCAGAGTTCGGTGCAGATAATAAGATGGGAAGGGGCGCCAGGGGAGTTACGAGGGTAATTCATGGTTAAAAACTCGCCAGGAGGAGGGGAGTTATAGGAGGAAAGTGTGGGGAACACACAAAGGTGACAATCGTTGCTCCACAGAAAAGGAAAAGTTTCTACACGGAGTATTGCGATAAAGAGAAACAGAGATGACCGGTGGGTTGATTTCAAGGCCGAGAACCAGGGAATTTGACGGAAAATTTCCACTGAGAATAACACGTTGTTTTTCTACTGAAACTAGGATTTACGTTTAACGTCTTTGTGTGTGTCATCATCGGCAAACAAACCACAACAGTCATTCAGGTGCCGTCTTCGCAAATATGAGCGCATTTTTTCACCAAAAAAGACTTGCGAAGCGGATTTAAAGCGCGTGATCATTTTCTGCTATTCGTTGGTTTAACCGGGTCAGCAACAGTGAAACCATACCATCACTTCAAAGCGACAGTGACTACGCAGATAAACATTCATTGATTTTAAAGGTATTTTCGGCTCCCCAAAACGCAACGAAAACCCAATATTTCTGGCAAAACAAGAGCGTTCACATACATTATACAATCACAGGCCAACTCTACAGGGAGGGTTACAAAAACGTTACGGACTGTGTAGAGACAAGGCGTTGGGATAATTATCATCATCTTTAACTTTTACGACAGTCGAAAATCGTGTCATCACGTCAACAAAAAGTGACAACGTATCAGAACATTAATTCATTGTGGGAATCTAACGTCGTAATCTTTTCAAAACAGTAACGGACAGACATTTCCATGCGATTTTCGGACAATATTAAAAACAAACTAAGGACTTTTGTAAGATTCTACCATCACATTGGTGGCGGCAACCCTTGTTTGCTTCTGTTGTTCTCATCGTCCTAAGTATTGTTGTTGTTGTGCGTTACGTAAATATTTGTATGTGGTCCAGTGTTCGTTATAAGTAGGATATTTTTGCATTGTTTCTCGAAATGCGGGAGACGGCGCAAAGGTGAAATTGTCTAGGTACATATTGTATGTTGTTGAGAGACAGCTGACGAGTCAGTTTGTTTTGTGCTGTGGCATTGGGTCGTCTCGACATTATACACGGTGTCCAAGTGTCTACGTCAGATCTATGTACATTATTCATTTTATATTTGTTCTTTTTACTGGTTTCTCTTTACTGTTACATATAATATTTGAGTTCTTTGGATATATGGTATTGGTGTAATTCTTATGTTAATATAGCTTCTATCTAGATGGTATTTGTCAGTTTATATTATGCGCACGGTATGGTCTTTCATGGGCATGTTTATGTCAGTGGTTTTTATTTCTATGTAATCATCCGTCTGCGTTTCAGCGGCCTATGCGTCTAGCGTATAATAGTTGGCATTTAGTGTGTATCATTCATCTGTGTATGTATATGTATGTTTACAACTATTTCCAGGAATTGTTCTACAGTTATTTGATATATATATATATAGATACAAGGGAGTATAGGTGATACTTCCCCCCTCACTACCTAGTGCTTATAGAGTGACTGGGTGAGTACAGAGTGATATTTTAGCACTACGCAGTTACGTGCACAAAGAGTGGTAGTGTACGTATTGAAGGCACACAAAGGACTAGTAGCAGAGGCTTTACATTTATAGTTGGCTGACAGACAGCAACGTGTCCACAAGTACAAGATGCCTACTTTAATGGATTATATTGAAGCAGGTGAAAGAATAGGCCTGAAAGGTAAAGAGTTACAGGAGTATGCAGAAGCGAAAGAACAAAAGCAGACGGAAAGAGAGGAGAGGCATAATGAACGCGAGGCAAAGCGTCTACAGGAAGAGAAAGAGACGCAAGTAAAACTAGCTGAAATGGAAAACAAGCGTCTACAGGAAGAGACACAAGTAAAACTAGCTGAAATGGAAAACAAACGTCTACAGGAAGTAAAGTTAGCTGAAATAGAAAACAAGCGTCTACAGGAAGAGACACAAGTAAAACTAGCTGAAATGGAAAACAAACGTCTACAGGAAGTAAAGTTAGCTGAAATGGAAATTGAGAAAGAGAAGATCAAGTGCCAGATGCAAACTGAAATCGAGTTAAGAAAACTAGAACTATCTTCGAAAGGTCAAAGTGAGGAAAGCAGAAGACCGTCGCAGTCGTCACAGAGATTAAAACTGCCATTTTTTACGGACCGAGACAACTTGGATTCCTATTTGTCGAGATTCGAAGCATCAGTGAAGGTATTAGGCATCCCAGAAAGCGAGTACGCAATTAGACTGGGCGAGTATTTAACGGGTAAGGCCCTAGAAACAATGTTTAATTTACCTGTAGAAGAAAGGAACAACTACACTATCTTACGTCAACGTTTGCTGACAAAGTTCCAACTAACTGAGCATGGATATAGAACAAAGTTTAGACAGTTAGTGCCAGAGACAAATCAAGATTTCACAGATTTTGTTAACACTGTAAAGAATACATTTAACAAATGGATGGAGCTGGCAGAGGTAGGAAAGATTTTAATAAATTAGTAGGATCTAATGTTAAGAGACAAGGTAGTTATCATGCATGCAATTACTAATTTAGTAGGCTTTCTTTGAGGAACGTAAGCCAAAGGACATAGACACAATGTCTCAGTTAGGGCAAAACTATATGACTGCACATCCTAACAGTTCTATTGGGAAACTAATGAGTGAGGAAATAGTCTGTGCAGCGTACACTAAACAGGACCAGAATCCAGTCATTAGACCAAGGGCGAAAAGTGTGGATTCAGCACAGAAAGGTGAGCAACAAGAACTTCAAGATAATGGTTTCCGAGGAAACAATGTTGGTAGAGTAGGACGGTACCCATATAGAAGAGGGAACTTCCAGAGACGTCCAAATTATGCCGGATGCTGGAATTGTGGGAGCTGGAGACACAAAATGGCAGATTGTGATGCACAACCATCAGATGGACCAACGAACAACAGTAAAAGGGAGATCACTTGTTTCAAATGTGGAAGGAACGGGCATGTCAGTCATCAATGTAGGATGAGAGAAACAGAGCACTCAAATGCAGCACAAGTAATTGAGACGCTGAACAATGAAGATTGTAGTGGGTGCAAACCTCTTTTTGAAAAAGACAGTCAGCCAGTCTTAATATGTGGTCACACAGTTAAAGCAGGATCAGCAGTGCATGAAGGAGGAAGTCTGAAGATGCATCATGGGTTTGTTAATGATAGGCCAGCGTTAACAATTAGGGATTCCGGATGTACGTCCATCGGGGTGAGAAAGAGTTTAGTGCAACCCTCGGATTATACAGGGAAAAAGATTAGATCCATAACATTTAATGGGACAGTAGAATTCTACCCAATAGCCGTGATAACAGTAAAAACACCATACATAACAGGAAGAGTGACAGCATGTGTTTTAGACTCACCAGTGGCAGATCTCATCATAGGAAATGTTATAGGAGTTAAAGAGTGTACAGAAGAGGAAGTAGTTTATTGGGACCAAAAATATAGTGTAAGCAGTAATGAGGTAGTTACCACAAGAGAACCTAAATTAGAGAGTATAGCTGAGGTAGAAGAGGCACTTGAAGTAGACACAGGAACTCAGGACAAGGAGAGTACAGCTGAGCAGATGAGAATGGATCCCAAATATAGTGCTAGTGGCTCTCAGAGACAAGATACTACTCTGAACAAATGTTCCCAAGGGTGTAGGAGAGTAGAACATAGGCAGTCAAAGAAAGGTAGATGGTGCTTCGAGAGGAAGAACAATGTTCTCACTCGCCGCTTTTCAGATGGCGGAACTGCATGTGGGCAAGTAGCAGTACCTTTAGCACACAGAGACCGATATACTAGAACAGCTCAGGATAGTGCATGTGCAGGGCACATAGGCATAAGGCGTATGCAGCAGAAAGAAAGGTGCCAGGTATATGGGCCAAGATTGAATAAAGAGTTCAGACTAAACAGAGACTCAAGTGTAACGGTGCAATATGCAGATAGGAAAGTTGAGTCAGGTCAAAAGAGTGTTCGCGACATTACTGACCCAGGGCTAGGGATAGCAAACAGATGTTGTAATTGTAGAGGTACCATGAGTCATGGGTACATGAAAGGTAGACACAGCATCGACAGGAATCAGAGGTGGGTTGATGCAAGAAAAGAACCACCTGATATATGGTCGGTACACAAATAGCTTGTGTCTTCTTAAAGATATTAATAGACCTGTGGGTACATAAGTATAATGCTTTTCTATGATGTATTATTATTATTATGTGATGTATTAGTTCATGCATTGATACAAAAGATAGAAAGATGGTTGTATTTATGTGTGGGGAATATGGGAGTTTACTATGAGTATTTGATATATTATTAAGTGTGGTAGCTAGAGTAAGTTGGATTTATACTAACGACTACCCAGGCAATGTGTCTGGGTCACATATTTGATAAGTATGAGTCTCCCAACATTTGAAAACGATGTTTTCTTTTGAGGGTGGGGTAGTGTCACATGCCTGTGGTCATTGACATTAAGGTGAGTGGCCGTACAAGATAAACAGTTCACGAGATAAAATAGGGCGGATGGTAGGTCCCCCAGAGGGCGTAAATGAGAGGACAGTAATTGAAGGGGGGAGCTGAGAAGAGGTCAGCTGGTGAGGCAGACAGTTGGAGCAGTGAGGTTGTGTGGTGTGTGTGAGGCAATGTGGGGCATAGAATTGTTTAAAAAGACAGGGACAAAGATTGACGGGCAGTTGATGTTTGGACTCCGAGCTGAGAGGGAGTTGAGTGTAGACCAGACCAGGAGAAGGTCGTGGTCTGATAAAGTGAAGAATTGTGACGGAGTTTGGAAGATAACTCCGCACTGTGGGTTCCAGGGATAGTGAGTGGAATTCGAGACCCATAGTGGGTTACTTTGAGTCGGGCCTAGAGAGAGGCTAGTATACCTGTCGTGTGGGACGAGATTTTAGTAGCCTTGAGAGGCAGTGTTATTCGACGTGTTCCATTGGGATGGAGATATATTCTTAGAGAATTATTGTTCCTGGATTTATATGTTACATGTGTCTGTGTTAATTCAGAATTAAAGGAATATTATGTGCGCAAATTAACGCTTGTTCACTGACTGGTGTTTGGTGGTGATGCATCTTGATTAATCTGTTGTTCAACATCACATTGTTACAAGGACATACCCTAGACATAACCATAGCCACTCTATCTGTCACTTAGTCAACATTCACTTTGTGACAGGGGCACTAGGGGGGATGAAGTTGTAAAATAATAATGATGATATCACTAATACTTATAACATCAATAATACTAAGGATAATAAGGTAAATACTGAATACAAAGAAAAGGGGGAATCTCTACATGTTTTCCCCCCTCGCTATACTCTCCTCAACTGGTTTCACCCCGCCAAAGCTTCATGCCAACTCTCATTTGTCCTGGTTTGGAGGTACAGGCAGGACAAATGTTTGAACCAACCAGTTGGGGTAGCAGCAAGAGTAACAAACCATAAGCAACAGGGGGCGCAGGGGAGATGAAGTTGTAAAATAATACTGGTGATATCAATAATACTTATAAAATTAATGATACTAAGGATAATGGGGTAAGTATTGACTGCAACGATAGAGGAAAGTCTTTGCATGTTGTTCCCCTGCTACTCTCCCACCAATTGGTTTCAATCACCAATGTCCCCATGACCACTCTAATGATGGTACAGGCAGGGCAAATGTTTGAAACAAACTAGTGGGGGTAGTAGCAAAAGCAACAAACCTTAAACAAAGGGGGGGGGGGGGACATGGGGGATGAAGTTGTAAAATAATAATGGTGATATCATTAATACTTATTAAATTAATGATACTAAGGATAAAAAGGGTAGGGTAATGATAGTAAAAAATAATAATGATAATGATAGTGATAATAATAATAAATATTAATGAAAACAATAATAATAATAATAAAAATAATAATAATAATAATAACAATAATAGTATAATAGATATGTGATTTTCTTTACTAAAATGATAATCTTAGTTGTGGTGGTAGTTTAGCACAACAAGTTCATTTGAAGCAAACATTCATAAATAGTACATTGGAATGGGAGGAGTTAATTTTTCTTTTCTCTTTTTTCCTTTTCCCCCTTATCTATAAGGGTGAAACCATCATTTTGAAACAAATAAAACAAGCATTTATACTTCCACTATTCTTTACATAAGGGATTTTTCATTGGTCTTTTGACCATATGTGATCTTTTTAATCATTTACTCACCATTCACTCACAGTTTCTTCTTTCTTTCTCTCACTCATGTGTATGCCAAAATTACCAAAAAAGTTACCAAAATTACCACAGTTGGTATACCATTTATACCAACTCTGGAAAGAGTTGTGATATTTTGTGCGTGAACATAAATGATATTAAGTGTGTGTTATATGTGCGGTGTTTGTATCTGGCTGAGTTTCTACATGACCATATGAGCTGTCTATAGTAAGAAAGAGCTGTCAGTAGTTTTGTATGTGTGACTTTTGCTGATTTTGGTATAATGTTAAGAAAAATTGCTTTATATATGTCGGTTTGTTTGCCTGTGTGCGTTTGTATGAGGTGTTTGAGTGTTGCGCGTATGGCTGTGATTGTTGGACATGTATAATAAATGTGTTCCTCTGTCTCTGTTGTGTTATTCCTACATAGCTGACACTGTGATATTTGTTTCTATTTGTATGCTTCTGTCTGTGTTGTCGGTGTCATATTGTATAACAGTCTATATGTGATCTCTCTAGCTTTTGGTGTTATGTGTTTGTTGTGTAGGTTTGAAAAGGTGCATGTGAAGTCAGACATGAAGTATTTGTGTCCTCTTTTAATCCTAAGTTTGAGTGATGGTGCTTGCTCTCTAACTAAATGTTTGTATATTTTGTGTGTTGTTTGCTGTATTAACTGTTCATGTCCTTGTATTGCCTGTATACATGTCTGGTAGAATGTTGGCAGTGTTCCCTGGTAGTGTGCAGTTGCATTGTTAAGAGGTGTGAGGTGTTTTATGTTATGTGCTATATAATATAAGGCTAATCTATGTTGTTCTGGATGTCTGATGATTTTACCTATGTGACTGATTCTAAGTGACAGTATTTTTGTGTGGATGTCCTGTAGTGCAATTCCTCCCTGTAGTTTGTCCTGTATGAGTGTTTTGTGGTGTATGCTGTGTATTGTATTGGTGAAGATGAAGCGTCTGATTTGTATGTTTATGTCTGTGACGGTCTGTTTGGGAGGGTCTAGTACTGTCGCTAAGTATAATATTTTGGGTATTATGTATGTGTTGACTATTGTGCTTCTACCAAATATTGTGGATGTTTTGTACCTATACCTGTGTAACATGTCTGTGATCTGTTCAGTCAATGAGTGCCATGTCTGTTTGTGTGTTTTTGTGGGATCACATGGGAATGTGATCCCATACAGCTTCATGGTGTCTGTGTGTCTCAGGTCTGGAGGGAAATCAGACTTTTGTTTCCACTTTCCTAGTCCCATTATCTGTGATTTCTGTATATTTACTTTGGCTCCACTGCCTTTTCCAAAATGGGTAAAGGTGTGGAGTATGTTCCTTATTGAGATGTTGCTAGTGGGGAAGAAGGCAGTGTCATCTGCATAAGCGACAAGCTTCTGCTCTCCTATCCCATGTAGGAAGGTTCCTTTAATACTAGTGTCTTGTCTTATCTTCTCTAGTAAAGGCTCTAAGGTGAGCACATACAGTAGTGGTGATAAGGGACATCCCTGTCTTACAGATCTAGTGAGCCTGAAGCTATCTGTCAGTGAGTGGTTCACCAACACTTTGCTCTCAGGGTTTTTGTACAAGATCTGTATCCACTGCCTGTAGTACTCTCCTATGTTACAGTGTTCTAGTGTCCTATGCAGGTAAGTGTGGGAAATTCTGTCGAAAGCCTTCTCTTGATCCAAGGACAAGATGGAGGATGGACAATCTTTCCTATGTGTATAGTTAATTATATCTCTAATGAGGTGGTTGTGTTTGTGTATATTTCTGTCTTTGACACTGCACTGTTGGTCGGGGTGTATGAGTGTTGGCATGAAGGGTTTGAGTTTGTTGGTAAGTGATTTGGCAAGTATCTTATAGTCTGTGTTGAGTAAGGAAATTGGTCTGTAGTTCTTCAGTTGTGTTTTGTCGGTGTTGTCTTTGCGTATGAGTGTGATGTAGGACATGTTACAGCTTTCAGGTAATTGTTGTTTGTCAAAGGCTTCCTGATAGACTTTGAGGAGAAGATTGCCTAGGATAGGAAAGAAGTGTTGGTAGAATTCTACTGTCAAACCGTCTGGTCCTGGAGTTTTGTCTTTGTTTAGTGTGCTCAGTGCCTGTGTTATGTCTGCCAGTGTCAGCTCTGTGTCCAGTGTTTCTCTGTCTGTGTCAGGTAATTTCTTTGTGTACTGTAGGAAGTTGTCTTGTATCTGTGTGTCTACTGCCTCTGCTGTGAATAGATGTGTGTAGTGTTGCTGGAAAGCGGTCCCTATGCGTAGTGTTTCTGTCTGCATGTTTCCCTGCATGTCTGATATTTGGCTTATTTGTCTCCTATGCTGTATATTCTGCTCTATTGCCATGTATTGTCTACTTGCTGACTCTTGTGTAATAGTGTTGAGCTTTGTTCTGAGAAGAGCACCCAAATATCTGTGTTGTTGGTGTTCTTCTAGTTGTGCTTCAAGTGTGTGTAAATGAAGTGCATCTCTGTCTGTCTGTTTTGTTAGTCGTATGGCTGTCTGTATAATGCGCTCCTGTCTTATTCTGTCTTTGTGAATCATTGTTGCTAAATGTTGTGTTCTGCTTCGTATCGTGCTTTTTAGCAAGTCCCAGTATTGTGTGATGTTCTCAGTCGGTATATTGTCTGTGTAAGTGTGTATGAGTTTTGTCATATATTGTACATATCCTGCGTGTTTCAGAAGTGTACAATTGAACTTCCAGTGTGGTGACCGTTTGTGCGGCTGCGTGTCTGTGCTGTTTGGGCTAATGTGTACAAGTATACCTCTGTGGTCTGTGAAGTCTAGTGTTTCTCGTAGGTGTTGGGTTTTTATGATGTGGTGTGTTGCGGGTGTGTAGAATCTGTCTAATCTGGATGATCTGTTGTGTGCTTTGTTTGTGTATGTCGTTTCTCTGCTGTCGGGGTGTGTTTGCCTGAATGCGTCTGTGAGGTTGTGTGTGTCGATGATGTTTAGCAGTGTGTCTAGTTGATGTATGCTGTCCTTGCCGGTCCTTCTCAGCTGTGTTCTCACTTCACCTCCTACCACATCCATTCCTTCAAGAACACAGTTGAAATCACCGGCAAGAACAATATTTTGTCCCCTGTATGTCTGTGTTAATAAGTCGTCTAACTGTTCATAAAATAGTGGTTGATAATTGTAGTTTGGTGGTGCATGTATGTTAACAATAGCGTACGTGTGTGCTTCGTTTTTTACCTCAACTGTAGAAATCCTACCATGTGGGTCTCTGTGTGACCTAAAAATGGTCCATGTGTCAGAAATTTGTAGGATCGCTGTCCCTGACCCTGTGTTGTTTTCCGCCAAACTGAATGACGAATTTTTAATCCTAGCCGTGTTACCAATTCAGCTGCTTCAAACTCTGTTTGGATATTTGTTTCTTGTAATAACAGAAAATCCGGCTTGTATTTGTGTATGAGAGTGACTATTTGTTTTAATTTCATTCTCATACCACGAATATTTAAGCTAATTAAACATAAATCGTCAGCCATTTTAAAAATTAAAATAAAACAACATGGTGGTTAAGTTTAAGTGATTACCTTTATCTTTCCTGTGGTAATTTAATTCTGGGTTGCGTCTTCGGGTTTGATGGCATGTTTGTAGTTTCCGTTTTCCTCGTGGTCTTCGTCGGTGTCTTCGTCAGTGTTTATAAAAAGTGGTCCTTCGTTGTCGCTGTTTTCGTCCTGCTTTGTAGCAGCTTTCTTGTGTGGTTTGGAAGGAGAAGGGGAAGATCTTCCTTCCTCTTCTCTCATGTCTTTGTTTCCTGAGGAATTTCTCCTCTCTGCCCGCTGTCTTTTTCTGCCGTAGTGGACGGTTTGGAAATCTTCGTCGTTGGTTTCTTGTGAAATTGTTTTTGCTTGAGTTTCTGTGTCTGTCTCCGTGGTCACCGGTCCGCTAGCTACCTCGACGTCATCTTGGGCGGCGTTGTCCTCGCCTGGCCTCGTGGCTTCTTTTGGGCCGGCTGTCTCTGCGACATCTTGTTTTTTGTTGTTCGAAATTGTTTGAGGTGATCCCCCGAGTGAGGGGAAATCTTCTTGTGATCTTTCAGTTGGTTGTGTGATATTGATATTGTCTTTCTTCTGTCTTCGGCTCGGGCATTTGTTGGCCCAGTGTGAGTCCAGGCCGCATGTAGGGCATTCGGTGCGACGACCCACTATTGTGAACATAATACGGTGGTCTCCTGTGATTTTCCCAGGAGCCGTAATCTTGGCATAATGAGGTATTGGTTTTTTCGGGGTGCAAAGAACTCCCCATTTTCCGCCACCGTACTTAATGCGGAATACTTCCGCATTTTCGTCACCAGTAGTCTGTTTTATGATGAACTTGACTCCCTCTGGAGGAATCGTGTTGGGAAGCCAATGAATCGTAACACGTTCTCGTTCCTTTTCGAAGTGTTCAATCGACACCTCGAGTCCCTCCGTCGGCAGTTTTATCTTTTTGCCATGCAGGCCTTTGTAAACTGCCACATGGGCAGCTTGTGTCAGGTTTACGAACCACCGCGTGGGTGTCTCATATCTGTAGATGTCCGCTACTCCGCCAGCAGGCACCCCGCATGGGCCGAGCAAAGTGCTGGCAATTAAATGGGGCGTGCCTTTGGTCGCCGCGCCAGGTCCGGAAATAGTGAGAACCAACGTACTTTTTTTATGAAGCGGTGTCCCCTCGAGAAAACGGTCGATGTCCACAGATTCCATGTTGTTCAAAGCTAGCCATGTCTGCTGTTGATGAAGTTCCGGAAATATCACCTAAAAAAAAAATCTAAAAGGCGAAAGATTTGTTCGTTTGTGAAGAGAAACCAGAGCCATGTTCCATAGATTTTTTATTTTTTTTTAATTTTTTATTTGGCCTGTAAAACATTTTTGTTTTAAATTCATGTTTTCCTTTAAAATTTCGATTACAACAAATGCATTAATATACACATATGCGATAATATTACATTTATGGCATGTGCAATTGCCTACACATTACTTGATGATGATAATGATGATGATGATGATGATGATGATGATGATGATGATGATGATGATGATGATGATGATGATGATGATGATGTTGATGATGATGATGATGATGATGATGATGGTGACGATGATACAGAAATAAAATTCTAACTTTTTTTTCCTTTCAAATAATATTACATGATAATAATACTACACGAAAACAGCAGCATGAACACACAATCACTTGTCTGAATCAAAGTAAAAGTTGACGCTGCCATCCCTGTTGCTATCCGCCATTAAATTCAAATTTTTTTTTTCGTCACGCATTTATGAAAACTATACGTTTATCCACGCCTGACTAGGGGTCAATCATACATCAAAACAGACACTACCGACAAAGGTATATACATACCAATTATACATACACATTTATGTGTATATTTTCACTCAGACACACGCGCGCGCACACACACACACACACACACACACACACACACACACACACACACACACACACACACACACACACACACACACACACACACCTACTTATACGTATCAGATATTAGGCTGATAAGAACATATTTTTGTTTTGTTTTTTTTTTTTTTTTTTTTTTTTTTTTTTTTGGTTTGGCGGTCATCCCAGACTAGCTGGTTCCCCGCCTCCCCTGTTTTTGGCGTGGACCCTTAGTCCCACTGTGAGCTATTGCCCACAGTGGTCCACCAGGCCCACATTTAAAGTGATGCTTATGTGAGGTGTTTTTTTTTTCTTTTTGGATCACCCGGCCCCCGACCAGACCAGGCGCACTACTGAAAGACCAGGATTATGGATTTTCCCATACTCTGCCAATCATCTCATTTTTACGTGATTGATGGTAAAATGGTGGTGATGATGGTGGTGATTTCGATGATGGGGACAACAACGACTATAATGCGGTGATGATTTCTTCCCTTATTCGTTCTAAACCCATTCTTGCCTTTTCATACACCATGCACCCTCATTCATGCCCATGGTATGTACATAAGTTGAAATGTTGATGTCGCCGCTGAACGTAGCCACGCCCAGTGACTACAAGTAAAAACACAAAAATGCTGCGTTTGACCACCATAGATTTTTTTTTTTTTTTAAGTCCAGTAAGTTGGTCGCAAACTACTTTTTTCTAGAAGTTGCAACGTGACTTTCGAAAACAACTAGGTCACCAAATTTATAGCACACCGTCCAGCGCGCTGTTGCATTCAGCGCGCTCTTAATTCCAATATCGGTGCGCGCGCACTAAAAAACACACATGCATACGCATGTGAGAGGTGCGCTGGGTTGCCACTCGTACATTTGCGTTGCTTTTAGGCCATTCTCAGAGGTACTGCAAGTCTGAGACGACCTGTGGTGACAGCGAGGCAAGCCCCGTGCATGTCACCTAGTTCCAAAAATCAGTTTAATATCGTAGTGACCGAATCGGTCACGTATCAGATATTAGGCTGATAAGAACAGATACTACACTTTGACCTTAGCCAAAAGGCTGAGAAGCGACCACCATAGATTTTTTTTTTTTTGTTTTTTTTTGTTTTTAAACGTTTATTTCATACAAATCAATGTAGTTTTACAAGGCGACCACCATGGATGCGTAGAATTATTAGTAGATATAGCGTTGTGAAGAGAAACAAAAAGTCAGGACGTCCATTGGAGAGACAGTCGTTAACATCGTGCACGAAGCTTGCAGTATTGAAACATTGTATATATTGCATTAGCAAGTACATTTTATTCATTTTTAGCAGTAAAAGTATTTGAAACTTTAGAACGACAAATTATTGTGTTAACTGTGGATAAATGATGTCATTATATTAAATATTGAACAATTAATGCAACTAATTGCTTCTTTAGAAAAACGTTGGTGAGTTATGCCCCTTGGAAACAATAAAATGAATATTATGTTCCCGTGAAAAAGAGGTATTTGTTTCCCCTTAAATTTCGCTTACCAAGTGCACAGACCGTCGAGAGCATGCACGATAGCTAATGGTTAGCCCGTAGATCGTGTAATTGAGTCCCCACTATTGCTCCCGGGTTGACTCAGCCGAAACACGCTTTTTCTAGTTTCAATTGATATCTTTTTATTGGTCAGTATGTTTTCCATCTTGCGAAAGGCTACCTTCGCAATGGCAATTCTTGTTCTTATCTCTTCGAGGCATCTCCCATCAGATGTTATGTCTGTTCCTTGATAACTGTATCGTTTCACTTGCCTAAGAATATGCCCATTTACTCGTGTATCACATTGTGGTATTTCCTTCTTCCCAGTGACGACCATAATCTGTGCCTTCTTACTATTCAATTCTAACCCTAGTTGTTCAGTGTGTGCAACAACCGCATCTACTAAATGTTGCAGGTCTTGTTCATTGTCTGCGATCAAGACTATATCATCTGCATATCTAATGTTATTGATGTATCGTCCCCCAATGTTGATTCCTTCCATATCTATTATATTTCTGAAAATATTCTCGCTGTACAGGGAAAAAAGATCTGGAGACATTACACATCCCTGTCTCACACCTCTGTTAATAGGCTGATATTGGCCCACATCGTTCTCAATTCTGATAGCAGCTTTTTGTTTCCAATATATGTTTTTCACAAGTCTAAGGTATTTTCCATCAATTTGTAGATCTTCAAGCATCCTTATCATGTCGACATGTCTCACTTTATCGAAAGCCTTTGTGTAATCAATAAAGCAAAGATATAGATCTTTGTTTACTTCTATAGAACGTTCAATTACAGTTCTCAGTACATACACAGCATTTACTGTACCCTTGCCTTCTACAAACCCACATTGTTCTTCTCCAATTTCGGTTTGTATTTTCTTCCTAACTCTTTGCGTGATTGCTTGCTTGCTTGTGTTCGTTGGCTTGAGCTCCAACGCGAAGTCCTGTATGTCGGATGAAGGCATCCTGTTGTCCAACATCAGTATGATGTCATACAGGACCTGAGGTTTGCGTGAGTATCCGTTGTCCCATATCTGGCTTATTGGTGTGCAGACTGGTGGTTCCTCGCCGTACAGGCAGACACTCTCCGACTTCGGAGGAATCGGCGATCCTATTGACTTCAGCCAGGATCCCGAAGGGACCTGTTGCACAGGACGCTCGACGAGGACGCGTCAATAGGTCTTGGCCAGTATATAACCCGGCCCTGGTGCCTTGGAAACACCTCTGCGATGTTGATCACACTCCAAGGCTCCTGATTTCTTCGGGATAGCAATTAAATATAGAATTATATAATTCAGGAGGTATATCTCCAGAATCATATATTGCGTTCAGCAGTCTGGTGACTTCGTCTATTCCATATTCTTCTAAGGCATTGATCATTTCTATTGTGATGTTATCTGTACCCGAGGTCTTGCCAGTTTTCATATGGTTAAGGGCATTCTGAACTTCCATATTCAATATTGATGGTCCTTCATTTAGAAGGTATTTATAACTATACCAAAAAGACCAGGAGCAATTGAATGCGAAGAATTTCGTACGATTAAACTCATAAACGATGTCAATAAGCTTCTACTCAGAATTATAATGAGAAGAACAAGAAAGAAAATAAACATGGAAATTGGTGAAGAACAGTATGGATATGTTTAAGGAAAGGATACAAACAATGCAATATATACATTATGGACACTAATAGAAAGATCAATAGAGACAGAGAAAGACATATATTTCCACTTCATATATTTTACTAAGGCATTTGATAAAGTAAAACATGATGAACTGATTAAAGTGTTGGACGATATTTAACATTGATGGGAAAGATCTCATAATAATAAAGAATATTTACTGGAACCAAGTAGCAGCAAATAAAATGGGCAATAAAAAGTGCAATCATGAACAGATAAGGCTGGGAGTACGACAGGGCTGTTTTTTCACCGGATCTCTTCTCCCTCGATAGCGAAGTAATAATGAGAGACATCAAAGAGAAGCCAGAAATACTATTCGGAGTTTATAGAATAAACAATATACGCTAAGCAGATTACACAGTATTGGTGGCGGATAATGATGCAAAAGATCTACAACAGTGGTTCTCAGCCGGTGTGGAATTCTCTCTCCCCCCCCCCCCCCCCCAAAAAAAAAGGGGGGGGGGGGGGAATTAAGATTATTTCAAGATCGCATTAATACAAGAACCGATTACTTGATGTTGTTTTTCCCTTCATACTTTACGGTTCTGAGCCCTTCTGAAATTCGTTTTATGACGTAATTATACCCGCAAATCACGTTTTATGTAGACGTCCAGACTTGTTATAGTATGTGTTATTAACTTTAGCTTCCAATTTTACTAATACTGTGTAGGGGCAGGGGAGGATTTATAAGGAGGAAATATGAAAAGGGGAGGGGGGGGGGGGTTGGGAGAGAATGGCATGCCGAACATATGGTGAAGGGGTGTATGGGACAAAATAGGTTGAGAACCACTGCTCTACAACAATTGTTGGACACTGGAGTAACAGAGAGTGCAAAGAAAGGACTCTCCTTGAATATCAAGAAATCAGTTTTTTTTTTTTTTTTAAAGTCTCTTAAAAGTCGACAGGGCCGACTTCATTGCAAGGGGTTTTATCCCATATGGCTCGGTCTCTTTCCGCCGCGCGGAAAACGTTGCACCAAGCACGAACTCCGTAGCTCTAGCGACGACCCACAGGAGTCTGCAAAAAATTTAGCTCGTGAACCGAAGGACGCGGCTCGGAATCGAACCCACAACCTTCGGAGCCCGAGTCAAACGGCTTGACCACTTCGCCACGAAGCTTCCCGCAAACAGTAGAAGAAAAGAGTAACAATAGTGATATCAAAGAAAAATGTGACACCACAATGTGACATAGTAATAGAAGGGAACATTCTTAACCGAGTGGATAATTTTAAATACCTAGGGGCATGTATGCCGGCTTCCTGGCCTAGAGCGACTTTTCTCCGTAATTTCGTATACTCTCGTAAGTAACGTGACGACGGTGAGAATCAGCAGTGGTTCGAATCGCCTCGGTAAGTTACGGGGTATGTGAGCCGGCCGCTCAGAAAGCAATGGCAAACTACTGAGCGAAATCTTGCCAAGAAATCAACAATCAGCTGAAAGATGCTGATGTTGACAGCAATGTCCTGTAAAGGATATGCAAATATCTTTAGGGGCATTTATAACATCAGACAACGTGTCCAAAACAAATGTGCATTGTCCTCGTCTTCTGTTGCCAGTAACCAGTTATCTTTGTGAGTTAATGTTGCGAGTAACCAGTTATCTTTGTGAGTTAATGTTGCGAGTAACCAGTTATCTTTGTGAGTTAATGTTGCGAGTAACCAGTTATCTTTGTGAGTTAACATCCCATAAGTGTCCAGCACCTCGTATTATTTCTGTCCGTGTCGTTCTCTTCGTTCTATTAAATAAACAAGCCCTGTATTAGAAGTCTTACAACAAAAGTCGCTTAAGGGTCGACAGGGTCGACTTCATTGCACCGGGATTTTATCCCATATGGCTCAGCCTCTTTCCTTAGCACGGAAAGTGTCGCACAAAGCACGAACTCCGTAGCTCTAGCGACGACCCACAGGGGTCTCCGAAAAATTTAGCTCGTGAACCGAAGCATGCAGCCCGGAATCGAACCCACAGCCTTCGGGGCCCGAGTCAGACGGCTTAACTACTTCGCCACGGAGGTTCCCCCCCCCCCCCCCCCACCCCACCCCAAATTAGAAGTCTGCTGTGGGTATATATGGTGTTTATATTTGTGATTTAATTTCCCTTAAGTTTCCACCACTGTGTATTGTATTTGTCCGTATCGTTCTCTTCGTTTTATTAATTAAACAAGTCCCTGTATTAGAAACCTGGTGTAGGTTTATGTGGTGTCAGGACCTTCACGTTTCCTAGGCCTGAGTACACGTAGGAATAGGTGACCAGTCATTTCATCCTTTAGCGAACGTGGAGAGTTGATATCGAACCCTGGTTCGATCACGTTCAAAACCATTGTCACGTTTTGACCATTATACTACGACCTACATCACCATCATCATCATGTGCCATGCCGATAAACGTGAGCGGTATAACAGTGTGGTGATGATATGATAAGGCTGTGTGTGGAAGGCTCGTGTCAATATAGTGGACAAGTCTCGGCTGTTAGATAAACATTCGTTTATTCATTGAAATCGTACGTCTTCTGACTGATGATGGTAAACACCGACATCTTTCCTAGTTGAATCCCAAGTCCCAAGTCTCCCCAGTGACGTGTGTGCAAGCCCTGGATACGTCTACCCATTCGTGTACACACGTTCACTAACTAATGATTTCCCACTAGTTAATGAATGCGCAGCATCCATTAACTCCTAAGCTCCCTTTACTGTTACATTCCTCCCCTTCTTCAAGGAGACTTTTCCCCTGAAAAAGTCTCAACCCCAACTCTTAACCCCTTTACTCTACGATTCTATATCATACCTGCCCAACAATCCCATTTATTTCCTAAGTCAAAATCTCACCCTCCTATCTCATCATATCCAAATGCTAAGCAAAGACATAATTCATACAATATCAACAATGCAAAACTCTCTATAAAATCCGTTATAAAGTTCTCCACAAAATCTCTCTACAAAACTCTCTATAAGCGAACTGCTTTTAAAGTGTCCATCTAAATTATGATTGACAAAAATTGAAGATATTTCCCTTATCTTTTTCTCCCTTATTCACATTCTCGCTATTCCAGGATAGACAGAAAAGTTTAGTTAAGTCAGTTAGGTTGGGTAGGTGCGCACCTTAAAAAATAATAGAAAGTAAGGAAAAAGTAAGAAGTAACCACATTTCTCTTCCCATGCATTCTCAAAACTTTATAAAAATAAAGTTTCTAAAATTTATCTTCATTTTCGTCAATAATAATTGTTGTTATCAAAAAGTTGACCCAACACTACAACCATTTTGTATTATACACCTCGTCAAATTCAACCATTCCTTCAAAACCTCCAAATTATTAGTATACTGTTACGTACAGTCTTCTTCTTCCAGTGTCCACTTATTTAAATGCCAAAATTCAACCTGGCATTCCCCCCCCCCCCCCCATATTCTCCCATTAAACGCTGTTCAACCCAGCTCCTATTTCAATCCACGTATTTACAATACGAACCGTCTAATGTAGTCCCTAATTCAATCCCCCATTTTTAACTCTTTCTAAGCCACATGTAATTATCAATTGTTGCTGATACCCCCAGCCACTTTTAATTATACTCCTCCATTACAACATACTGAATCACTTCGATAACCACCACAACTTCCCCCTTAACTCAATTTCTATTTATAAACGTTATATACGTTAAACAACTCAACTTTAAGTCGTCTGTTTCACCTTTTCTGTAAGTTCCCAAAAACAACTCTTCATTTTTCCCATAACTGAACGTCTAGCTAGGAATCATTTTAAACACACTCAGGATAACTCAATAAAAGCAAAGTTAAATTATCCTTACATTTTATAAAGAACAATTGAAGTCAAACACAGACTAAACAATATCAACCCCCTCATTCTTTGACATCATCTTTATCCCCACACATTAATCAAATTAAACATATGTGATGAAATGAAAAACCATATATATAGATACATATTATGACTACTAATCAATTATTTTCCGTCTAAGAAAAACTCAACACTTCAACTTAAAAATCAAAATGATAATAAAGCACATATCAATAAGTCTTAACTTATTACAACATTATGTCTATTCATCCCGACAACACTTGACTAAGTTATTTGTCAACTTCCTCAGAAATTCAGAAATACCGTGTCTAACTTCTTCTTCTATCTGCAATCTGCAGAATATCCTACCACGCTATTTATCCCTTCTCCATTTTCTTAATAGCTTCAAATTGTTTTCTATAAGTGCAATATCTACATCAATGTCGTCATCCTCCTTAGGAGAACTATCTTCTTTCATATCAGCATCTTCATCAGTTTCTGACTTTTCATCCATCTCTTGTTCCGCATCTGTATATCCATTACTAGCAACCGCTAATCTCTTCCTTTCCAAATCCAATCTAATTTTTCTGTCTTGACGTCTTAATAAATTTTCAAACAGTGGCATATCTTCATCACTTGAAGAATTCAGTCTAAACTTCCTTTGCCTCTTAATTTCTTTTTCTTTCTGTCTATCTAACTTTCTTTTTACTGCCTGTCTTGTATTCATAAATGGAGCTTCTATTTTTTCCTTGATTGATTCTTCACTATTATAACCGTCATACGTGTTGTTTTCCTCTGTCATGACTGTTTTTGGTATTGTTTCTTCTTGTTCAGCCGTAGTAGATGCTGTTGTTACTTGTTTCCCATTCTCTATAGGTATTGGATATTCCATTTGTCTGACAATCTGTCCATCTGACAATATTTCTTCTGAATAATAATAATTATTATTATTCTCTGCATCTTTTTCCTCATTATCCCGTCTTAAGTGCTCTACATGTGAACGTGCAACATGCCCTGTAACTTGATTCTTAATAGTATATGATACTGGACCTTTTTTTTCTAAAATATAATATCCCGGCACCCAATGAGCATCAAACTTAGAATTTTTCCTATGTTTTTTGTAATAAACTCTATCACCTATGTTGAACTCTTGTAAGTGTGCATTTTTATTTGTGTATTTCTTCTGTCTTTCTCGAGCCTTAATTATATTATTTCTTAAACGTATATGTGCTTTGTGCATTTCTTGCAACCTTGTTTCCTGAAAATCTTCCCCCATATATTTTCTACTAGGCTTTAATAAATTGTCAATTGGTAATATTGGTTCTCTCCCATGTACTAGGTAAAACGGTGAGAAACCTGTTCCTTCATTTTGGTGTGTACGGATCGCCCCTAATGCTATTCCCAAATAAAGATCCCAATCCATATCGTGTTCTTCTACATTTTTCGCTAGTATGTTGTATAATGTCCTATGTTGTCGCTCATTTTTGGCATTCGAAGTTGGTCTGTAATATGAAGTCTTAATGTGTTTTATATTCAAATCTTTTACTAATTTTTCAAACTTTCTATTTACAAATTCTTTCCCATTGTCTGTAAGTATTATTTGTGGACACCCAAACCTTGGTATAAATTCTTGTAACAGCATATTTATAACTGAATCAGCACTCTTGTCTGGAATTGGATAAACTTCTGGCCAAAGACTATATGAATCTACGATATGTAGGAGGTATACGTTTCCCGATAATGTTTTTGGATGAGGACCTGAAATATCCAAACTTACTTTCTGCATTGGAAATTGAGGAATATCGGTATCTTGTAAGGGACATTTTATTATCTTCATGTTTCTTAACCTACACTTTTCACATGCTTCAACATATTCATATACGCTTTTAAATAAATTCGGCCAGTAATATTTACTGCTAACAGACTTAACTAACTTATCTCGTCCAAAATGACCATTATCATCATGATATGCCTTTAAAACTTCCCGTTCTAAATGTTTCGGAATATATTTTCTTAATCCCTCACCTTTTTCATTGATATAATATAATTGATTGTCTTCTTGTAGCTCTACAAATTTTCTTTTAAAACTATTTTCCCCTGTTTCTTTCAGTTTTCTTTTTATCTGTACTATTTTTGGATCTAATTCTTGTTCATCTTTCATATTAAATTTTGATAAACGTGGTCTTCCGCTCTAGGTTCAGACTCTTGATCTGACGGTAAACTCTCAAAGTCTTCTCTATTTATTATGGCAGAATCTAATATATTTACTTGCCAGTTTCGATCGTCTATTTCTGGTTCTCCTTCATCTTCTGTGTTTCCTGATGACAGTGGATATGGGACCCTAGACAATAGATCGGCGCATGTATTATGTTTTCCTGAAACATATTCCACTTTAGCATTGTATCCCTGTAGATTCAATGCCCACGTTTGTATTTTCCTATTTTGTATTGGTGCTTCTAATATAGACTTTAATGGCATGTGATCAGTTCTAATAATGAAATTGGCGTTATGTAAGTAGTAATTTAGTTTTTGAAGAGCGTAGTGTATAGCGTAAGCTTCTTTCTCAATAGTCGTCCATTTGCGTTGAGATTTGCTAAGTTTATGAGATAAGAAGTATATTGGCCTTTCATTTTTAACCCCTGGTATTCCAGACTCTTTTCCTTCATATGGTTGAACCAAACATGCTCCTATTGCATTGTCCGAAGCATCTGTATATAGTATTAATTGTTTGTTCAAGTCTGGATGCGTCAATAGTGGTACCACTGTTAAACTGTTTTTTAACAAATCAAATGCTTTTTGACACTCATCATCCCACTTAAATCTAGCGTATTTGCCCGTCAAGTTTGTAATTGGTTCTGCAATCTTTGAAAATGCTGGGACAAACCGCCTATAATACCCACAGGTTCCTATAAACGCACGCACTTCCTTTATGTTAGTTGGAGGAGGTAACTCTTTAATAACCTTTATTTTGTCTTGGTCTGGTTTAATACCGTCTCTATTTATAATATACCCTAAATATTTTGTTTCTGTCTTTAAAAACTGGCACTTACTAAGCTTCAATTTAACGTCATGTATTCTTAGTCTATCGAACACTAACCTAATATGCTTTAAATGATCATCTACATCTCCTGCTGTAAATATGAGAACATCATCTATGTATGCTAGTGCAAACTTTTGCATACCTTCTAAAACTTCATTCATTAAGAGCATGTAGTGAGACGGCGCAGTTCGAACCCCGAATGGCATACATAAGAATTCGTAAGAACCCATATGAGTACAGAAAGCACTTTTCTTTTGAGCGTCCTTTGACATCGGAATACACCAGAATCCTGACCTTGCGTCTAGTGTTGTGAAAAATGTAGAGCCATTAAGCAGCCCCAAAATATCATCAATTACTGGTAGTGGGTACGCTACATTCTTAGTGATTTTGTTCAACGCCCTGTAGTCGCAACAGAAACGACTCGAACCATCAGGTTTGGCCACGATGACGACCGGAGATGACCATTCTGACTTCGATCTTGTTATTATCCCTGCTTTCAACATATCTTCTATTGCCTTTTCCACAATCGCTCTATTTCTTAATGGAGTTCTATATGGTTTTAAACTAATTGGTGGATGGTCTCCCGTATCTATTTCCATTGTAACTGTTTGTGTCCTTCCCAATTCTAAATCACTAACCGCAAAAACGTCTTGATTTTCTTTCACCAATTTTTCTAATATTTCTCTATTCTCCGGTAGAGCTTTTAATTGTGACAACAAATCTTGTTCTCTTGTCTTTTTATCAACTGTATCTATCTGAGATGGACGTTTCTTACATGTATGGATCAATTCATCATTTCGTCTTGTCCATCTTCTTTTATACTTATTTCTGGCATTATTTCCAATCCTGGAAGTTTCTGAATACTTATTTCCCAATATGTTTTCTTTTTCTATAGTTAACATGTTATTCTCACTATACTCTACTTTAGCAATTACACAACCTCTATATAATGTAATATTTTTTCCTGTATTATTTAGGAGCATTACTGGAAAGCTGAGATGTTTATCTAGTACTATTAACCCATCGGTGACTTCTAAGCCAGGTTCCTGTATTATTTCCCTCTCTAATTCCGTTATTTTAACTGTTTGTCCAACCGAAAAGTACGGATTTTTTTTCATTTTTGCCTGTATTAAATTAACTGTTTGTGGTTTCAAATTCATGGTCGTTTTGACTCTAACTAGTGTCGACACATGCATATCCTCTTCTAAATCTACGTAAACACCTTGGAATTTTAATGTATGCAAATCAAAAAAAAGTCTCACCCCATTTTTCAATAAAAAATCTCTACCCAATATCATATTTCTATTTAAATCCCTGACCACATGGAACATATGCCTAACATTTATCCCTCCTAATTTAAAATTTATCATCGTTTGTCCAAGCACTTCTAATTTGTGTCCAGTTACCGAATGAAGATTCTCCTGAATTCTAAATATTTTACAATTTTTTAACATTCGATATAAAAATGTTTCTTTAATCACGCTAACTTGCGCTCCCGAGTCAACTAATGTTCTAACTTTATATTTCCCTATTTCTATTATACACGAGCTAGGATCAATCATATTTAGTGACAACTGTTTTATCTCAACTTGGGGAGATAACTTCTTATGTTTATTATTTCTAAATGTCCTATTATACTCATTATTTGGGTTTTTAATACATTGCTTCATCTTTTGGATCTTACTATTTTCCCCCCTACTGCCGATCCTGTTCAGTAAGCGGGATGCCAATTTCCCTGATTTCCTGACCTTCTAAAATTTCTCTGCACTTCTCCATAATTCCCATTTGCTGATCTACTATTTGTAGTTCTATTCTGTGTACTATTCTGAGCACCTCTATTATTTTGTGTATTCGATGGGACACGTCTGTTACCACAGAAGCGAAAAATGTGCCCACGTTGGTGGCATCCCCAACAAACCACATTTGCGTTATTTGTGTTACCCCCCATGTTTCTTACAGTATTTCTCACTTGTCCTTCTCTACCTTGATTATATACGTTATTGTTTCCTTGTACCATCTGTATTTCTCCTCGTCTTCCTCTCCATCCATGTCTATACTGTCCTATTTCCATAGGTTCTTCAATTCTATCTTCCGAACTACTACCTAACTCTCGTCCTACCCTCAATCTAAACCTTCTCCTCAAGCTTTCTTCTTGTATAGCGATATCTACCGCTTGTGACAACCTTGCAGGATTCTCTCTCAATAATTTAAATTTCAGTCCATCTGACCTAATCCCATCAACAAAAATCCCCACCAACATCCGTTCCACTTCTTCAGCTCGTACATTCTGTCCCAAAAATGACTCTTCAGCTAAATTGATTAATCTATCACTGTATAGCTGTACACTTTCTGTAGTATTTTGTCTCTTTTGTCGCAACACTGAGAATGCGTGTTGTGGATCAGTAATTTCCGCGTATTTACGTGCGAGGTCGTCTTTAAATTGTTCCCAGGTTTCACCTCCTCCCGCTTCTAGCTTCCTTCTTATATGGTCAGAAACTGGACTTGTACTAGTTCTATATGCTAAATTCTTTTTATCCTCATCTGTAGCGTTCACTAGATAAGCATGTTTCTCAATAGAAATAACCCATTTCTTAAACTGATTCGCCTGTCCATTAAATCTCTCAACATCACTGATTACACTTTGCTGTCTTAATACTGCGTCCAACTTTGATATCGCTCCACCAACTCCACTTAGTACCTGAGAAAAATCTTGGGGCTCCATCCTAAAAATCTATAATGGAAATTATCAAGCAATATAATATACAATCATTTTCAGACAATATTATTTCAAAGTAAGCAGCAAGAAATATTCTGTTCAATTAATTAACCTAAAATTATCCATTACCTAAACTAGACGAAAAAGACTCCAATCGATGATCTTGATGAAAAAGGTTCCAGTTCCAATCGCGAATCCTGATAAAAGGGACTCTAATTGACCATTTTGATGAAAAAAATTCCAATCGAGGATCTTGATTAAAAAAAAAGGACTCTGATCGACAAACTTGAAAGGAGCAGAAAAAGAAGAGCCTCTGGATTTCTCACTTCAATCGAAGTCGATTCCTTCCAGTTGTTTACATGCCGCTGATTATGCTCGTTTGGCTTTTAAATTTACAACGCTCGATACAATACTGACTGATTGATTGCTTGATTAATTGATCGATTGATTGCTTGATTAATTGATCGATTGGTTGACTGATTGATTGATCGATTGACTGACTGATTGATCGATTGACTGATTGATTGGTCGATTGATTGACTGATTGATCGATCGATTGACTGATTGATTGATCTTAAGCGTTGGCTAAAAAACTCTGGACTTTACCTTCAGACAAGCAAGGTCACCTTCACTGTATTTCAACCAAGAACGGTTAACAGTTCCAGCAAAACCAGATTTTACGGCAGCACATCTAGAACATCCACACGTTTAAAAAAAAACGAGCAAGTCAACAATGGATTGATTCAAGCCTGACGATGGCCACTCTGTTTCATCACTCGGAACATTACGTGTTATGTGGCGTTCCAACAACGGTTAGTTCAATTCAACTGAAACAATTTTGACTTGAGACAAGTTAAATAGACTTAATGTCTTCACTCAGCTGAAGTGACGGTTGACGACCTTGATTCGAGAATTTCAGAAAGTAAAAATCGACCTTGATTTAACCTCCAACAGTCCAGTGAGCTGAGATCGTGCTCATAAATTTTATCATTCTCGAGATTTCTCGGTTCCAATTGGAGCTGATCATTCGGTTGTATACATAATTTATTTCTTGTACCTCGGGACTTTATAAGTTGAAAGATGTATCTAGTGGTGACAACATCATTACATCATTTATGAATTTCAATGTAAAATAGCAATTCTTGACTTTTACAAAAGAAACAGCGTATATCAGCAATCAAGGCCCTATATACTGGTGAGTCAGGTATATAAAAAATTATCAGTCTCTATAAATCAAGATTATCAAACCTTCTGACCTTGACTGAGAATCCCCTAACAAACACTGAGAAATCACAACAACTACCCCTGGGCGGGCTTTCAGTTGTTGCGTCTCTTATAATTTACTTGAGAACTTCCATAACATCCGTCTCTAGACGCAGACAAAATTCTTCGCTTTAGTCAACAAACTCCGCGACATCCCATGTTTGAAATCTTGAGGTCGACGGCACCAAAACAGCCTGTATAACAGTGTGGTGATGATATGATAAGGCTGTGTGTGGAAGGCTCGTGTCAATATAGTGGACAAGTCTCGGCTGTTAGATAAACATTCGTTTATTCATTGAAATCGTACGTCTTCTGACTGATGATGGTAAACACCGACATCTTTCCTAGTTGAATCCCAAGTCCCAAGTCTCCCCAGTGACATGTGTGCAAGCCCTGGATACGTCTACCCATTCGTGTACACACGTTCACTAACTAATGATTTCCCACTAGTTAATGAATGCGCAGCATCCATTAACTCCTAAGCTCCCTTTACTGTTACAGCGGTCATGTTTCGCCATCTCACATGATCACCGGAGTCGTGGATAAGCTCCTATATTTGTGTCTCTACCATACCACGTGGCCAAGCCATCCAGGTATTTTCTTTTCTGCCTTCCCCTTGTTCTCCTCCCCTCGATCTTGCCACTTGTCACCAAGTTCTCCAGTTTATTTCTTCGCATAACGAGTCTAAATTATGTTGACTCTCTACGTCTAATTTATCCAATCAGTTTACGGTTTTCATTTGTTTCTTGTATGACTTGGTCATTGGTTTTTCCGTTTGTCCACGATATTCTTTGCAATTTCTTCAGAAACAACATTCCCAGAGCCATACGGTGTTTGTTTCCCAGCTTGTCAGCTTCACATCCATACAAAAGTATAAGTTCAATGTAGTACTCCAACATTTTCTTTTCTCGTTGTAATTGTCTTTTTACTATCTAGTTGGATGTGCATCAAAATACATTTGTTTCTGTAGCAAGGCGCTATAGTCACGTGCAGTCAGCAGGTTCGAATCCTACCGTGTCTTAAGCTTTCATTGTGAATATTGTCTGATGTGGTCTCTGATGTCTATGTCTTTCATTTGCTTATATGAGTGTCAATCAACACCTGCCATTTTTTTTCTTCAGTAAATACAGCTGTCGGCCCGTCTGTCTGTACGTACATTCACATGTCTGTCTAATAACATTAGTCTGTCTGTCTGTCTGTCTGACTGCCTGTCTTTATTTACTAACTGTTATACAGACGCTCATGCGTCTGTGTGTGTGTGCGCGCGCGCGCGTGCGTGTGCGTGTGTGTGTCTCTTTCTGTCTGAATGGATGGAGAGAGATGGATAAATTCTTGCCTGCTTGCCTGTCTATCTTTCTCTTTCTTTTATCTCTCTCTCTCTCTCTCTCTCTCTCTCTCTCTCTCTCTCTCTCTCTCTCTCTCTCTCTCTCTCTCTCTCTAGCTATCTCTATCTCTCACCATATGTATATTTTGTATGTGCCTTTGTGTGTGTGTGTGTGTGTGTGTGTGTGTGTGTGTGTGTGCGATATTTGCGTGTGGGCGTATGCTGTCATGTTTGCAGGTATGTATGTTCACTAATGTGTGTATAATTATATATCAGTACGTTTCTTTCTTGTTCCCCACTCAATTTTACCCCTGGATCCACGAACACTCACAAACCATTATTTGTTCAGTCTGTATACTTTGCTTAATCCCAATGTTTGCTCTCTCGTTCATCTGAACACGTGTACTGCATTCCTACGTAAGCACGCCCTGGGTTGTCTCACTGCATTCATTTCATCTTACAAGTATATGTATCAATTTGGTTTTCTTTCATGGCGTCTTCTTGACTATTTTTATCTCACCAAAGTATTCTCAACATTCGTGTCAAGAATGCATTTCAGCTGTTTCTGTGTGTAATTTCTGACCGTCTGCTAGTTTCCCTTCCTTCCTTCCTTCCTTCCTTCCTTCCTTCCTTCCTTCCTTCCTTCCTTCGTTCCTTCCTTCCTTCCTTCCTTCCTTCCTTCCTTCCTTCCTTCCTTCCGTCCGTCCGTCCGTCCGTCCATTCGTCTATCCGTCCGTCCGTCGGTCCGTCCTTCCGTCCGTCTTTCTCTACGTACTTCATTCTTTTCTTTCTTTCTTTCTTTCTTTCTTTCTTTCTTTCTTTCTTTCTTTCTTTCTTTCTTTCTTTCTTTCTTTCTTTCTTTCTTTCTTTCTTTCTTTCTTTCCTTCTTTCTTTCTTTCTTTCTTTCTTTCTTTCTTTCTTCTACGTATTGCCTTTGGGGTTGGCGACCTCGTATGTCCACAGCTTTCTGTGTTGTACAATTCCGAAACTGGAATTTCACAGCTGCTGATAGGCAGTTCTTAAACCTCCGGTGTGCTGATTCCCCGGTAGCCAGTTAAATCCCTACACCGGTCAGTGCGACTAAAATGTTGACTTCTCGTCCTTGACTTGGGGGTGTACATTACAGGCACCTCTGAAGTTGGAGTGGGTCGCTTTATGGTGAGGGACACTGGTAATAGGGAAAGCAAATCCACGCACAAAAATCAGCCGGTGAACTAGAAGAAGTAGCATACGTAGGGACTATGCTTGAATTCAGTGTCAGCGAAAAAGGAAAAAAAAAACACACACACACAAAATGTGTCTAGGAGTTGTTAGGGAAGGAAAAGGCGAAGATGAAGTAAATGAGTCACCCTACCTCATATGTCGTGGGTTAAAATATGTGGAGGCCTACATCCCAAGACAGCATATGCCATACGACTATATGTCCCTGCAGATATTTGAATCTTTTTCTATCCTTTAGGTCCGTCCCACTGAATGTGATATTGCTTTTTGGATGATTTCTTGTCTGTGTGGTGGTCATTACCTTTCCACTGTAAGAGTGTATCACCATCTGACCTTCTTTGTCTAGAAGTATGTCTTCCTTAGAGTAGATCTTAAAACTAAGGAAAGTTTTTCCTACGCTGCAAGAGACCTGCTTAGATTCTGTCGTGGACCACGATATTCTAAGGCAACTCCTGTCACCATTTGCAAGGACCGAACCATTAGTTACCAACATTTCAGGACCTTTGTATGAGCTATTATCATTAGCTTATTCTTCATTGTTTCTGACCATTAGAGCAATTTCTTTTGAGTAGTTGCAGGTGTCTTTTCAGCTTTGATTTCTACATAATCTACATTAGGGATGAGCGGGGCGTGCGGCTTGGTGAGCCTATGAACAGGGGGAGCGAAGAAAGCAACATGGCGTAAAATGACGTGTTGTGGTGTATAGGACATCACCGACCTGTGGAGACGACAGAGATGAACTCCGGGAAAGAAGCTAGCTTCTCACGCCGAAGAAGCTTGAATGTGTGAGGGCACGAAGCATCGGGTGCACGATGTTCTCTTCCCACAGCGACGGGTGGCTTGGGAGACTAGTGGGACAAGTGGGAAAACAACTCGAACGTCTCGAAACAATGTAGGAGCTCTCGGCAGCAGAAAGACACCCGGAGTGATTACCCGGGAGGGCCCTCTCCCAGAGAGTGTCAGAAAGGTACAGGGCCAAAATTTTCCGGGAAGGGGAAACCACATATGACGAACAGAAACCTCCTGCCATGCTTGTTCCGCGGCGGAGTTTTTATCACTATATCCGAAGATGATTAGCGATTAATTTCAGACAATTAAGGTACCTCAAACATATACAAAAGACTATTGTGTTGCTGAAGGATTTGCTGGAAGGAAAGAAAAAGAGGAAGCATATCTGATAAAGACAACGGTTCAAGTGCGTAGATTGACTGGAACAAGCTGATATAAATGCGCGCTAAGGAAGGGTTTGGTAGTGGCGCAGTTTCAAGAACGTTTACCAGTCGACTCCAGTGGTCATATATTTCCTTCAGGAAGGGTGTCTTTTGTTTCCAGTCTGGGCTTCCAAGCTGGCCCATCTAGAAATGCGATCAGAAACAAACAAATCAAAAAGGAAACAAGCTTAATGGTCAAAACAGTCGAGAATGAAGTCTACGCTGTTGAAATCCATTTTAGCATTCGTACACATTCTTCCAAGGGTTGAAGCCTCTAGCCATTTTAGCATTCGTATACATTCTTCCAAGGGTTGAAGCCTCTAGCTATTTTAGCATTCTAATACATTCTTGCTAGGGCTGAAGCCTCTAGCCATTTTAGCATTCTATTACATTCTTCGAAGGGTTGAAGTCTCTAGCCGTTTTAGCATTCGAATAAATTCTTCCAAGAATCTCTAGCCATTTTAGCATTCGAATACATTCTTCCAAAGGTTAAAGCCTCTAGCCATTTTAGCATTCTAATACATTCTTGTTAGGGCTGAAGTCTCTAGCCATTTTAGCTTTCGAATACATTCTCCCAAGGGTCTCTAGAAATTTTAGCATTCGAATACATTCTTCCAAAGGTTGAAATCTCCAGCCATTTTAGCATTCGAATACATTCCTCCAATTATTGAATTCTCCAGCCAGTTTAGCATTCCAATACATTTATCCAAGAGGGGAAGTCTCCATCCATTTTAGCATTCTAACACGGGTTGAAGTCCCTAGCCATTTTAGTATTCGAATACATTCCACGGGTTGAAGTTTCATTGAAGCCATTTTACAGACCGAACTTTTTATCGTATCCCCTCATGTGCAAAAAAAAAAAAAAAAACTAAAAAAAAGACAAATCAAAGACAATATTTTCGCCTGGCGAAGATTCAAACACATGACCACCACCCCAGCAAGTAAGCATGCTAGCCACGACGCTATCGTGGCATCGATTTCCCCCACGACATTACTACACCCCTGCCATTTATGAACTGATTCCGTGGACCCGCCCAAAAAAAACCATGGGGCTTAAATTCCCCCCAAAATTGACATTT
>JACEFZ010018858.1:0-99174 GCA_014155875.1 Cepaea nemoralis | reverse complement strand
CACTGGACCAGACATGGACCTGTTCTAACACAGCCAGGCGGATGCAGAGATTACTTAACCCACAAATTAGCACAGTACTATATTAGCGGGGTCTGTGGTGCAGATGTCTCCTACATATGATAGAGTTACTCCTCTTTGTTTTTATCAAGGATAAACTAGAGTTGTCACCCCTCGTACTTGAACAGCCATGAATTATCATAATCTCTAGTTATAGTTCATTCCCTATTATCTGAACAGCCATGAACTATTGATAAACTCTAGCTATAGTTCATTCCCTATTATCTGAACAGCCGTGAACTATTGATAATCTCTAGCTATAGTTCGACAAACATTAAAAGTGTTAAGTGCGTGATATTGTCGTGTGTGTGACTACGTCCCCTGCCCCCTCCGTACAAACAAACCAACAAACAACAACACACAATAGCACACAACATCAAATACAAACACACAACATCAAATACCAACATACAACAAAGCACAAAACACACAAGAAAGCACAACAACACACAAGAAGGCACAACAACACACAAGGCACAACACACAACAAACATCAACAAACAATAACCAAAAAAAAAAGAAACGCAATTACACTGACGAGTACACATGCATGTACACATATACATATGCATCATGTACACTCACATTCAGTTCGAGCAGGGACACACACGTCACCATAAACACATACATACAGCTAGAATGTGGACATGTGAAGACATAAACAAACGCATACAGCTCAAATATGGGCATATGAAGACATAAGCACACACATACAACTAAAATGTGGATATATACAACTTTCAAGTATATACATAGAGTCCCGATAGTTGCAAATACAACACAAAAGTACATACATACAACTCTAACGGACATACACATCACACAAACACACACATACAGGTGACATGTGGGCATGTGAAGACATAACCAAACACATACAGCTCAAAAAGGCACATATGCAACACATAAGCGATGAACATATGCACGCAAATTCAACGCACACAGCTGAAATACGAACATTAGTAAATATTATAAACACCCACTGACCCACTAAATAGGGTCATATTTAACACATACACACACAGGCAACTCAAGTATGCACACACACACAACACATAAGCACACATATACAACTCAAAAATGCACACACATACAGCACATAAGCACACACACACACACACACACACACACACACACACACACATACACACAATTCAAGTATGCACACGCACAAAACATAAGCACATACATACAACTCAAGTACACACATGTACACCATATAATATAAACACGCATACAACACATATGGATATTATTCCCAACGACCGTCCACCCGTCTCACCCCTGCCCGACTATCAGCAGTTGTCAAAGCATTGGGTCTGGCTTTAATGAGTTTGGCAACTGACGATCCAGGCGGTTCAGGTTCCATTTCGCTTCTCGTCAATCCACGGACAGAGAGGAGATGAAATCGTCATCGATTGAAAAACGTTTTCGATAAGATTATTCACCAGATCACACAGAAGGGGGCGGAAACTAACTCAACTGACAAGCTCAGTGGAGGGCAAATATTGACACAAGGTCCGGCCCAGTGGGCGGAGCAACTGTCAAGTGAGACGCGGCAGGTTTGTGGACAGTTGCTGGGCACTAAATTTGATTGACTGGCGGCCAATTGTGAACCCATCAAGACAGGAAAGCCATCAGCCAATGGGAGCCGGGATTTCGGCGCCGCGACCCGCGTCTTGTCAATAACGGCAGTTGTAAAGCCGGTGCTGATTGGTGGAGCTGATTACCGTCTGGACTCGTCCGTCTGAAGCTGGGAGCCCGCTGGCGCCAGCGCCCGGGCCAGGAATAGAACTCTACCATGATCGTCGAACCCCGGGCACCCTCCCCTGCCTCCACCGTTCTCCACGGCCTCCTCCCAGGCCGCTCCATCCTCCCCAATTGCTGACGGTGGTTGGAGGAAGGCATCGCCAGGTCTAATAGCGGCACTTGAAATCCGTGGCATTTATTCTGTGGTGTTTATTTCTCAATGAGCGCTCTGCAAGCAGTTTGTGTTTTCATATCTGAAACATCTTTTCTGTGTGTGGATATAACAGCGTCTCCATCATCATCATCATCAGCTGCGGAAACCAGTGCTCTTCCACGTGGACAGTTGAAGCCTGGAGTTGACAGTTCGTGGATTACAAACGTCATCAGTAGACGACAACTGATATGGTATGGTACGGGAATGGTGTCGGCCATAATTAGTCATTGTTTCTTATCTGACACAATCATGTTTTCATCATTGATGCAATCACGTTTCAGTCATTGATACAATCGTTGATAAGGTCATGGTTCAATCATTAATACAATCATGGTTCAGTCGTTGATACAGTCATGGTTCAGTCATTGCATTGCTAACTAAAATCATCTCATCAACATTTGCAAGCGGTCTGCTCGTCTGTTCGATGTATCCACTTTCTGCTACTGATATTCTTATTCTTTTTCTCCTCCTCCTCCTCCTCCTCCTTCTTCTTCTTCTTCTTCTTCTTCTTCTTCTTCTTCTTCTTCTTCTTCTTCTTCTTCTTCTTCTTCGCCTCCTTCTCCACTCCTCTTACTATTATTATTATTATTATTTAATTATTATTATTATTATTCACTTTCGACCGTTTCTTTCTGCAATCTGTCGTAGATCTAAATAACTGTAACATATTTAGACTATTATTTTTATCATCATCATTATCATCATCATCATCATCATCATTATCATCATCATCATCATCATCATCATCTGTCTGTAACCCCAGCAATAGACATGCGTTACCATATAGGTCTCAACATTCATTCAGTAACATGTTCTTTGCAGAACCTCGCTCCCATAACAACCTTCCGGAAAACCTCTCGATCATAAGCAAGATGTCCCGCGTCTGATACACCCATCTGGAGACCATCTACCACATTCTGCACCCATCTTCTCTTTGGCCTTCCTCTTCCTCTCTTCCTAGGCATATACCCCTCCATTATTGTTCTCTCCAAACTTTCGTGACGTTTCAAGTGACCAAAATATTTCAATTTTCTTTGTTTTATCGTCTTTAATAGCCAATCTTCTTCAATATTCAGCTCTTGAAGTATGGATGCATTTGTTCTTTTCTTTACCCAAGATATTCTTAGAACTCGTCTATAACATTTATATTCAAAGTCATTTATGCGCTGTTCAGCTTGTTTAGTAAGTGTTCAGGTCTCACAGGCGTATCTTGCAATGCGAAAGATGAATGCTCTTAAAAATCTAATTTTTGTTGTTCTATCTGTCCCACTCCATAATTTATTCAGCTGTTTTAGTCTTTGAAGAGCAATTGATAGTCGTCTTTTAATTTCTTTCATTGTGTCACCGTTGTTGGTAATCAATAACCCAAGGTCTCAACAGACTCACCCAAACCCATCCACCTTTGAAGTCTCCTGTACGCCCCTACTTCCCCTGTCCCCTCCAGACACTCATCCCATTCTCCCATTCTCCCATTTTTGTGTTGTCAGGTCTATCTTTATATTTATCCCCCCCCCCCCCCCCCCCCCCCCCCCCCGGATTCCAGAGAAAGTATTTTCTAGCTAGACTGGACCGGGTTGTATCCTCGCGTGTCCCACCCAGCGCCAGCCTATTCCCCTCACCTCGAGACTGCCGGAATCTGTTGATTTCTCCCCATAAGCGCCTCGTGGGTGATTCTGTCGTTCCGCGCGAGTGTAACTGTCTCGCACAGACACACGTTTATGACTGTTCATAGTTTATAAGTCATTGTTTCAGTCATTAGTTGTTCTTTCAGTCATTATCATTGCTTCAGTCGTCAGACATTGTTTTAGTCACCATTCATTGTTTCAGTCATCTGTCATTGTTTCAGTCATTAGTCATTGTGTCAGTCATCAGTTATTGTTTCGGTCACCGATCATTGTTTCACTCATTAGTCATTGTTTCAATCGTTAGTCATTGTGTCAGTCATCAGTCATTGTGTCAGTCATCAGTCATTGTTTCGGTCATCGGCCATTGTTTCAGTCATTGGTCATTATTTCACTCATTAGTCAATGTTTCACTCATTAGTCATTATTTCACTCATTAGTCACTGTTTCAATCGTTAGTCATTGTGTCAGTCATCAGTCATTGTTTCAGTCATTGGTCATTGTTTCACTCATTAGTCATTGTTTCAATTGTTAGTCATTATTTCAGTCATCAGTCATTGTTTCAGTCATCAGTCATTGTTTCAAGATCGAGCTATTGTGTTTGGATGTTAAGACTGAATTACCATGACCTGCCATCTTGTGTGTTTAATTTATCTGAAATCTGATGTCGTGTTTAAGACGATCAAGTTACTGGTCAGGGTACATTGTTTACCGCCGGCGGTAGTTGTTGTTTCCACAACCCCGCCTACATTCAGTCAGGAGGAGTATACATGAGACAGAAGGCATCCCTGTCGCACTGCCGTGTTTATTGCTCCTGTGTCTGCTAGTTTATACTGGACGTTAGTTTATGTGTCTGATAAATCACAGATAGCCAACATATCGGGGTTGATTGACACGTCCTGTAAAGGACACACAGCGGTGTGTGAGTGTTTCCACGTGAAGAACAGGGCATTTCATGTCTGTAAATTTGCCCTTATTACGTTAATGATGGTCTCGGGTACCCCACCGTGCCGTATCAAGCTTCGCGGGGATTCCGCATGAATGTTGTCAAAGGCCTTCTCATAATCTGGTTGGTCGCAAGTCTTAGCTGTTTATCAATGGCAGCTCGTCATATCTCCAGAGGTAAAAGTTAGTTGCATATCCTTTACAGGACGTTGCAGTCAACACCAGCATTTTTTGCTGTTGTGATCTCTTGGCAAATTTACTTTCAGTAGTTAGCCATTGCTTTCTGAATGACAGGCACCCATACCATTTCGTAACAAACCAACGCATGACAGCCTACTGCCAAATCTCCCACAGCTGTGTTTCGAACGCGGGTATGTGGGGTCTGGGATCACGAATAGCGTCCGTAACGCCTTCTCCACGAAGTCCTTATCCCTAGAGTGAACCTCTGTAATATTTTCCCAGGAACTCACAATAACTTTATTCCTCTATAATTTCCCCCACTTCTACATGGTTCTTCTTTCAAATATCCTCCTCACTTTGATAGCCTCACCAGATATTCTCCTCTCCTGTTTCCTGGTATGGCCTCAGCCTCAAATACTGCTGCATAATTTTCGTGTAATCTGATGGCAGCGGTCGCCCGTACTCACCCCATGTGTGAACTACTGAAAGACCTGGCAATCAATAGACCTATGTCAATAGACTGTTCCATTGTTCCTTGCTTTCTTTGATATTCTACATTATATCCGTCTCCCATGTTTATAAGGTATGTATATCTTGAGTTTCAAGTTATGACTTATCGGCAGATGGTAATCTTATTTTACATCTGCACATCAAAAAATGTGTGACGCCATGTAGGGATAATCAAAATATCAAGTTCAATCAGATATGATCGATTTGATTTGATGGTCTGTGGTCTGGTGATATCAATTTATTTTGCGAATTCTTTTATGTGGAAATACATTCTCCTGTGACATATTGATTCACTGTGACAACATTTGGTGAATAAGTCTCCGTGTTTGCTCATTACTCCAAGTCCGTGTTTCCCCGTGATCACTCCGTAACCTGTGTTATCCGATCCTATCTTGGCATTCCGGCCACCCATCAGAGATTTAATATTAACATTTCTTTAGTTACTTAATAATAAGTTGACGATTCACGTGACACTTCCCCGTTATTAAATAATCTTTACCATTTGTTGGTGCCTAAACTGTTTTGCACGTTATGAGCAGAAATAAACTACAAAGAATACCATGGATAGACAGAAACACCAGTGACCAAGTATTACAAGAAGTAAATGATAACTGTAAACCGATTGGAGAAATTAGATGCAGACAGTCAAACATTGATGTCAACGTTATAAGACATAAAGTAATCAAGACATTCTAGGGGAAGAGAACAACCGGAAGGCAGAGAAGTAAATACCTTGTATGGTCGAGACAAGAATATAGAGCTGATCCACGACTCTAGTGATAGAGTGAGATGGCAAAACATGACTACCGACGCTTATCGGCGTGGCACATGATGATGATCACTGGATCACATTCGTGTTTACTGTTGTGTGTGTGTGTGTGTGTGTGTGATTATAAATGTTGCTGTATTGTTCTAGAATTCTAGAACCCGCTCCGCGGCGAAGGGAGTTACGGACGAAGTTCATAATCCCGCATACCCGGGTTCGAAACACACTGCATTGGTTTTTTATGAAATGGTATGGGATTCGGGAACATCAAGAGATGGACGAACACCAGTCTGACAGAATGTACAGTCAAGGCAAGAGACAGACAGTGTTGGAGATTCATTGCAGACTTCATTGTGGAGACGACACATGATTGATGATGGGTGCATTTCATTCAGAAAGCATTGGCAAACTACTGAACGTAAACTTGCAAATCACGAACAGCCAAAACATACTGGGGTTGACTGTAAGGACATGTAAGGACATGCAGCCAAGTTTTTATGATTCAAGAACTCGCTGCTTCCCACTATATCACGTGGCCTGGGCCCAGCACCATTTCACCCGTGTTTGGAAGCTTTTCGCCTGTTTCCTTCTATCCTGCTTCACATAGTTCCACATTGCTGATCTTATAATGCATTATGTGAAGCAGGATAGAAGGAAACAGGCGAAAAGCTTCCAAACACGGGTGAAACGGTGCTGGGCCCAGGCCACGCGATATAGTGGGAAGCAGCGAGTTCTTGAATCATAAAAACTTAGCTGCATGTCCTTACATGTCCTTACAGTCAACCCCAGCATGTTTTGGCTGTTCGTGATTCGCAAGTTTACTTTCAGTAGTTTGCCAATGCTTTCTGAATGAAATGCACCCATCATCAATCATGTGTCGTCTCCACAATGAAGTCTGCAATGGATCTCCAACACTGTCTGTCTCTTGCCTTGACTGTACATTCTGTCAGACTGGTGTTCGTCCATCTCTTGATGTTCCCGAATCCCATACCATTTCATAAAAAACCAATGCAGTGTGTTTCGAACCCGGGTATGCGGGATTATGAACTTCGTCCGTCATCTATTTCCACTTCTCGCGCTGTCTTTCCCGGTTCTCGAACACCACTAGTCCGGGAAGGTTAACCCGGTCAACAAATGCCAGCAGAAGTCGGATGTGTCGGCCTGACGGCGCAGGAACGCAGCTCTGCTGTAAACAGGCACAAAGCAATCACGTCCGAAAAAAAACTCCGGATGAACGAAGAAGAAGAACACCACAAGTGCCGATTCCGGAGGTTTTCCTGGTTCAAAGGAAACAAATCGCCCACCCAGACTCGTGACGATCTTCTCCGCATGGCGTCATACTTTGTGTGTGAGCAGACATTCCTCCCATCTCGGTTGCCTGAATTCCCGTTCTTCCCCGTGACTTCAGACATGTTGATAGTTGGTCGAATCTCGATGCTGTTCTCTGCGGGACGGGGCCAACCGCTAGCCCAATCTTCCCTAGTCGTCTCTTACCACATTCGAAAGAGATGATAGTAGTGTTCCGATTCTGTGCTTCTGTTCTAGACCACTGTAACACGGGCTATAGTCATCATCATAATCATCATCATCATCATCATCATCATCATCATCATCATCATCATCATCGGCTGTTTTTATTGTGTAATGGCCCTTGTTGTAAGCAAAGGGGTTGTTTTGTGAAAAGATTCACGGCTAAACTACATTTGTACCGAGTAACGTATCATACGTTTGTCAGTGTGGCATCTGTAATCACGGCGCATTCTCTTGTCTGCATTGCTTCAGTTTGTTATTGTTGTTGTTGGTGTTATTATTATTATTATTATTATTATTATTATTATTATTATTATTACTAACACAATACATGTGGGAATAATTCCAGGTTTTGTTTTAATTGTCCACGACCGAAACAGTTACTTTAATTATTAATTATAACAGCTTAGTTAGATTACTGTGTTAATTATAACAGCTACAGTCGTAGTAGTAGTAGTAGTAGTAGTAGTAGTAGTAGTAGTAGTAGTAGTAGTAGTAGTAGTAGTAGTAGTAGTAGTAGTAGTAGTAGTAGTAGTAGTAGTAATGGTAGTAGTAGTAGTAGTAGTAGTAGTAGTAGTAGTAGTAGTAGTAGTAGTAGTAGTAGTAGTAGTAGTAGTAGTAGTAGTAGTAGTAGTAGTAGTAGTAGTAGTAGTAGTAGTAATAGTAGTAATAGTAGTAGTAATAATAATAACGTCTTAGAACAGAAATCAGACCTTCAACTAGGCGCGTCCACCGGGTGGCAGATGGTGGAGAGGTCGCTAGTTGTAGCGGTTAGTGGTAAATATGATGGATAAGCCGCTTGGACCAACACTGGCGGTGGTCAGTGAGAGGCGGAGAGTTGTTGGTGGAGCAGCTATCTCTATAACATACCTCACCACTCTGTGACGTGAGGTCAGTGAGAGGCGGAGAGTTGTTGGTGGAGCAGCTATCTCTATAACATACCTCACCACTCTGTGACGTGAGGTCAGTGAGAGGCGGAGAGTTGTTGGTGGAGCAGCTATCTCTATAACATACCTCACCACTCTGTGACGTGAGGTCAGTGAGAGACGGAGAGTTGTTGGTGGAGCAGCTATCTCTATAACATACCACTCTGACGTGAGGTCAATGAGAGACGGAGAGTTGTTGGTGGAGCAGCTATCTGTATAACATACCTCACCACTCTGTGACGTGAGGTCAGTGAGAGACGGAGAGTTGTTGGTGGAGCAGCTATCTGTATAACATACCTCACCACTCTGTGACGTGAGGTCAGTGAGAGACGGAGAGTTGTTGGTGGAGCAGCTATCTCTATAACATACCACTCTGTGACGTGGTCATCGGCTGGCGAGTGTCGTCATATGCACCCACTTCTCCCTTGACTTGCAGGGTCTGTCTGTTAGACAAAACGTATTGAAAGTCAAACCAACACAAACCGACTAAATTCAAGAGGAAACCAGCATTGTATTTGCAACATTCGCTCATAAACCACGCCTCCATTACCTCGAAGTTCTTCCTAACTTCTTCACTCATGATCCATGCAGGCAATGATAAAGTGAGCAGCCTGTCTGCTGTCCATGACCCATGTGAAAGGAACAAGCCTGCTGGCGGGTCACATGCCATGATATGATAATTGGCAACACCTGTTTCAAACACAATACAATATCAACTATATAAACTTCGACAATCACTGGAGATAATATTCGCAATCAAATTAACTACATATTGACTTCAACGAGATTCAGAAGCAGTTTAGTAGGCGCAAAAACAAGACCAGGGGCAGATGGACATAGAGATCATGTGCCAATTATAGGAACCATGAGGTTAAGACTTAAAACTATAAAGAAACCTTGAAATAACATCAAGTTAGATCTAGCATTACTTAAAACAGACACAGACATTAGAGAAAGGTACAACGTTACTGTACCATGGAGATAACACACTACTGATCAAAAATGGGACATGTGGCGGGAATCAATCCAACAGATATTAAAACATATACACTACGCTTGAGTTCAGAGCAAGCCAACAAAACACACACACAAATGTTTCCTATATATAGATATCGCTAACAAGAAATAGATGAGAAATGAAATTCTGTAGATGACGGACAAAAGAAGAAAGAAACATACGTAACGATGTAGTAAATACGAGCCAAACAGTAAGTTATTTCGCTGAATCAGAAATGTGTGGAGATAGTGACAGACCGTGGGACAGAGACTGGGACAGACCGTGGGATATACACACATTCTGTGGAAGTCAATCAGTCCAGGACCACTATCCATGTCTTGTGGCTTCTGTGGTTAATGACCAGTGGGCACTAGGTGAGTGGTGTGGCTGACATATTGTGGGCCCCCCTGGACTGTCTAGACCAGTGGTTTTTAACCTTTTTTGGCCCGTGCACCCCTTCACCATATTTTCAGAACGTCATTCCCTCCCTTTTGTTTTTCCTCCCTATAAATCTCCCCCCCCCCCCCCCCGCCCTTAGACATTATACGTAAAAATGGAAGCTAAATGTAATAACACATACTAGAACAAGTCTAGACGTCTGCATAAAACGTGATTTGCGGGTCTACATACGTTAAAAAAATGAATTTCAGAAGGGCGAGAAGTACAGAACCGTAAAATATGGAGGGAAAACCAATACCACAAGTAATCGGTTATTGTATTAACCCGATGTTGAAATAATCTTACCCCCCCCCCCCCATAGAAACCCTAAAATTCTCCTGGGGGGGGGGGGGGAAGAGGAAATTCCCCGCCGGTTGCGAACCACTGGTCTAGACAATTGCCCGGAACCCAGCTCACTTTGGGTCGTGCACAGAGCCTGGCTACATGTGACACGTTTACGAATGGAGATCGCAAGACGAGGACGGGCATAATCGCCCACGCCACACGACAGTAATCGCCATTATTATTATTATTATTATTATTATTATTATTATTATTATTATTATTATTATTATTATTATTATTATTGCAATAGCAACAACAACAACACATAATACTACTATTACTACTACAACAACAACAACAACAACAACAACTACTACTACTACTACTACTACTACTACTACTACTACTACTACTACTACTACTACTACTACTACTACTACTACTACTACTACTACTACTACTACTACTACTACTACTACGATAACAACAACAACAGCATCAACTGCTACCACTACTACTACTACTACTACTACTATACAACTACTACTACTACTACTACTACTACTACTACTACTACTACTATACAACTACTACTACTACTACTACTACTACTACTATACAACTACTACTACTACCACTACTACTACTACTACTACTACTACTACTACTACTACTACTACTACTACTACTACTACTACTACTACTACTACTACGATAACAACAACAACAGCATCAACTACTACTACTACTACTACTACTACTACTACTATACAACTACTACTACTACTACTACTACTACTACTACTACTACTACTACTACTACTACTACTACTACTACTACGATAACAACAACAACAGCATCAACTGCTACCACTACTACTACTACTACTACTACTACTACTACTACTACTACTACTACTACTACTACTACTACTACTACTACTACTACTACTACTACTACTACGATAACAACAACAACAGCATCAACTGCTACCACTACTACTACTACTACTACTACTACTACTACTACTACTACTACTACTACTACTACTACTACTACTACTACTACTACTACTACTACTACTACTACTACTACGATAACAACAACAACAGCATCAACTGCTACCACTACTACTACTACTACTACTATTACTTCTGCTGCTGCTGCTATTACTATTCTTCTTCTTATTATTATTATTATTATTATTATCGATACTATTATCGGTATTATTATTATTATTATTGCCACCGCGCGTGTTAACTTATTACACGTGCGGAGTGTTGAAAGATAAACTTGTGTGAGGCCGAGCAGGCCGACAGGACTCAGCCAGTAGTGGTCAGTCATTATATAATACTAATATAACTATATCAAAATATGAGATTAATATAACACTAACATAATTATTTTAAAGCATAATATGACATTTAAATATAATTATACGGACGCAGTATGACTAAAAATAAACAATATAAAATGACACAAAGTAGTGCAGCTTTGCATAACAGAATTAAGACACATACAGGACGTTGCGGCGATTAGCCTTCATCAGCAAACAAACACATTCACAAATACAACATATAGTCAAGGAGATCTACTGTGACTACATCAAAAAAATGTTCATACTTACCTCAAAATTCCGAGCTGTGTATCATACACAACTCGGAATTTTGAGGTAAGTATGAACATTTTTTTCCAATGTTCATTTTCTCTTCATTGCTTTAATTGTTTTCATCCTATTCTTCTCGTCCTGTCGTCACCTTCTGATATAGTCACAGGAGATCTCCTTGACTGTATGTTGTATTTGTGAATGTGTTTGTTTGCTGATGAAGGCTAATCGCCGCAACGTTCTGTATGTGTCGTAAATCTGTTATGTAAAGCTGCACTACTTTACATTTTCACAGCTTTACCGCAGTTCCACCAAATTTTATTCATATTGACACTAAAATAAGTACATCTGGATATAGTATAGCACTAAAATAACTATATCGAGATACAATATCGCACTAAATTAACAATATCAAGATACAATATCGCACTAAATTAACAATATCAAGATACAATATCGCACTAAATTAACAATATCAAGATACAATATCGCACTAAATTAACAATATCAAGATACAATATCGCACTAAATTAACAATATCAAGATACAATATCGCACTAAAATAACTATATCAAGATAAAATATTGCACTAAAATAACCATTGAGGAATAATATAGCATTTAAATAAAATCATAAGCATGCAATGTGATACTCAAATAAGTGTATGAAGACATTAGTATGTAATGATTTTTATGAAATTAGAATAAATAATTTAGGGCATAATATCACAGTAAACTAACTATATTTGGTCATCATATCACAGAAAATTACTATATTAAGGCATCATATCACACAGAAATAAATACATTACGGCATGATTTCCAATTAAAATAAATATATCAGTGTATCATATCACAATACAATAAATATATTAGTGTATCATATCACAATACAATAAATATATTAGTGTATCATATCACAATACAATAAATATATTAGTGTATCATATCACAATACAATAAATATATCAGTGTATCATATCACAATACAATAAATATATCAGTGTATCATATCACAATACAATAAATATATCAGTGTATCATATCACAATACAATAAATATATCAGTGTATCATATCACAATACAATAAATATATCAGTGCATCATATCACAATACAATAAATATATCAGTGTATCATATCACAATCCAATAAATATATCAGTGTATCATATCACAATCCAATAAATATATCAGTGTATCATATCACAATCCAATAAATATATTAGTGTATCATATCACAATAAAATGACTATATTATGGTATCATATCACAGTAAAATAACTTAATTGTGGTATCATATCACACTAAAATGACTATATTATGGTATCATATTACTCTAAAATGACTATAATTTTTATTAGGGAATCATATCACACTAAAATAACTATATTATGGCATCATATCACACTAAAATACTATATTATCATCAAATCACAGTAAAATAACTATAATGCCGCCATCATATCACACTAAAATAACTATATTAGGGCATTATATCACACTAAAATAACTTTATTAGTGTGATATGATGCCCTAATATAGTTATTTTAGTTTGATATGATGATTTTTTTCCAATTTTCATTTTCTCTTCATTGCTTTCATTTTGTTTCATCTTTTTGTTCTTCTGTTCCTGTCGTCACGTTTCGATGTAGTCAGAGGAGATCTCCGTGACTATATGTTGTGTTTTGTGAATTTGTTTGTTTGTTGAACGTCCTGTATGTGTCGTAACTCTGTTATGTAAAGCAGCACTACTTTGTATCATTTTATATTGTTTACATTTTCACAGCTTTACCGCAGTTCCACCCAATTTTATAAAATAACTATATTATGGAATCATATCACACTTTATTTTTTTTTTTTGCATATCCTTTACAGGACATCGCTGTCAACACCAGCATCTTTCAGCTGTATGTTGATTTCTTGGCAAGATTACGCTCAGTAGTTTGTCATTGCTTTCTGAGCTGCCGGTTCATATACCCCGTAAGTTACCGATACGATTCGAACCACTGCTGATTCTCACCGTCATCACATTACCGACGAGAGTATACGAGATTGCGGAGAAATGTCATAACCTCTAAGCCACGAAGCGGGCCATATCACACTAAAATAACTATATTAGGGAATCATATTATAGTAAAATAACTAATTAGGGCGTCATATTACAATAAAATAACTATATTAGGGAATCATATCACATTAAAATAACAAAATTAGGGAATCATATCACACTAAAATAACGATATTAGGGAATCATATTGCAGTAAAATAACTAATTAGGGCGTCATATTACAATAAAATAACTATATTAGGGAATCATATCACATTAAAATAACAAAATTAGGGAATCATATCACACTAAAATAACGATATTAGGGAATCATATTGCAGTAAAATAACTATTCTAGGGCCTAAAAGAACCATATTAGGGAATCATATAACATTAAAATAACTATATTAGGGAATCATATCACATTAAAATAACTATATTAGGGAATCATATCACACTAAAATAACTATATTAGGGAATCATATCACACCAAAATAACCATATTAGGGCATCATATCACACTAAAATAACTATATTAGGGCATCATATCACACTAAAGTAACTATATTAAGGCATCATATCACACTAAAATAACTACATTAGGGCATCATATCACACTAAAATAACTATATTAGGGCATCATATCACACTAAAATAACTATAGGGCATCATATTACACTAAAGTAACTATATTAAGGCATCGTATCACACTAAAGTAACTATATTAAGGCATCATATCACACTAAAATAACTATATTAGGGCATCATATCACACTAAAATAACTATATTAGGGCATCATATCACACAAAATAACTATAGGGCATCATATTACACTAAAGTAACTATATTAAGGCATCATATCACACTAAAGTAACTATATTAAGGCATCATATCACACTAAAATAACTATATTAGGGCATCATATCATACTAAAATAACTATATTAGGGCATCATATCACCCTTATAATAACTATATTAGGGCATCATATCATACTAAAATAACTATATTAGGGCATCATATCACCCTTATAATAACTATATTAGGGCATCATATCACACTAAAATAACTATATCAGGGAATCATATCACACTAAAGTAACTATATTTAGGCATCATATCACACTAAAGTAACTATATTTAGGCATCATATCACACTAAAATAACTATATTAGGGCATCATATCATACTAAAATAACTATATTAGGGCATCATATCACCCTTAAATAACTTTATTAGGGCATCATATCACACTAAAATAACTATATCAGGACATCATATCACACTAAAACTGTGGGCACCTAGGAATGGCTTGTTGGAAGTAACGTTGTATCCACGGATCGGCAACCTACGGCACATATCATTCGCATCTGAACTAATCGTTTTCAAGTAAGTCCTCGCCCTGACACAGCCCGCCCCAAGGACTCGATCCTGCACCATTTCTTCCCACTACTCCCTCGCTATCTCCAAGATGTCTTTAATGTACGTGCCCACATCATCATCATCAACATCATCATCATCATCATCATCATCATCATCATCATCATCATCACCTGGGTGGACTGCAGTCCCATCTCCCAGCAACCATGACTTCCGCTCCCGCTCTTTCATAAACCCTGTGACCTGGTGTATGTGCCGAGAGCTTGGCCACCCATGGAATGGCGGCCCGGGGGGGGGGGGGGGGGGGGGGGGGGGCTTAGTGTCTGACAAATTCTAGGTCACAACTTAATCAGGAAGGGTGGCCAGACTGGAGACCCGGTCCCTTACATCTATTCCATCCATCCATCATGTGCCATGCCGATAAGCGTGGGCGGTCATGTTCTGCCGCCTCGCTCGATCACCAGAGTCGTGGATCAGCTCTGTGTTCCTGTCTCGACCATGCCACATGGCCAAGCCATCCAGGTATTTACTTCTCGGTCTTCCCCTTGGTCTGTTCCCTTCGATCTTGCCAGTTGTCACCAAGTTCCCCAATTCATTTCTTCTCATAACATGTCCAAAAAATTTTGACTGTCTACATCTAATGTCTCTAATCAGTTTACGATCTTCATTTGTTTCTTGAACGACTTGTTCGTTGGTTTTTCTGTCTGTCCATGGTATTCTTTGCATTTTCCTCAGAAACCACATTTCTGCAGCGATCAGATGGTTTTCAGCTTATCTACTCCCACGCTTCATATCCATACAAAAGTACAGGTTCTATGTAGCACTTCAACACTGTTTTTCTCGTTTCAATTGACATCTTTTTATTGGTCAGTATGTTTTTCATCTTGCAAAAGGCTACCTTCGCCATGGCAATTCCTGTTCTAATCTCTTCAAGGCATCTGCCATCAGATGTTATGACTGTTCCGAGATAATTGTACCGATTCACTTGTTTAAGAATATGCCCATTTACTTGTATATTACATTGTGGTATTTCCTTCTTCTTAGTGACGACCATAATCTGTGTCTTTTTACAATTCAATTCTAACACCAGTTGTTCACTGTGTGCAACAACTGCATTTGCTAAATTTTGCAGGTCCTGTTCATTGTCTGCAATCAAGACTGTATCATCTGCATATCTAATGTTATTGATGCATCGTCCCCCAATGTTGATTCCTTCCATATCTTCAATATTTCTGAAAATACTTTCACTGTACAAGTAAAACAGATCTGGAGACATTACTCATCCCTGTCTCACATCTCTCTTAATAGGCTGATATTGACCTACTTCATTATCAATTCGCATGGCAGCTTGTTGTTTTCAATATATGTTTTTTTCTTTTTTACAAGTCTTAGGTCTTTTTACCGGTCTCCCTGGCCAAGGGTTTAACTACAATGTTCGTAATCCCATATATTCACGTTGAGAAAACGGCTGCGCGAGATTCGTCAGCGGATCGCGCCGCGCCGGTAACTTGCGGGGGTGTGTGAACCGGTCGTTCAGAAAGCAATGGTAAACTTAGTTAGTTAGTCTTTCCTCTTGAGCCTAAGGCGGCGCATAGGGCAGAAGTCCTGACTCTCCATGCTTGGCGGTTCGCTGCTACCTGTTGTAGATCTTGGATATTTACTTGGCCATTGAATGAGCCTTCTCTAATGATGGTTCTACGCAGGGTCTCTCTTGGTCTTCCCCGTTTTCTTTTCCCTACCGGTGACCATATGAGGGCTTGGTAGGGGAGTCTTGACTTGTCCATTCTGAATACATGGCCGATGTAGTTCCAACGGCGTCTTCTTATGAAATTGGATACTGTATCTTGCTTAGTCTCTTGTCTTATTTGTGAATTGGTTCTGAAGTCTGTCCAGTGGATGTTTAGAAGTCTTCTAAGACATTTGTTCTCAAAATTGTCTAATTTTTTATCTAAAGCTACCGTTGATTTCCAACTTTCACATCCATACGTTAACACTGGAATCACACAAGAGTTGAAGATTTTAATGGTAAACTACTGAACGTAAAACGTGCCTAGTACATCAACAGCAGCTGAAAAATGCTGGTGTTGATTGCAACGTCATGTAGGGGATATGCAACATAAAAAAGGTCTTTTCCATCAATTTGTAGATATTCAAGCATCCTGATCATGTCGACATGTCTCACTTTATCGAAAGCCTTTGTGAAGTCAATAAAGCAAAGGTGTAGATCTTTGTTTACTTCTATAGAACGTTCAATTACTGTTCTCAGTAAATACACGGCATTTACTGTGCCCTTGCCTTCTACAAACCCACATTGTTCTTCTCCTATTTCAGTTTGTATTTTCTTCCTAACTCTTTGCGTGATAATTCTCAGTAAAATCTTCGTGATGTGACTCATTATACTAATTGTTCGATGTTGATCACATTCCAAGGCTCCTGATTTCTTTGGGATTGCAATAAATACATAATTACATAATTCATGAGGTATATCTCCGGTATCATATATTGTATTCAGCAGTCTGGTAATTTTATCAATTCCATATTCTTCTAAAGCATTAATCATTTCTGTTGTGACGCTGTCTGAACCGGGGTTCTTGCCAGATTTCATATGGTTAAAAGCATTCTGAACCTCCATCTTCAAAACTGATGTCCTTCATTATTATTTTGAATATCATAATGTTCTTCTCTTGGGGTGGGGGGTGGGGGGTGGGGGGACAGAGTGGTCTTGAGGTATGGCTTCGAGTGCTGTAGGTCCCGGGTTCAGGCCCCGGTGAGGGCCGGGATTTTTTCACGTGGATTTCTAGTAACAAAATTCGCCCTGGTCTCTGGGTAGTGAGATCGGACGCCCGTGTGTATTGTTGCGCACGAAAAACATCCCTTGGCAGTTGGAAATAGAAAAAGAGTGGCCTAATGACACTGCCCTGGCAACATTTTGAGTTAAAAATCTACCTAAAGTATTTCAGCATCCTCGCCGGGGCTATAGAGTTCGTGCAGTGAGCTGAGATTCTCCAGACTCAGGCTTGAGTTAGGAGTAGGACGAAGCACTTATGGGTTACACCCGTGTGCCGTGATGTTGATCAGTCGACTAAACTAACTAAACTAAACTGTTCTTCTCTGTTATCATCATAAAGGTTTTTCACATAAACTGACCATTCATGTAAAATCTGATCTTTTTCTATTATTATTTTCCCATCTTTTGTCTTTAGGCAGCCTGCTGATGTATGTGTTCTGTGATTAGTAAGCTCCTGAATTCTTGTGTGCATTAGTTTGGTATGAAGAAATATAAAGAATGAATATGAAATAATGAAATAAATATGAACAAATATGAAGAAATTCACAGAAAAGTGAGAACCTTATGTAAGGAGGCAAAAGAAACATGGCTTGAGAAAAATTGCAGAGAAATTGAAAAACAACACAACAGTAACAATGCGAAACTAATGCACAAAAGAATTCAGGAGCTTACTAATCAAAGAACACGGACATCAGCAGGCTGCCTGAAGACAAAAGATGGAAGAGTCATAACAGAAAAAGATCAGATCTTACATGAATGGTCAGATTGCGTTAGAAACCTTTATGACGATAACAGAGACGAACAGTATGATGTTCAAAATAATAATGAAGGACCAGTAATTTTAAAGATGGAGGTTCAGAATGCTCTTAACCATATGAAATCTGGCAAGACCCCCGGTTCAGACAGCGTCACAACAGAAATGATTAATGCTTTAGAAGAATATGGAGTAGATAAAGTTACCAGTCTGCTTAATACAATATATGATACTGGAAATATACCTCAGGAGTTATGTAATTCTGTATTTATTGCAATCCCAAAGAAATCAGGAGCCTTGGAATGTGATCAACATGGAACAATTAGTATAATGAGTCACATCACGAAGATTTTGCTAAGAATTATCATGCAAAGAGTTAGGAGGAAAATACAACCTGAAATAGGAGAAGAACAATGTGGGTTTGTGGAAGGCAAGGGTACAGTAAATGCTGTGTATATACTGAGAAACATAATCGAACGTTCTATAGAAGTAAACAAAGATCTACACCTTTGCTTTATTGACTACACAAAGGCTTTTGATAAAGTGAGACATGTCAACATGATAAGGATGCTTGAAGATCTACAAATTGATGGAAAAGATCTTAGACTTGTAAAAAACATATATTGGAAACAACAAGCTGCCTTAAGAGTTGATAATGAAGTAAGCCAATATCAGCCTATTAAAAGAGGGTGTGAGACAGGGATGTGTAATGTCTCCAGATCTGTTTTCCCTGTACAGTGAAAGTATTTTCAGAAATATTGAAGATATGGAAGGAATCAACATTGGGGGACGATGCATCAATAACATTAGATATGCAGATGATACAGTCTTGATTGCAGACAATGAACAGGACCTGCAAAATTTAGTAGATGCGATTGTTACACACAGTGAACAACTAGGGTTAGAATTAAATTGTAAAAAGACACAGATTATGGTCGTCACTAGGAAGGACGAAATACCACAATGTAATATACAAGTAAATGGGAATATTCTTCAACAAGTGAGCAGGTACAATTATCTCGGAACAGTAATAACATCTGATGGGAGATGCCTTGAAGAGATTAGAACAAGAATCGCCATGGCAAAAGTAGCCTTTAGCAAGATGAAAAACATATTGACCAATAAAAAGATGTCAATTGAAACGAGAAAAAGAGTGTTGAGATGCTACATTGAACCTGTACTTTTATATGGATGTGAAGCGTGGACAATGAGCAGTCAGGCTGAAAAACATCTGATGGCTGTAGATGTGGTTTCTGAGGAAAATGCAAAGAATACCATGGACAGCCAGAAAGACCAATGAACAAGTCCTTCAAGAAACAAATGAAGATCGTAAATTGATTAGAGAAATTAGACGTAGACAGTCAAAATTTTTTGGGCATTTTATGAAAAGAAATGGATTGGAGAATTTGGTGACAACTGGTAAGATCGAGGGGAACAGACCAAGGGGAAGACCTAGAAGCAAGTACCTGGATGGCTTGGCCTTGTGGCATGGTCGAGACAGAAACACGGAGCTGATCCACGACTCTGGTGATCGAGTGAGATGGCAGAACATGACCGCCCACGCTTACCGGCATGGCACATGATGGATGGATTAGTTTGGTATTTTTACTGTTGTGTTGTGTTTCAATTTCTATGCACTTTTTTTTCGAGCCATGCTTCTTTTGCCTCCTTACGTAATGTTCCGACTTTTCTGTGAATGTCTTTATATTTGGCAGGATTATTCTTTTTATTCTGTCTTCTTGTTTAAAGTAGTTGTAACATTTCTTCAGGCATCCATGTCTTACTACTCGCTTTCTTTAATTTTGGAATAGTTTTTTTTCTTCTCCTCTGCAGCTAAACTGATTGAATATTTCAACATTCCCCATTGATCATCCACATCTTAAAGTAGGATCTCTAGATCAGACAATATATCACATTTGTTCTTTACTTCTGTGTTAAAATAATCTTGTATTTCTTTGTCAGTTTTAAATTTCCATAAATCATATTTAGTGTTTCTTGTTGTATACTTGACTTTCTTTAACTTTACCCTCAATGTGCCTGTAATTAATATGTGATCACTGTAACAGCCTGCATTGGGAACTGTTGTTACGACTGTTAACGCATTTCGAGACCTTCTGCTAATCAGGGTGTAATCTATCTGGTTTTTAATCCTGCTGTCTGGACTCTTCCATGTCCATAATCTTCTAGGATGTTGTTTAAACCAGTTGTTTCCTACAATGATTTCTTGTTCTTTTGCCTATTCTACAAGTCTGTATCCTCTTTCGTTTCGCTCTCCCAAACCATGGTTGCCAACACTTCATCCATCGCCTTGATTTCCTACTTTTGCGTTGAAATCACCCATTATAATATTTATTTCTGACTTTTTACAGTTCTTCAAAGCAGAATCCATGCCATTATAAAATTCCTCTATACTTTCTTCAATGCATTCACTTGTTGGAGCATATATTTGAATGGCATTTATTTTAAAAGATCTTCCGTTTAATTTTACTAATAGAACTATGTCTGATACAGCCCAATATCCTTCACCGGAATTTGATTTTTGTCGATCCAATATAATGGCTACACACCTTTGCGTTCTTTTCCCCCTGTATCCTCTCCTGTATCGATCCCAGCCCCTTTCCACCTCGTTTCACACATTCCTAATATATTAATCTTCTCTCTTTCCTATTCTTGTTTGATGTTTTCTAATTTTCTAAATTTACATCGACTAGGTCACTGCATAATAAGGACAGTTGATTAGTTTCCCTCCACGCCACCATTTTGTTTTTACCAGGACATTTTCTGACATATTTAAAATGTTGGTAGCCACGTTGCGAGGCCGGGTCGATCAACTTTATATTAAGATATCAACCAGACCCCAGCTAAGCGTGAAGTAGAACTTATGAAGACACGACTCGTGATGTCCACAATATTCCGTGACTAGGTATGTTGGGCCAGACGTGACGTCTACAATATTCCGTGACATTGTAAGATGAGCCATACGTGACATCTACAATATTACGTGACATGGTATGCTCGGCCATCAGTGACATCCACAATATTATGTGACATGGTATGCTCGGCAACACGTGACATCCACACTATTCTGTGACACTGTATGATGAGCCATACGTGACATCCACAATATTCGGTGACACGGTATTCTCGGCCACCCGTGTCGTCTACAATATTCTGTGACATGGTATGCCCGACCACGTGAAATGGTATGCTGGGCAACATTTGTTTAACTTAACAGAGAGTCTCCGTGGCGAAATGGTTAAGCCGTTTGACTCGGGCTCCGAAGGTTGTGGGTTCGATTCCTGGCAGCGTCCTTATGTTCACGAGTGAATTTTTTCGGAGACTGCTGTGGGTCATCTCTGAAGCTAACGGAGTTCGTGCTTTGTGCGACGATTTCCGCTCTGCGGAAAGAGGCCGAGCCATATGGGATAATAGCCGGTGCAATGAAGTCGACTCTGTCGACTTTTAAGCAACTTTTTAAAAGTTTAACTTAACGACCAGCCTCGCGTGAAGGTGTGTTTCTAGGTGTCGCCTTGAGCTGGAGAGTAGCAGCAGGTAATTGTTGACTACCGTCTCAAAGTTGACTACGACAGGTAGATGACCTGTCTATAGAGACAATGGCTGCGGTCACCAACCAGTAAGGACAAGGTCACTACCAAGAAGGAAAGCAATGGCAAACTACGCTCTATATAAATGCATAACAGATCGTGTTTGAACATAAATTATCATATACATATCTTTCCCATCTACTTTCACAGGTATAAACACCAAGACTGACCACTGCCCACGTCCGTGGCACGATGTCCAGAGAGTAAACTCAAGGCGGCGAAGTTGTGACTCCTTACATGAAACAGTATCTCAACATTTGAGGATTACCCCAACAACACTGGCCACGGTGGCGTTGTCACGTGATATTGCCATAATCATGACGCCTTGCACTGAATAAACTGACGTCACACTGTAACTATATATATCACCATAATGTCGCTGTATTTATAAATATAAACTTCTAGGGTGAAGAGTTGGAATTTCACTGTACATTTTAAAATAGACGAACGTAGAACCGCGAGTTCTGGCTAGTAGCAAACTGGTGAATTTACCTCGCTCACAAATCCTGGTTCTATTGGAGGACGATGCAGATCCTGCAGCACGCAGTAAGTCTGCCAAGACTGCAGAAATTGAGTGGACAGACCTAGCCAGATATCGCTGCCACTAATTGTATAACGGTTGAATCTCGTCTCTGGATCTCCTACAAGCAGAACTTTTGCCGTTATTAAGACAGGCGCGGATTATAACAACCAACTGTACCATCAACTTCCGGTGGCTGAGACCGACAGCTGCCGACTCTACCAGCTTCACCACGTATTTCAGCAACACAAACCCCAACATCAGCATGGCGGTGGCGGCAGAACAGCACCACTCGCCTGCTTGGTTGGGACACGCTGCCGACCCATCTCGCATGAGCAACGGGTTTGAACCCACGTCCTCGGGAATGCTACCTTCAGAAGACATCAGTGATATGTTCTTTCCTCACTCGCTGGAGTCCAACAGCGGCCACATGGGGGCTGCATACTACCCGCCCTCGGCCAGGGCCATGCACAGTTACAGATCTGCACACGGTAAGCCTCGTTGTCAGTCTCTATCCTTTCGTCTTGTCTCCAAATGCCGCACATCTCCTTGTCTGGTCTCTCACTTTGGCACATTTTCTAGTCTTCTATCCCTCTCGCACATCTTCTAATCTTCTCTCTCTCTCTCTCTCTCTCTCTCTCTCTCTCTCTCTCTCTCTCTCTCTCTCTCTATCTATCTCTCTCTCTCTATCTCTCTCTCTGTCTCTCTCTCTGTCTGTCTGTCTCTGTCTCTCTCTCTCTCTCTCTCTCTCTCTCTCTCTCTCTCTCTCTCTCTCTCGCTCGCTATCTCACATTCTCTCACTCTTGCATATTTACTCGCCTTCTCTCACACTTTGCCACATCTTCTCGTCTCGTGTCGCACTGTATTATGTGTGTGTGTGTGTGTGTGTGTGTGTGTGTGTATTGTTGTGTACTCCCAAGGGCGCAGGAGGAGAGACCAGACCCTTAGATAAATGTACGCTCCACCAAAAGATATGCAATTAGAGAATTGTTAGATCGGTACGGTCTCTACATATATAAGAGGACACAGTCGGCAGGACTTGGAGGTGTGTGTAAACCAGGGTTAGAAGAGGAAAGACTAACATAACAAAAGCAAATATAATATGTATAATATAAATACAAAGAGTAATGCACGCTGGAACGAGAATAACAAATAACAAGCGTAGTTATTGATTTTACGACCTAATCTTTGACAGGTTATATAGAAGAATGCTGGACATTAACTGGACAGCCAACATGGACATTTTGGGGGAAGCCAAGTCGCATATACATCTTATTACAAACATCACAAAGAAGCAATCATCGTTTTTGGCCACATCATGAGAAGACAAAAACTGTTTTTCCAACAGGAAAGATTTGTGGAAAGAGAGATAGAGGAAGACAGAGTGAGAAGATTCTTGACAGTCTTGTGTCATGGCATGGAAGGGAGTCAACATACGAGAGAGAAACCTGGCACCGTCCGGCCTCAGCTGCTCATCTCCAGGTGTCTGTCCAGTCCTTGGCTCAGTTTCAGAACATCGCGTTTTCTCCCGTCATTGTTGGAGACCCGGCCGAGGGCCAGTCTTGCCACGAGAGTCTCGTGCCTTGTTAACTGTAGAATGTTGACACCCCCCTCAGCTTGTATGTGAAGTACTGTGTGCAACACATCACTATCATCTTGTTTATTTGTTTAATCTGCTTCGCCTTGTAATTATTATCTTCTTTCTTATTATTGAGAACTTGGAATATGATATAGATATTGAAAATGGGATATGTAATTTAAATTTGTTTTTCTTGCGTTCACTCTTTTTTAACTAACTTCTAGTGCACTGGACTGATATTTGCGTTTGGGTTAGCTTTCCCTATTACCAGTGTCCCTCGCCATCAGGTGAACGCACTCCGACTACAGAGGCACTTGTAATTTATATCCCCACGTCAAAGACCTGAAAACAACATTTTAGTCCAGCTGACCGGTGTAGGGGTTGAACCCGGATTGTTGTTGGGATTTTATCTAGGTGATGTTACAGTAGTTACAGGGATTGTTGTAGGGATTTTAACTAGGTGATGTTACAGTAGTTACAGGGATTGTTGTTGGGATTTTAACTAGGTGATGTTACAGTAGTTACAGGGATTGTTGTTGGGATTTTAACTAGGGACTGTTACAGCAGTTCATGGATTGTTGTTGGGATTTTAACTGGGGACTGTTACAGCAGTTCATAGATTGTTGTTGGGATTTTAACTGGGGACTGTTAAAGCAGTTACAGAGATTGCTGTAGGGATTTTAACTGGGGACTGTTACAGCAGTTACATGGATTGTTGTTGGGATTTTAACTGGGGACTATTAAAGCAGTTACATGGATTGTTGTTGGGATTTTAACTGGGGACTGTTACAGCAGTTCATGGATTGTTGTTGGGATTTTAACTGGGGACTGTTAAAGCAGTTACAGAGATTGCTGTAGGGATTTTAACTGGGGATTGTTACAGCAGTTACAGGGATTGTTGTTGGGATTTTAACTAGGGACTGTTATAGCAGTTCATGGATTGTTGTTGGGATTTTAACTGGGGACTGTTAAAGCAGTTACAGAGATTGCTGTAGGGATTTTAACTGGGGACTGTTACAGCAGTTACATGGATTGTTGTTGGGATTTTAACTGGGGACTGTTACAGCAGTTACATGGATTGTTGTTGGGATTTTAACTAGGGACTGTTACAGCAGTTCATGGATTGTTGTTGGGATTTTAACTGGAGACTGTTACAGCAGTTACATGGATTGTTGTTGGGATTTTAACTAGGGACTGTTACAGCAGTTCATGGATTGTTGTTGGGATTTTAACTGGAGACTGTTACAGCAGTTACAGGGATTGTTGTTGGGATTTTAACTGGGGATTGTTACAGCAGTTACAGGGATTGTTGTTGGGATTTTAACTGGGGATTGTTACAGCAGTTACAGTGATTGTTGTTGGAATTTTAACTGGGGACTGTTGCAGTAGTTACAGTGATTGCTTTAGGGATTTTAACTGGAGACTCTTACGAGCAGTTACAGGGATTGTTCTTCGGATTTTAACTGGGGACTGTTACAGTAGTTACAGGGATTGTTCTTCGGATTTTAACTGGGGACTGTTACAGAAGATACAGTGATTGTTGTTGGGATTTTAACTGGGGATTGTTACAGCAGTTACATGGATTGGTGTTGGGATTTTAACTGGGGATTGTTACAGCAGTTACAGGGATTGTTGTTGGGATTTTAACTGGAGACTGTTACAGTAGTTACAGGGATTGTTCTTCGGATTTTATCTGGGGACTGTTACAGAAGTTACAGGGATTGCTGTTGGAATTTTAACTGGAGACTGTTACAGTAGTTACAGAAATTGTAGGGATTTTAACTGGGGACTGTTGCAGTAGTTACAGTGATTGCTTTAGGGATTTTAACTGGGGACTGTTACAGCAGTTACAGGGATTGTTGTTGGGATTTTAACTAGGGACTGTTACAGCAGTTACAGGGATTGTTGTTGGGATTTTAACTGGGGATTGTTACAGCAGTTACAGGGATTGTTGTTGGGATTTTAACTGGGGATTGTTACAGCAGTTACAGGGATTGCTGTTGGGATTTTAACTGGTTAGTGTTACAGCAGTTACAGGGATTATTGTAGGCATTATTGTAGGAATAACTGTTATTATGATGTCGTTCAGAAAGCAATGGCAAACTACTGAACGTAACACTTGCCTAGTACATCAACAGCAGCTGAAAAATGCTGGTGTTGACTGCAATGTCCCGTGAGGGATACGAAAAAAAAAAAAAAAAAAAAAAAAAAAAAAAAAATTATATGTATAATCGAATAGATTATTAAAAGACGTTTTTTTTTTGGTTTGCAATTGTTATATGGAGTATTGTAGGGTTAATATCCATCCATCATGTGCCATGTCGATAAGCGTGGACGGTCATGTTCTGTCATCTCACTCGATCACCAGAGTCGTGGATCAGCTCCGTATTCCTGTCTCGACCATGTCACGTAGCCAAGCCATCCAGGTATTTAGTTCTAGGTCTTCCCCTTGGTCTGTTCCCTTCGATCTTGCCAGTTGTCACTAAGTTCTCCAATTCATTTCTTCTCATAACATGCCCAATAAATGTTGACTGTCTACGTCTAATGACTCTAATCAGTTTACGATCTTCATTTGTTTCTTGAAGGACTTGTTCATTGGTCTTTCTGCCCGTCCATGGTATTCTTTGCATTTTCCTCAGAAACCACATTTCCACAGCCATCAGATGTTTTTCAGCTTGACTGCTCATTGTCCACGCTTCACATCCATACAAAAGTATAGGTTCTATGTAGAACTTCAAAACTATTTTTCTCGTTTAAATTGATATTCTTTTTATTGGTCAGTATGTTTTTCATCTTGCAAAAGGCTACCTTCGCAATGGCAATTCTTGTTCTTATCTCTTCAAGGCATCTCCCATCAGATGCTATGACTGATCCAAGATAACTGTATCGATTCACTTGTTTAAGACAATGCCCATTTACTCGTATATCACATTGTGGTATTTCCTTCTTCCCAGTGACGACTATAATCTGTGTCTTCTTAATAGTCAGTTCTAACCCTAGTTGTTCACTGTGTGTAACAACCACATCTACTAAATTGTGCATCCTTGTTGAGTGTAAAACATATGTCTGTTAAGTATAAGATATGCATTTGTGAGTGCATGCTATGAGTTGTTGAGTATGAGACACATTTTTGTTTAGAGTATCAAAAATATAGATGTGAGTGCATACTAAGTGTTGTTGAGTGTGAGAGACATGTCTGTTGAGTATATGATGTATAGTTGTGAGTGCATGCTAAGTGTTGTTGAGTGAGAGACATGTCTGTTGAGTATGAGATATGTATTTGTGAGTGCATGCTATGTGATGTTGAGTGTGAGACACATGTCTGTTGAGTATAAGACATGCATGTGCACCACAGCCTGCCCTAGTCTGCCAGACCCAACTTAGAAGTCATACAAACACTAAATTACCCCTGACCCTACAACCCTACAAGCAGCTCTACAGAAACCCAACGTGGACCTGCCTGGAATCTCTCCCCTACCCCTGAACCACGCCACCCACCCGACCAGAGCCGGAATTTGTGGCCAGCTAGGCAGGGATTAGTCCCCCATGGCGGCTTACCTCCTTCCTTAACCCGATAATTGGAACCGCTGATTAGAAGATGAGTTCTTAAGTAGTTGCCGAGCCTGGTTTGGTCTGTGTGTCCCGTCTCATGTAGATTGCAGCTTGACACCCAACGTCCGCGCTCTAGCGGCGTGTCTGTGTGGGGTATGATTAATTAAAGCCAAGGTTACAGTTACGCTCGTGACCTGTGCGTTCAGTCTGTCTGCTTGGTTAGCATGGGGATGTGTGGGGATGTGTGAGGTTGTGTGGGGATGTGAGTTGTCCTGTTCTCCTAACTCATGAAGCTGTGGCGATGCCTGTGTTTGCCTCGCTAGCGTGCGAGGGAGTGTGAGGATGTGAGTTGTCCTGTTCTCTTGACTCTTGAAGCGGTGGATATGTCTCTGTGAGTCCACACTGGCTTAGTATCCTTGAGCTATGGGTTCCTCTTCTGAAGTTCAGGAGATAATGTTTTCTTTCAGCTCGCATTTCTAGTGATTCCAGCCCTCTGTAGATATACAATACTACAGGAATCACACGCATGGAATGACCCAACACACACACACACACACACACACACACACACAATACTCATGGAATCATCCAACGACACAAACACACACATAGAGAGAGAGAGAGAGAGAGAGAGAGAGAGAGAGAGAGAGAGAGAGAGAGAGAGAGAGAGAGAGAGAGAGAGAGAAGCACAAACACATATTATAAACACCATATTAAATCATCCAAATGCACACAACCACCACCACCACCACCACCACACACAACAACAACAACAACAACAACAACAACACATGGAATCGTCCAGCTGTACTCAGACACAACAGCATTGGCACACAAGCAACAATACCATGTCAACAACGTTTCTCAAACTGCCATACACAATGTCTCTCGTCAACCTGGGCTTCTGTAGAACCCCGGTTCATGTCTGCTTGTGTCTGCTTGTGTGTCCATGAGCTGTTAACTTCTCCTCTGTAGACGCTCATGTCTGGTGACTCCATTCTGTAGACGCACATGTCTGATGACTCCATTCTGTAGACGCTCATGTCTGATGACTCCATTCTGTAGACGCACATGTCTTGTGACTCCATTCTGTAGACGCACATGTCTTGTGACTCCATTCTGTAGACGCACATGTCTGGTGACTCCATTCTGTAGACGCACATGTCTGGTGACTCCATTCTGTAGAATCACATGTCTGGTGACTCCATTTTATATACGCTCATGTCTAATGACTCCATTCTGTAGACGCACATGTCTTGTGACTCCATTCTGTAGACGCACATGTCTGGTGACTCCATTCTGTAGAATCACATGTCTGGTGACTCCATTTTATATACGCTCATGTCTAATGACTCCATTCTGTAGACGCACATGTCTTGTGACTCCATTCTGTAGACGCACAAGTCTGGTAACTCCATTCTGTAGACGCTCATGTCTGGTGACTCCATTCTGTAGACGCTCATGTCTGATGACTCCATTCTGTAGACGCACATGTCTTGTGACTCCATTTTATATACGCTCATGTCTAATGACTCCATTCTTTAGACGCACATGTCTGGTGACTCCATTTTATATACGCTCATGTCTAATGACTCCATTCTGTAGACGCACATGTCTGATGACTCCATTCTATAGACGCGCATGTCTGGTGACCCCATTCTGTAGAGACAATGTCTGGTGACCCCATTCTGTAGAGACAATGTCTGGTGACCCCATTCTGTAGAGACAATGTCTGGTGACTCCATTCTATATACGCTCATGTCTAATGACTCCATTCTGTAGACGCGCATGTCTAATGACTCCATTCCGTAGAATCACATGTCTGGTGACCCCATTCTGTAGAGACAAATGTCTAGTGACCCAGTTCCCCACTGCCAAGGCGTGTTCATTGTCCATGATCTTGCACCAAACATCAGTGTTCAGGTAGCCCGGTAGCTTAGTGGCTAGCTGCTCGCCTGTCAGTCAGATGGTCAGGGTTCGAATCCCAAAATTGTGAATTTTAAAACTGATGGAGACTTCAATGCAAGACAGTACAATGTTTGTCATCCTCGCTGGGTGTCCTCAGGTTGTCTGATGGGCGGAGTGGGGGGTCACGGGTTTTATTAGTTGGGATAGGTTGTATAGAGCACTTGACCTGAAGATGGACCCCGCCTGATTTATTCAACCTAATTGGCTGTGATGTTCCACCAATGGCTGTACGTGCAACACGGATGTGTGTCCAATGACCGGAAGTGACGTAGGGTTCTACTTGGCGGATACAAAAACACACGAAATCGCGACCAGCAGCACACGTAGTCATGCATGTTACACGTGATATGTTCCGCTCATTACCTGCACGCCCACCAAGTATCACCGATGGAAGTGATGTCGCCGATGGCTTCAGTAAGGTCAAGTAAATACCCCTTGCACACGATGGTCTCAGTAAGGTCAAGTAAAAACCCCTCGCTCACGATGGCCTCAGTAAGATCAAGTAAATACCCCTTGCACACGATGGTCTCAGTAAGGTCAAGTAAAAACCCCTCGCACACGATGGCCTCAGTAAGATCAAGTAAAGACCCCTTGCACACGATGGTCTCAGTAAGGTCAAGTAAACACCCCTCGCATACGATTGCCTCAGTGTGGTCAAGTAAAGACCCCTTGTACACGTTTTGGGTCGTATATTATATTTGGTGCTAGGCTCATATTTGTCTGGAGCAGCCGGCACTCGGTGAGTTATGTTGTCAATGTCACGTGGACAGAATTGACTTTCCCGGACATTCAGTGGTACCCGGTGTAGGCTGGGAGCACACGGCAGCCCACACCAACATACAACATGGAAGTGTAGGCTGGGAGGACATGGCAGCCCACACCAACATACAACATGGAGGTCAGTCGGGTACACATGTGATGTGAATATTGCCTGGTACACACGTGATGTGAATATTGCCTGGCTCAAATTTGATGTGAATATTGCCTGGTACACATACGTGATGTGAATATTGCCTGGTACACATTTGATATGAATATTGCATGGTACACACGTGATGTGAATATTGCCTGGTACACATTTGATGTGAATATTGCTTGGTACACATTTGATGTGCACAGGCTGACACCAGAGACGGACGATGGTCGGGAAGTAATCCTCGAGCTTGATCCTCATCCAGCGGGAGGTTACTCGAGTTTCATACACAAAATATAGGACAACAGACAAAAGATACACAAATGCAAACACGCAAATGTAAACAAACGAGTAAATGGGAGTGACCACGAGTCAACAAACAAACATGCAGACTACGGTAAATGGCAGGTCGTCTCAGGCGGCAGACTAACTACTGGACCCGTCCCTGGAGGCAGATGAGGGTAGGCGGATGTCACAGCCAGCTCGCTGATTGCCGACACTCCTTGGGGAGCACTTGCAGGCTGTTGTCTACTTATCCGCGTGAATTATTGAGCACGTGGAACCACTCGTTCGCTACTTGCCCCTCTCTACGTGCGGGTCATCGCCTAATGGCCGCCTCGCCGGTGATATAAAATGTGCGTCCGCCGCGCACTGACCTCGTGTTTGTTGCTGGTGATGTATCGTCCCGTGCTGTAGGGTCACCCCCCACCTCTCACATACAGAGAGAGAGAGAGAGAGAGAGAGAGAGAGAGAGAGAGAGAGAGAGAGAGAGAGAGAGAGAGAGAGAGAGAGAGAGAGAGGTAGTCATACAAAGACTATAATAAACACATACACTCAGGATGACACGTAGACACTAATATACATGAAGGGGCGCTCACACACACACACACTCACACACACAGTCACTCACTCACAAAGATTGATATGTAGACACCAATACATGGAGGCACACACACACACACACACACACACACACACTATCACTCACTCACACAGATTGACATGTAGACACCAAAACATGGAGGTAAACACACTGGCAGGTAAACATACAGACAAGCAGACAGACAGACAGGTATGCACAACCCAGAATCTGTAGAGATGTCAGATGGCCACATTAAGCCAGCAGATACGATGTGAGGGCGCCAGTGCTAGAAACCAGTAGTGGACGCGAAATAAACAAGATGGCCAGGGTATGAAAGAACGGGACAACTGTCTTGCTGCCTCACACACAGACACGGGCTGGTAGCACATGATTCTGGAGGTTTGGAACCTACCCCACTAACGGTTAAAGGCGTAGATTCAGGATAGACTTGGAAGAGAAAGTTTCGACTCGCCTCCCGGAGTCTGGCAGGTGCGTTCCCATAATTCTCCACCCTGATAATACCCCGGGGAGAGACGGCATGAGTGTGAGAACGCTCCAGATAGCGCGCGCCTCCTCCAGATAGGCCGCTCTAAGGTTTATCAACATGAAAGAACATGAGCAGTCAACTGGGTACACTTGGCTTCACTGCCATCTTTTGTTCGCTCACATCACCAGCTTATATTGGTTTTCATAATTCCACTCGCTGACGACAGGCCATGATAAGCATTCAGAAGATGATAACGAAAATAAATAGACAGATGACGGCTGAAAATGTCTTCTGTTTGGCTACACATCCAAGTGTTCATATGTCTGCTTCTTTGTCTGGTTATTTATGTATTTATTTTGCCCATCTTTGTGTGTCTATTGATTTACCTGGCTACTTTTCTATCTGTTTATTTGTCTGTTCATTAATATATGTATTATATATAAGGGTAGGCGGATATATATATATATGTTTATTTATTTGCCCATTTATGACTGTATATGTATGTATCTACTTAGTGTCTGACGGACTGTGTGACTGACCGTATGTTTTTTTGTCAATTAATGTGTCGGCTTTTCCGTTTATTTTTTTTAAATTTATCTGCTGGTCTTTGTATGTCTGTCCATATATCTGCCTACTGTCTATCTGTTCGTCTTCTTGTCTGTATGATGTTGATAACAATGATATTCTATTGTTGATTCTGTCCATGAGCAGACAATGCCATACCTCTAGTTGTTTCTGTCAATGAGCAGACAGACTGTTATAACTTCTGGTTATTTCTCTTTACAGTGCCCAGTTCCTCCCAGATGTGCTCACCACACTTTCACAGCCCTTTACACCCGTGGATCCCAGAACGGAGCAAATCCATGGTGCCACATGCCCACTCGGGCTGGATGGGTTCCACCTTTGGCACCAGCAAATCCCTGGCCCACCCGGGCTCACATGCCTCACTTCCTGTGCACCAGCACCTCGCCATAGTGCTCATCACACCTTTCCCAGCCCCTAAGGACGTGACCCGGAACGAATCAAATCAGTAATAACAAATAACAACACGGGACAGCATGGGCCAGCTCTACAAAAACCAGCAAATTCCACCCGGGGGACTCACAGCCTCAGTCTGCTGGACACCCAGCCGGGTTTCGTCGGCCATAGGGGAATCCTCCATTCCTTTTCGCCCGCCCCTTTCTTGGGACCCCGGAACCCAAATAACTCGTAATAACCAAATACCAACAGCAGGGGCACCTAGCGCGTCTACATGAAAAGCGACAAAAACCACCACTGGGGGTGGGCTTATTAACGCGGAGCGTTTTTAAGTCTGCTCGTCTCACCGGTTGTCCACCCAGACCGGACCTCCATGTCCGTACCCGGTAAGTTCTATTTTTGGTTACCTTTCGGGGCACCATGGCTCGTCTCATCACATCATCATCACATGCCCATCATCACGTCGTACATGATCATCGACCACACAGCATCATCGGGCATCTCTTCCACTCACATCCATCCATTCATTTAATCATCTCTCGTAATCATTATCGTTGTCCCAAAAAGACCCGGGGTAAAACCAGTATACCTAAGTTTAATATTATGGTTACAAATGTTTCAGCATTATCACATCATTTAAAAATATCACATGATTATGAAACATTTCACACAATTATATCATTATCACACATTTTTCATTATCACAAAATTATATCATCATCACATCATATTACCATTATCACACATTTATATCATCACAAAATCATATATCATTACCATATATCTTATAAATAATATTAACATTCTCATACAAAAATTATAACAGTTATCATACATTTATGTAAAAGTATCACACTAATATATAACATTATCACACAATTATATAACATTATCATAAAATTATATACTATTATCATACAATTATATAACATCTATCACACAATTATGTAACCTTATCACACAATTACTATAACATTATCACACAATTATATAATATTATCACACAATTATATAATATTATCATACAATTATATAACATTATCACACAATATATAACCTTATCACACAATTATATAACATTATCACTCAATTATATAACCATTATCATACAATTATATAATATTATCATACAATTATATATAACATTCTATCACACTAATATATAACATTATCACACAATTATATAACATTATCATACAATTATATAATATTATCATACAATTATATAACATTATCACACAATTATGTAACATTATCACACAATTATATAACATTATCACACAATTATATAATATTATCACACAATTATATAATATTATCATACAATTATATAACATTATCACACAATTATATAACATTATCACACAATTATATAACATTATCACACAATTATATAACATTATCATACAATTATATAATATTATCATACAATTATATAACATTATCACACAATTATATAACATTATCACACAATTATATAACATTATCACACAATTATGTATCATTATCACACAATTATATAACATTATCACACTAATATATAACATTATCACACATTTATATAACATTATCACACAATTATATAACATAACACAATTATATAACATTATCACACTAATATATAACATTATCATACAATTATATAACATTATCATACAATTATGTAAAAGTATCACACTAATATATAACATTATCATACAATTATATAATATTATCATACAATTATATAACATTATCACACAATTATGTAACATTATCACACAATTATATAACATTAGCACACTAATATATAACATTATCACACATTTATATAACGTTATCACACAATTATATAACATAACACAATTATATAACATTATCACACTAATATATAACATTATCATACAATTATATAACATTATCATACAATTATGTAAAAGTATCACACTAATATATAACATTATCACACAATTATATAACATTATCACACAATTATATAACATTATCACACTAATATATAACAATATCACACTAATATATAACATTATCATACAATTATATAATATTATCATACAATTATATAACAATTCGCACAATTATATAACATTATCACACAATTATATAACATTATCACACAATTATATAACATTATCACACAATTATATAACATTATCACACAATTATATAACAGTATCAATATGTAACAATATGGCTGTCCACGAAAGTTTGTCCAAATAGTGCGGATATTTCATGACGGCATGCAGGCAAGAGTACAGGAAAATGGTGAACTGTCTGAACCCTTTCCTGTCACCAATGGAGTGAAGCAAGGATGTGTCCTGGCACCAACACTGTTCAGCCTCATGTTTTCAGCCATGTTGATGAATGCCTTCGAGAACGATGACATTGGAATAGACATCAACTACCGTATATGGATGGAAAGTTATTCAATCTCAGAAGGCTGAAAGCTAAAACCAAAATTAACAGCGGCACCGTCAGAGAGCTCCTGTTTGCTGATGATTGCGCTCTATACGCCAACTCAGAGGACATGCAACATAATGTTTTAGCTTTCTCACATGCCTGTGCCAACTTTGGGCTCAATATCAACTTGGAGAAGACTGTAGTTATGTACCAGCCAGCTCCAGGGAATAATCACACTGTGCCGAATATCAAAGTGAATGATCATAGACTAAGTGTTGTGGACAAATTCACCTATCTTGGCAGCACTGTGTCACAAGCTGCCACAATCGATGACGAAGTGAATGCAAGAATCTCCAAGGCCAGTGCAGCCTTTGGCAGACTGTACAAGAATGTATGGGACAGAACTGGAATAAGCCTGCAAACAAAGCTAAAAGTCTACAAAGCAGTTGTATTATCCACACTGCTATATGCTTGTGAAACCTGGACTGTTTATCAGCGACACGCTAGGAAATTAAACCACTTCCACACAGTCTGCCTAAGGAAGCTACTGAAGATTAAATGGCAAGACAAGATTCCAGACACTGAAGTCCTAGAAAGAGCATCCATGCCCAGTATCCACACTCTACTGATGAAGAATCAGATTCGCTGGGCTGGTCACTTGACTCGCATGCCAGATCACAGGCTCCCTAAACGCATTTTTTACAGCGAACTGCGTTGTGCTGAACGCTCCCAAGGTGGCCAGAGGAAACGTTTTAAAGACACTCTGAAAATTTCACTGAATGCTTTTGGAATTCATCATGACACCTGGGAGGCTGCAACCAGAGACCGAAATTCGTGGCGTCCATCATTGCACAAAGGTGCAGTCATATGTGAGGCAACCAGGACTGCAAGAGCTGTGAAGAAAAGGCAGGACAGAAAAACCACTGCAGGAAATCCTCCTCCAGAGACGTCAAGCATTCTTTGCCCACATTGTCAAAGAACATTTCAAGCCAAAATAGGCCTTATCAGCCATATTAGAACCCACGGCTCCACACCTTCAACCCCACTGGATGAAATGAATGGTCATCATCATTCTTGATGGACAAACAACATATAACAGTATCACACTAATATATAACAATTATCACACAATTATATAACAATATCACACTAATATATAACATTATCACACAATTATATAACAATATCACACTAATATATAACATTATCACACTAATATATAACATTATCATACAATTATATAATATTATCATACAATTATATAACATTATCACACAATTATATAACATTATCACACAATTATTTAACATTATCATACAATTATATAACATTATCGCAAAATTATATAATGTTATCACACAATTATATAACATTATTGTGTCAGGTCTTAGTCAGATATGACTGAGCTACCGTATAACAGTAGACGGTACTACCTGCTTTCTGTTAGCGGCGAACGTTGGGCGACGCTTACCAAACCTGACACCCCACATTGTGCCAACGGCTTCGGGCGGAAGAGCGCAATTGGGAGGGTACAAGCCTTATCCTGGTGTGAGGAAATGCAACCTAAAGACAAAGTGTCATGGCAGGGCAGACCAGGCCCTAAGCCTTGGTTGGCGGCTGGTCTAGGATCGAAGCTCCGACAGGCGGACAATTAGAGCATTGCTTTGCTGATCCGGCAACTTCTGCAGCTTGTCTTGTTCCAGATGTAGAGGTGTTACCTTTCCTCTGGAGTGAACTAGACAGGCCGAGAGAGGGATCATGCTGCATGGGCAACACATGATTTCTATATTTTAGCCCAGGCTTTGTGCTATGGAGAGGCAATAACTCCATCCCTTACAAACTATCGCCTGTCAAGACGGCAAGGTGCCAATGATATAACATTATCACACAATTATATAACATTACCACACAATTATATAACATTATCACACTAATATACAACATTAGCACACAATTATATAACATTATCACACAATTATATAACATTATCACACTAATATATAACATGTTCACACAATTATATAACATTATCACACTAATATATAACATTATCACACAATTATATAACATTATCACACAATTATATAACACTAGCTGACCCTGCCCGGCTTCGCCCAGTCCCTGGCGGGGATCTATCTGTCTGTCTGTCTGTCTGTCTGTCTGTCTGACCCGGCCCGGCTTCGCCCAGCTCCTGGTGGGTAGCATCTCATTTAATTCATATAAGTAGTCATATAAGCTCCCGTTCCCGTTCCCGACTATCTGTCTGTCTGTCTATCTGTCTGTCCGACCCGGCCCGACTTCGCCCAGGCCCTGGTGGGGAGCATCTCATTTAATTCGTATAAGTAGTCATATAAGCTTCCGTTCCCGACTGTCTGTCTGTCTGTCTGTCTGTCTGACCCGGTCCGGCTTCGCCCAGCCTCTGGTGGGGAGCATCTCATTTAATTCATATAAGTAGTCATATAAGCTCCCGTTCCCTACTATCTATCTGTCTGTTTGTCTGTCTATCTATCTGACCCGGCGCGGCTTCGCCAAGCTCCTGGCGAGAGAGTCTCATTAAATTCATATAACAAAAAAAAAAAAATACTTAAGAATGTCCTTCCACACACCATCCATTATTTTTAATGAGAACTGTTATTAATCACCTACATGACTGTAGATGACTTCTTTAAACATAAAAAGATGAGTTAGAAAATGTTCACTATTTAAATAGATGCATTATTTTTATGAAAACTTTGAAAATGTCTTTAAGATTATATCATTATTTATTATAACTCATATGCCTGTAAATAACTGTAGACAAAGAGTTTATAAATCTTTGACAACAATACAACAATCTATATATAAAATATATAGCAATGCTATTAAAAGTTATGCCCATTGAAATAACTTTTCTTAAGTTAAGTCCCCTCGCTATATATATATATATATATATATATATATATATATATATATATATATATATATATATATATATATATATATATATATATATATATATATATATATATATATATATATATGATAATGTAAATTAAATATTAAATGTTAGTAAGTAAATAGCTGATTGTACACTAACAAACTATGACAGTTGGCTGCACGGGAATGAAAAGAATACATGTAGAAAATTTCATCTCAATCGGATGGACCGTTATCGAACGCATCAAATACACCCCTACACACATACATAAATCGTATTTTATATATATATGTATATATACATATATATATATATATATATATATATACTATATATATATATATATATATATATATATATATATATATATATATATATAGAGAGAGAGAGAGAGAGAGAGAGAGAGAGAGAGAGAGAGAGATTATCATACAATTATATAACATTATCACACAATTATATAACATTATCACATAATTATATAACTGTTCATTGGCACCTTGCCGTTTTAACAGACGATAGTTTGTTATATATTGTTCTTCAAAAAGGCATAATAACTACAACCCATGGCGGGAACAAATGTGACATCAGATCAACTCGCGCTGCAGATGTTCGTCCACATATGGTCATTTCCACCATCACGCACCATCTTTCAGTGTGCGACCTATCTGCAATCATGTTCTCCTTTGTCTTTATTCCACGTCCCGATCTTTGCACTCCATGCAACGCGATCAGATGCGATTTGTTTCCAAAGTACAATACCTATGCCTGTATCAATCATGTCCAAAGTACAATACCTATGCCTGTATCAATCATGTCCAAAGTACAATACCTATGACTGTATCGATCATGTCCAAAGTACAATACCTATGACTGTATCGATCATGTCCAAAGTACAATACCTATGACTGTATCGATCATGTCCAAAGTACAATACCTATGCCTGTATCAATCATGTCCAAAGTACAATACCTATGACTGTATCGATCATGACCCGCTTACACACATCTTTGTATCGTAGTAGAGGCCGTCCCCGAGGTCTTTTACCCACGTGTAATTGACCCCACAAAGAACGATTACTTTTGGTGTTCTACAACTGTCCACCCTCCTAATGTGTAGCATCCATCTAAAGTTACGAAGACCCCCCGATTTTTCCAATACTGGGCATACATCAAACCACCACACCACCCGATCTTTCCAATACTGGGCAGAGAACAAACCATCACACATTCCCATCTTTCCAATTCTGAGCATAGAACAAACCATCACACCTTCCCATCTTTCCAATACTGGGCATAGAACAAACCACCACACCACCAGATCTTACCAATTCTGGGCATAGAACAAACCATCACACCACCCGATCTTTCCAATACTGGGCATAGAACAAACCATCACATCACCCGATCTTTCCAATACTGGGCATAGAACAAACCACCACACCACCCGATCTTTCCAATACTGGGTCGATCTATGATCCACGTCAATTTTTAAAAGTCGTTCCGATGCGGATTCGAACCCACGGCCATCCGGCCGACAGGCGTGCGTTATCCGATACGTCACCACTGCCTTCTTCGACACTTGTTATACTGACGTCAGTTTATAGCTGGCATCGTATCTCCGCAGCACGTGTTATAATGACGTCAGTTTAGAGACGAGAGTCGTATCTCTGCAGCACTTGTTATACTGACGTCAGTTTAGAGACGAGCGTCGTATCTCTGCAGCACTTGTTATATTGACGTCAGTTTAGAGACGAACGTCGTATCTCTGCAGCACTTGTTATAATGACGTCAGTTTAGAGACGAGCGTCGTATCTCTGCAGAACTTGTTATATTGACGTCAGTTTAGAGACGAGCGTCGTATCTCTGCAGCACTTGTTATATTGACGTCAGTTTAGAGACGAACGTCGTATCTCTGCAGCACTTGTTATAATGACGTCAGTTTAGAGACGAGCGTCGTATCTCTGCAGCACTTGTTATAATGACGGCAGTTTAGAGACGAGCGTCGTATCTCTGCAGCACTTGTTATATTGACGTAAGTTTAGAGACGGGCGTCGTATCTCTGCAGCACTTGTTATATTGACGTCAGTTTAGAGACGAACGTCGTATCTCTGCAGCACTTGTTATAATGACGTCAGTTTAGAGACGAGCGTCGTATCTCTGCAGAACTTGTTATATTGACGTCAGTTTAGAGACGAGCGTCGTATCTCTGCAGCACTTGTTATATTGACGTCAGTTTAGAGACGAGCGTCGTATCTCTGCAGCACTTGTTATATTGACGTCAGTTTAGAGACGAGCGTCGTATCTCTGCAGCACTTGTTATATTGATGTCAGTTTAGAGACGAGCGTCTTATCTTTGCGGCACTTGTTATATTAATGTCTGTTTAGAAACAATCGTCGTATCTCTGTCAATGACACTCATTGTCTATTCTACCATATCAACTCTGAGCACAACATTCGACAGACAAATACGTCGATAGACAAATACGCCAACAGACAAATACATCATATATACCAGACTACAGACCAAGCCGATTGCCACTCACAGTTTGAAAGCGAGCGTTAGAGGCAGGTCCGCCACTCACAGCACCAGACATGTTATTAATATTTGAGGATAGCGCAGGTCAGTCGTGAAATGTATAGCTTGCACCTGAGCCCACGGAATCCTGTTCTTCTACTACATAATTCAGGGTGGCGCCAGATCCGATGTCCGGAGCTGGCGGCGCGAGGCCGCAGACCATCTGGTTGTGTCTGTTGACACGTCATCCTCTGCCTCATCACTTGTCCCGCCCCATGAAAACCATCACCGGATTTTGTGTCGTATAGAACTGTTTTTGGAGTTCTGGCAGCGGATGTACGCAGATAAACAGAGTTCTGACTGCGGTTGTACGCAGATAAACAGAGTTCTGACTGCGGTTGTACGCAGATAAACAGAGTTCTGGCAGCGGATGTACGCAGATAAACAGAGTTCTGACAGCGGCTGTACGCAGATAAACAGAGTTCTGACTGTGGCTGTACGCAGATAAACAGAGGCGTGCTGACAGCGGCTGTACGCAGATAAACAGCTGGAGATTTTTAACAGCGGCTGTACACAAATAAACAGCTAGATACTTTCTAACAGCGGTTGTACACAGATAAACAGCTGAAACCTTTCCGACTTCCGTTGTACACAGATAAACAGCTGAAAACTTTCTGACTGCCGCTGTACACAGATAAACAGCTGAAAACGTTCCAGCTGCGGCTGTACACTAATTATCATTATCTAAAGTGTGACTTTCAAATCACTATGCATAGAACTCTGACCTTTCCTGTGGTGTAGCGTGTCCTCTGCTTTCTGGGAGGTCAGGGTCATGTCATGAAGCCTTACTTTGCTAACCTCTCTGTCTCCCCTACAACTGCTACAGCAGCTGCTGCTGCGACCAGGGAAAGCCGCGTCATATAATGTTGAAGACATCGCCATGGTCGTGTTTCAGGTAACCCACGGCTACTGAACAAGTCCTGATATTTATGGATAAGTACGAGACACTCTGTGACGACATGCAGACAGAGAACACACTAGACATATTATACAGAATGTTTGTAAAGTCTCACTACACTATGTATGTAGAAAAAAATTTGAAAATGGAAGTACATGACGTCATCTAAAAATGTGCTCCACAGTCCATCATGAAGGAATATGCAGCGAATGGCTGTCGTCTGATGGAGTAATTCTTTGCACGCCAAACAGAATGGTATTATCAACGGAAGAAATAACATACGCTGCAGAAGGTAATTGGCAATGTGAAGAGACGTGTACAGTCATGTCTTGAAGTCCGTCTTGGACATTTCCAACACCTGTTATAATGAATACTTCATTGGTACTTTACAGCTTCCCAAAAAACAGTGTTAGACTATATAAGTGACTGTTGTAACAAATTTAATGATTTTTTAATGACATTTTTATGATGTCATGTACTTCATATTTCAAAATTGTTCTACAAGCAAAGTGTAGTGAGACTTTACAAACACCCTACGGAAGCAGCTGGTCGATAATTAAGAGTCTCTGGCGCTATTTCGATTACACGACATGGGAGAGATGTCCGGACAAGAACGTCTTCAAAGACAAGACATGAGACATTACAGTCAATCGACAGTCAATGTCGATCGTAATAACATAACATAAGATAACCACAGGTCACTATGCTGCATCGCTGAAACTCACATAGTGCGCTTGTCTCTAACTTGAGGTCAAAGCAATGTATACTTGAACTAACGTCCGCTCTCACGTCAGTCCAGAAACATGCCACTCCGCCAGTGGGCGTCCACTGATCTTGATCTAGTCAGCATTAAACACTTGCTGTGTTATAAGGGCCACATCTATTTCCTTATTGGACTGCTTATCATCGGCAAACTCATCAACATTTAACGCAAACACTTTCTATGGCAACCCCCCAAAAAAGTCACTGCCGTGAGCGGCCTAAGTGGGCCATCTATTTTAGACAACTGCTTCGAGTGGCCGCTGAGCGATCCCGAAAACAGATCCGGCCGCTGAGAGCAGGACACCAGGGCCCCGTGCTCCGACTAGTCAAGAGCTGGCTGGACGCGGATTGTCATCTAGGCCAATGGGAAGCGGCGACGGGCAGTCAGCTGGCGACACTAGTCCCTGGCTTCCAAGCAGGCCAGGATTCTCGTCGTCAACAGTTTCCGCCTTCCGAGAGACTGCGCAACTACTTCCGGTGTAAAGTGGAGTTGGTTATGTCCGAGCTTGCTCGCGCTCTTCGTGCCTTGTGTATAGTGAGCAAAGTTTGTTTGACTCGGTTATCTGGTCCATTTGTGCCGTGTTTTACATGTTCAAACGCCGACCACATCAAAGAGCCAAGTGCCACGTCATGTTTAGAGTAAACCCAGACACAACAGCTAGGTGCTACACACCAGCGTGCACATTGAGACACTGCAACGTGCCCCTCACTTCATATTATTTCAAGGTTCCATGGTTTGCACTCTTTCGTGAATTATCCACGTCTGGCAAATTTTAGACAGTTTATGGAGTCTAGTCACTTGCTGTTTTCTGGCTTCACTATGTGATACCGTCATATGTATTTGTCTACTTACTTGCCTACCTGCGTGCCTACCTACCTTCCTGTCTGCCTACCTACCTACCTACCTGCCTACCTACCTACCTACCTACCTACCAAGCCATTCTTCCATCAAAGAACTCACCATAACAATTCCAGCTCACATACATACAAGCTCACAGAGAACAGCGATTCACACAGACAACAGCAACTCGCAGACAGAACATCACCTCGCACAGAGAACATCGACTCACACACAACAGCAACCCACACACGGAACAGCAACTCTCACAGAGAATAATAACACGTCCTTTATGTCAAACACAGGCACGCGTAGAATAGTATGATGATGATGATATGATCTTGCTAATCATGATGTTGATTGTGTCCCCAGAGGGCCGGGAGTGCGTCAACTGTGGTGCCACATCCACCCCTCTGTGGCGGAGGGATGGCACTGGGCACTACCTCTGTAACGCCTGTGGACTCTACCACAAGATGAACGGCTCCAACCGACCTCTGATTAAACCCAAGCGGAGACTGGTGAGTGGTGTCTGCACACTGTCACATACACACCAGCGCGCGCCTACACACCAGCACACACACACATACAGTTGCGTACGCATAAATATACACATACATACGCACGCACACACACGCACACACACTTACACGCGCACTCTCGTGTACACACACGCATACACACACGTTCACACATATTCACATACACACGTAAACATATTTCCTTTTCGTTATTTTGCTTGTTCGTTGTCATAGCCTTTATGTGTAATTTAATCAATCACATTCCTTCCTTCTTTCCTTCCTTCCGTGGTTCTTCCTTTTATCCGTCCATTCTTCCATTCTTCCTTCTCTCCTTCCCGCCGTCTTTTCCTCCTTTCATCCTTCCTTCTTTCCTTCTATTTTCTTTCATTTACGAATTTGGTATTTGCTTGTTTTCCTTTTCGTTGGTTTCTATGTCTAAACTACATTCTCTTATTTCTGCCTGTCCTACATTTTCTTTTCCCTCTCTCACTTCTGTCTGTCCTACTTGTTCTTTTCCCTCTCTTACTTCTGTCTGTCCTACATGTTCTTTTCTCTCTCTTACTTCTGTCTGTCCTACATGTTCTTTTCCCTCTCTTACTTCTGTCTGTCCTACATGTTCTTTTCCCTCTCTTACTTCTGTCTGTCCTACATGTTCTTTTCCCTCTCTAACTTCTGTCTGTCCTACATGTTCTTTTACTTCTCTAACTTCTGTCTGTCCTACATGTTCTTTTCCCTCTCTAACTTCTGTCTGTCCTACATGTTCTTTTCCCTCTCTTCTTTTCCTTCTCTTACTTCTGTCTGTCCTACATGTTCTTTTCCCTCTCTTACTTCAGTCTGTCCTACATGTTCTTTTCTCTCACTTACTTCTGTCTGTCCAACATGTTCTTTTCCGTCTCTTACGTCTGTCTTCCTCCCCCCCCCCCCACCTCCCCCACTCTCGTCATGTTTTCTGCACACAGCTGCCGCCATTATTTGTTTTTATTTATTATTTATTTGTTTATTTATTTATTTTTATGTATTTATTTTTTAATGATTTTCCCTACGTTTTAAATGACACAAAGGCAAACACCAGGCCCACACAAACATGCCCTGGAGAAATGAATGTTTTCATGTTCCTTATCTTCTGAGAGATATAATGTCACCCAGGTCGCGGCGTACTCTCCGACACACAAGACACCACCTGATTTCCGTGATATTTGCTGACTTGCCGAGGGCGTGCTATCTCTTGCTGTAACTGCCGGCCATTATCTTAACCTCCCTCAGCACCGTGTCTGGTCGGGGCCTGTTTGGGCTGATGTGAGCGCGTGGTCGGAGCTCCTCGCCTCCAGGGTGGACACCTGAGCAGGCAGGCATTTGCAGAAGGATCAGCACGCCTGATTTAGTACACAATCTTCGATTACATTCCTGGACAGCGAATCTGCAAACATAAGGACAGACACTCAGTGATAGACGAGAGATGTATAGATGGGAGCAGGTCTTGGGGAAACCGCTCTGTTTTCAGTTAATTTTCTCCCTGAAGCGACCACCAATATGCTTCTCCAAAACACGTGTTAGCAATTCTGGATTAAGTTCCAGTTTGTTTTACTTTTTCTATTATTATCATCATTATCATACATATCACCATTATCTTATCCTTGCCATCTCATCATCAACATTATCATACACACCACCATTATCCTACTCCTTACCATCTCATCAACAACATTATCATACACATCACCATTAGCACCGTCACTATTACTGTAATTATTATCATCATCATCATTCTCGCCATCACCAACCACTCTGTGAAGTTTATGGGCTGCAGAAGTCGCTGTCCATCGTTGATTGTATTGCGGATTCTCACTTAAGCCACGTCCATCCCCAGCCCGTTTCCCCAGGCAACTTTTGAACTGAACTGCGCTCCGACAGTTCTCTGTGACGGCCACCGTTTCTGCTTCACCTGGGGATTTTAGTCACGGGCACCACTGGTTGTCCTGATCTATATGTTCTTTCATGTACTAGTCACGGGCACGACTGGTTGTCCTGATCTATATGTTCTTTCATGTACTAGTCACGGGCACCACTGGTTGTCCTGATCTATATGTTCTTTCATGTACTAGTCACGGGCACGACTGGTTGTCTTGATCTATATGTTCTTTCATGTACTAGTCACGGGCACGACTGGTTGTCTTGATCTATATGTTCTTTCATGTACTAGTCACGGGCACGACTGGTTGTCCTGATCTATATGTTCTTTCATGTACTAGTCACGGGCACGACTGGTTGTCTTGATCTATATGTTCTTTCATGTACTACTCACGGGCACGACTGGTTGTCTTGATCTATATGTTCTTTCATGTACTAGTCACGGGCACGACTGGTTGTCTTGATCTATATGTTCTTTCATGTACTAGTCACGGGCACGACTGGTTGTCTTGATCTATATGTTCTTTCATGTACTAGTCACGGGCACCACTGGTTGTCTTGATCTATATGTTCTTTCATGTACTAGTCACGGGCACGACTGGTTGTCCTGATCTATAAATTCTTTCATGTACTAGTCACGGGCACGACTGGTTGTCCTGATCTATATGTTCTTTCATGTACTAGTCACGGGCCACAGAAGGGCGTAGCTAGCAGGGGGAAGCTAGGTAGGCTTGTAGCCACACAAGGGCGTAGCTAGCAGGGGGAAGCTAGGTAGGCTTCCGGCCACACAAGGGCGTAGCTAGCATGGGGAAGCTAGGTAGGCTTCCGGCCACACAAGGGCTTAGCTAGCAGGGGGAAGCTAGGTAGGCTTCCGGCCACAGAAGGACGTAGCTAGCAGGGGGAAGCTAGGTAGGCTTCCTGCCACAGAAGGGCGTAGCTAGCAGGGGGAAGCTAGGTAGGCTTCCAGCCACACAAGGGCGTAGCTAGCAGGGGGAAGGCGAGCAGCTGCAGGAAACATCGATCCGAACGTGTAAACCGTGAGTACACATCTTTGCACCAGGCTTCACAAAGCGCTTCTACACATTAGCGCCCGCACATTAGCGAGGTCACACACACTCACCACTGCTTACCGCTGACACGCTCTTCAAATCACACAGAAATCCCCCCCCCCCCCCACACACACACTATCACACACACACACACACACACACTCACACGAAAGCACCATCTTCTACAGCTTACAGTCACAAACACACGACAGCGTATTTGCTCACAGTCAGAGACACTAGACTGTGTGCACAGCTCACCTACACAGATCTCATACACCTCCTCGTTAAGAATAATCGAATGACACCACCGCAGCTCTGTAGTAGAATCTTCCTGGTCCAATTATTCCTCAATATTGTTTATTAATTCTCCCCCCTGTGTGCGGCTGTTATCTTCCCCTGGTGGCCGGTCACACCCACTGACCTACATCAAATACATTCCTCTATTTCTAGCGGTGTGTCACCCCGAGTGCATTGTGTGCTATTTGTGTGCTTGTATGTGTGTGTGTTTCGTCCTTGCGTGTGTGCATGTGTAAACCAGAGAGAGAGATAGACAGATAGAGACAGAGAGAGACAGACAGAGGCACGCCGACGTCCCCCCCTTGCACCCAAGCTGTGAGACCAGCGGTCTCCAGATAGAATATTATCTGCCTGATGTATCTGGCGATACCCTGGACCAGGCCACGGGCGACCTTTGATCAGGTCAATCACAAGTGACAGGCCTGTAATAACAGTGGTCAGGTCGGTTGGTCAGTTTGGTGCAGCCCTCACTGGGCGTGCATTCTTTAGCTGTGATGTACTCATTAGTTATTCTCTATTCCCTGGCTGTCCTGCATTCCTGAAATTGTCTTGTGCTCTTTAGCGGTATTGCATTCTATCAATGTTGTGTATTCTGTGGTTGTATTGCTTTTTTTCATTACTGTGTATTTTGTGGTTGCATTGCACACTTCCACTGTATATTCTGTGGTTGTATTGTATTCTATCATTGTTGTGTATCAAGTGATTGTACTGCATTCTTTCATTGCTGTGTATCAAGTGGTTGTACTGCATTCTTGCATTGCTGTGTATTCTGTGGTTGTATTGTATTCTTTCATTGCTGTGTATCAAGTGGTTGTATTATATTCATTCATTGTTGTGTATTCTGGGGATATGATATCACCATCTTAGTTGCCGGGTAGACTTGAGCACACACATAAACACATACCGAACAGACATGTCGGGCGATACAATATCAACAGCAAGGTTGCAGCTCAGACACGAACACACACACAAACACTCATTTTCTGAAAACTGAATCAGTATCACACAGCCGCCCGGAAGGCTAACTCGGCCACCGAGTGCCAGGACGTTGTCGGATGTATCGGCCAAATGGTGGGGAAATATTGCAGCATGCTGTAAACTGACACAACGCAACTACAGCCCAATATTGAAATAATAATAACAGTAATAAAATCATGATGGAGGTCAGTATGGTCGAATAGATAAGAACGCGTGTTCTTAATCATCCGGTGTGCTGATGCCGAGGTAAGGGGTTCAAATCCTACACCGGACAGTTGGACTAGAATGTTGACTTCTCGTCCTTGACTTGGGGCGTAGATTACAAGTACCTCTGAAATTAGAGTAGGTTCGCTTGATGGCGAGGGTCACCGGTAACAAGGAAAGCTAACCCACACTCAAAGTTCAGTCCAGTGCTACTAGACGTAGTGTTTATGGACTTGAGTTGGAAGCCATCGAGTGCAATAAAAAATAATAATAATAGTAATGGTGGAACACACAAGTCTGTCTCAGTGGGGTAGGACTGGGCACAGGGTTGGCGTCTGTCGACCTGATACACCTACAGCCCGTGAGGGAAACATTGCCATCATCATCACGTGCCGTGCCGATTGGCCTGGGCGGTCATGTTAGCCATCTCACACATCACCGGAGTTGCACACCAGGTCTGGGTGCCAGTCCCGAGTATGCTACGTGGCCAAACCACCCACATGAACCAGTCCCAGCCTCTCCGTATGTTCTGTGTCGATCGATGACCTGGTCGCGTCCTAATATACCTCTCTGCAGATGTGAAGCTGCACTACCGGCCTTGCACAGCCCCTGGATCCCGAGCTCGCAGAGGGGAGGGAGAACTCTGCAGCAGAGAACTATCCCTGGTCAATTTATGAACACTAAATCCCAGTTTACTGGGTCATTCAGGCACTGCCATCTCGTGGTTCTTCGTGTCGCTCCACTTTTACCCTAGTGTAAAGAACACTTGAGAACTGTGCCGTTGTGTCTTAAGACATATGCCCTGTCCGGACACGAACCTCATGTAGCCACGCCTGTAAGCTTGAAATCTTCCCTTGTCCGACGACCAGATCTAAGTGACCGACTATCTACAATGCTCGTCCTATTTGAGCGGACATTTATTGTCGCCCGTGCCAGGAAATGCCGACCAGATCCAGCGATCTGTGTATATGTTGATTTGACGGCCGTTTACCGAGCGGGATACGTGAACTGATCCCTGGGCCAGTCATCAATGGTGCTGGCAGCTTCCGTGAGCGGTGATCTACATCATCGTCTGCTACAAAACTTACAGCCTGGTCTCCCGCCTCTTGCATACACATGTCAAGGTCAGCACTTTATTTGGCCATCAAACTCCGGCAAAAGGAGAGTTCAACCCCTTAGACACGACTGATCTGTCCCAATCTCGTGCCCAGACGGTAAGCAATCATTGTTGGCTCAGCTGGAGGATCCCTTGCAGCAATAGGCATCTCGTTGACCCTCACCCCGCAGACACGACACGGCGCTTGATCCGCCAGTATTTCTTTTCATGAAATACAACTTATATCTTTTTTTCATAGCTCGTTTATTATTGTTAGGAAACTTCGTAGGTCATTTGCAAACATGAATAGTTCCAGAAATGCGTATTTTCTGTCATAAATAAACTTGATTTTGAAAGGGACAAAAATATAGATCGAGAGTTCTGTTACACGATCACGTAAAGTGTGTGGTCACTTATTTACAAATTGTGGTAGCTTTGTTACATTTAATGAACACACATAATCACTAATTCAGCAGGCGACACTCGCTGTGCCACTGGTTCACCGGTGATGCTGTCAGAGTTGACACAACGCATTGAACTGTGGCGTCCACCGGGTGACACTAACCTGGGTGTTGGATTAGCCCTAACATCAGCAACTGTGTGCCGCCTCTGGATGTCTCCGGTGTGCGTCCTGCTCGGTCTGCTGTTTGTGTATTAAAGTTCTTAGTTAATAGTATCATAGATTATTATCTGCCCGCCATCTTTAACGTTTTGTGGCCACAACACTTATTTTCTCCGTGTATTTACTGTTGTTTGCTTGCTAAATGTGCACTTGGATGCATCTGTGTCCCGTCTCGTCTCTGTATACTTATTTGGTTGTGTTTTTCTTTGCCTACTTGTCAATTGGTTATAGTGTTCGCTTGCTTCTGATAAAGGTATTACCGCCAAAACGGCAGGTCTTTTGTGTTTGCATTCTTCATCTTCTTCTTCTTCTTCTTCTTCTTCTTTTTCTTCTTCTCTTCTTCTTCTTCTTCTTCTTCTTCTTCTTCTTCTTCTTCTTCTTCTTCTTCTTCTTCTTCTTCTTCTTTTCTTCTTCTTCTTCTTTTTCTTCTTCTTCTTATATTCGTTCCGCGTTGAAACCAAAGGTTTTTTATGAACTAACAGCAGGTTTACCATCACCCCATAGAGTTTTTTCTTTCACTGCACTCAGGCCGAACCCATATTTTTTCTTTGTTTTGTATGACACATCCCTTCGGTGGCACATACACACGGTCCCACACAGATCTAACACACCACCAACACCACTTCTGACTAATAGCGCGCCACATTTCCGCGGCCGGTATTGATTGGTGCTAGCAGAGTAGAGGAAAGAAGTAGGGAAAAGAAGTAGAGGGACGAGTAAAGGAAAGAGTTGAGGAAAGAAGCAGAGGAGAGAGTAGAGGAAAGAAATAGAGATGAGAAGACGCATTCCGTGCTATGACATCATTGTTATTCGGGGAAATAAATGCAGTGTGACGTGTAGCTTCTGGTCCAATACCTTTGTGTCAGGCCTTGTGACTGCTAGCGGTGAGTCCTACAGCACAGCGGATCTGGGGGTTTTGTGGGCCCGGGCTGAGAGCCGCTTCAGTGACCCCGACCATGATTCACAGGCTGGATCAGACGTCAGATCAAGGATGCGAACCACTGATCAAAGACAAGCTGACGTGGTGGGAACGATCGCGAGTCGATACACCCGAGAGTGACGTGGCAGGGACGTCAACTATATCCGGAACAGGGTCCCCACGGTTGTCGTGAGTGCGTCCTGGTACGTTGTGGATAACAGTTGTGTGGAGTATACATTAGTGGATAACAGTTGTGTGTAGAGTATACATTAGTGGATAACAGTTGTGTGGAGTATACATTAGTGGATAACAGTTGTGTGGAGTATACATTAGTGGATAACAGTTGTTTGTGGAGTATACATTAGTGGATAACAGTTGTGTGGAGTATACATTAGTGGATAACAGTTGTGTGTGGAGTATACATTAGTGGATAACAGTTGTGTGGAGTATACATTAGTGGATAACAGTTGTGTGTGGAGTATACATTAGTGGATAACAGTTGTGTGGAGTATACATTAGTGGATAACAGTTGTGTGGAGTATACATTAGTGGATAACAGTTGTGTGGAGTATACATTAGTGGATAACAGTTGTGTGGAGTATACATTAGTGGATAACAGTTGTTGTGGAGTATACATTAGTGGATAACAGTTGTGTGTGGAGTATACATTAGTGGATAACAGTTGTGTGGAGTATACATTAGTGGATAACAGTTGTGTGTGGAGTATACATTAGTGGATAACAGTTGCGTGGAGTATACATTAGTGGATAACAGTTGTGCGTGGAGTATACATTAATGGATAACAGTTGTATGTGGAGTATAGATTAGTGGATAACAGTTGTGTGTAAAGTATAGATTAGTGGATAACATTTGTGTGGAGTATACATTAGTGGATAACATTTATGTGTGTAAAGTATAGATTAGTGGATAACACTTATCGGTGGAGTATAGGTTAGTGGATAACAGTTGTGTGTGGAGCATAATAGTGGATAACTGTTGTGTGTGGAGTATACATTAGTGGATAACAGTTGTGTGTGGAGCATACATTAGTGGATAAAAGTTGTGTGTGGAGCATTATTTCTGTATTCGGTGTACACGTGATTGATACGAGTGATTGTATAATCGTCAGTTGTGGTTGTGGATCACTTGATGTCCTCTGTGGTTAGATGACTCGAATGGATGTTGATCTCTGCCGTTAATTGTTAATGTCTAATCCTTGTCTGGGGCACACGCCGCCTCGTCTCTCTTCCGTCCACTTTGTGTGTGAGATTGTGGTCAATGATTTGTGTGAGATTGTGGTCAATGATTTGTGTGGGATTGTAGTCAGTCCTGTGTGTGGGATTGTGGCCAATGATGTGTATGAGATTGTGATCAAACCTGTGTGTGGGATTGTGGCTAATGATGTGTATGAGATTGTGATCAATCCTGTGTGTGGGATTGTGGCCAATGATGTGTATGAGATTGTGGTCAATGTCATTCACAGTATGAATTTGTCATCGCACTGTCCCGTCACACGGCTACAAGATGTGTCTTCACACTGTCCCGTCACACAGCTACAAGGACCACTCAACCAATGTTCTCCACCACTCGGACAGGCTCGGGGCGAGTCGCTGGCAGAACCCCATTTAAGCGCCACTTCCTCGTATCGAACTCTCTCACCCCGGATGGTCAATTATGCAACCAAGTCGGCTCGGGGTAAAATATGATGGAGTCAGTGGTCCGTGACATGAACACAGAACCCAGCGGCTGGGCTCGCAGTACGGCAGAGTGCCTTTTTCACGAGTCTTAATGTCCTTGTCATTGATGGCAGCATTAGGCCGAAAAAATGCTCTCAGCCGCCCTCGGTCCCCATTATCCTTTTGTTGGAGACACGCGGGCAGTCGAGTGTGTTTGCTTATTGTCGATTCAAATATCCCGTCATTACACTCTTCTATTGGCGTGTAGTCATTGTCCACAACAATCATGAACTCAGCGTATAATGTGTTTGCTTATTGTCGATACAAACATTCCGTCATCAAACACTTATATTTTCTGAACGACTGGCACCCATACCATTTCATTAAAACAAAACAAAAACTAACGTAAGGCGAACTGCTGCCAAATCGCGCACAGCTGTGTTTGGAACCTGGTATGCGGGATTACGAACTGCATCCGTATTACCTGCGCCACGGAGCAACTCTTATATTGGCGTGTAGTTATCATCGACAGAATCTTCAGTTCGACATCGAAAGTACACAAACATGTAATCAATCTACTCATCTATACGACCTATAGTTATTGTCGAAAACAAAGTCATCAAATCGACAAAACATATGTTTGCTTATTGTCGTTAGAAATATCAAGTCATTCAAGTTGTTTACATCCGGTGTATATTGTGTCGGCAGAAGCGTCAACTCGGCGTAAAATGTATTTGCTTGCTGTGGATATAAACATCCAGTCATGCTATTCTTAAGATGTCAGGTCATAGTGAGATATGGCTAAGCTACCGTATGACAGTAGACGGGACTACCTACTTTCTGTTAGCGCAGATTGTTGGGCGGCGCTCACCAAACCCGATACCCCACATTGTGTTAACGGCTTCGGGGTGCAATTGGGAGGGCACAGACCTTACCCTAGTGCGAGGAAATACATCCTAAAGACTTAATGTCATGGTAGGGCAGACAGGCCCCAAGGCTTGGCCGGCAACTGGTCTAGGATCGAAGCTCCGACAGGCGGATAGTTAGAGTATTGCTTTGCTGATCCGGCAGATTCTGCAGCTTGTCTTGTTCCAGGCGTATTGGTGTTACCTTTCCTCTGGAGTAAACTAGACAGACCGAGAGAGGGATCATGCTGCATGGGCAACACATAGTCTCTAAATTCAGCCCAAAGCTTTGTATTATGGAGAGATATAATTCCATTTTACAAACTATCGTCTGTCAAGACGGCAAGGCGTCAGTCAATCATGCAATTCTTAGATGTAATCTTGCCTACACATGATAGCACTCTCCTGCCTACACATGACAGCACTCACTTGCCTATACATCACAGCACTCACCTGCCTACACATGACAGCACACACCTGCTTGCACATGACAGCACTCTCCTGTCTACACATGACAGCACTCACCTGTCTACACATGACAGCACTCTCCTGCCTACAAGCGACAGCAACACCTGCCTACACATGACAGCACTCGCCTGCATACACATGACAGCACTCGCCTGCCTACACATGATAGCACTCACCTGCCTACACATGACACCCCACCATCCTGCCTACACCAGACAGCACTCACCTGCCTACACATGACACCCCACCACCCTGCCTACACATAACACCCCCACCACCCTGCCTACACATGACACCCCACCACCCTGCCTACACATAACAACACCCACCCGCCTACACATGACACCACACCCCCTGCCTACACATGACAGCACTCACTTGCCTACATATGACACCCCCACCACCCTGCCTACACATGAGAGCACTCACCTGCCTACACATGACAGCACTCTCCTGTATACAAATGACAGCACTCACCTGCCTATACATGACAGCCCACACCTGCCTACACATGACAGGACTCACCTGCCTACACATGACAGCACTCCCCTGCCTACACATGACAGCACTCACCTGCCTACACATGACACCTCCACCACCCTGTCTACACATGACACCCCACCACCCTGCCTACACATGACAGAACTCACCTGCCTACATATGACACCTCCACCACCATGCCTACACTTGACAGCACCCATCTGCCTACACATGACACCCTCACCACCCTGCCTACACATGACAGCACCCACCTGCCTACACATGACACCCCCACCACCCTGCCTACACATGACAGCACTCACTTGCCTACACATGACACCCCCACCACCCTGCCTACACATGACAGCACCCACCTGCCTACACATGACACCCCCACCACCCTGCCTACACATGACAGCACTCACCTGCCTACACATGACAGCACTCACCTGCCTACACATGACACCCCACCACCCTGCCTACACATGACAGCACTCACCTGCCTACACATGACAGCACTCACCTGCCTACACATGACACCCTCACCACCCTGCCTACACATGACAGCACTCACCTGCCTACACATGACAGCACTCACCTGCCTACACATGACACCCCACCACCCTGCCTACACATGACAGCACTCACCTGTCTACACATGACACCCTCACCACCCTGCCTACACATGGCAGCACTCACCTGCCTACACATGACATCCCCACCACCCTGCCTACACATGACAGCACTCACCTGTCTACACATGACACCCCCACCACCCTGCCTACACATGACAGCACCCACCTGAATACACATGACACCCCACCACCCTGTCTACACATGACAGCACTCACCTGCCTACACATGACACCCTCACCCCCTGCCCACACATATCACAAGAATCTATCTATGTAAGCCAACCACAAGAGCTGAGGCCCAGAAGCGAACATACAGAATGACCTTCAGCCGAGCGACTACTCAAGGGCACCGGGCCAGCTCGGCTTTCTCTAATTACAGGACGCAAGGTTCGGCCATTGTGTGCGCAGTCTTGTTGTCTTAAGTAATCATGTTAGCAGTTCCAAAGTCTGGTTTCCGGGTCGGGAGACCCTCCTTACAGGATACCCCATGTGTAGGTACCGCGGGCGGATGCTACACGTGAAGTGGTCGCCCGTGAAGGCGGGTGAAGGGTCTGACTTTCATTTCCTGGCCTTCACCAAACGGCGGTCTGTCCAGATGGGCCGATAATGATGAAGACGTGCTGGTGGTCAAGTGTCCACTTGATGCAGCTTCCAGGGCGGCATTTAACGGGGCAGTCACCCGACAAGAAAGGGGTGGAATAAAAGCTCGATGGCCACAGCTCCGATATACCAACAACAGAGGTCAAGTTGGGGAAACAAGGACAGGCGGGAGTTGATTAGCCCAAGTGTTGTATGTTGGGCATTAGACTCGTCATGGCAGAGAGAGAGCATTGCGAGGAAAATCAAATACTCGACATCAAAGAATACACAACCTTCATTTGTGGAAAAATGCTCTCTGTACACCCCAACATGAACAATATCTTATGTAATGAGTCACTATTATTAAATGTTAGAAAGAAAGTGCTGAAATGTTATATAGAAGGTGTCGTACTGTATGGCGGTGAATCATCGGACGCAAATGAACAAATTAGGAAGAACTTGGAAGCAACAGAGATGTGGTTTCTGGGATGAATGTTGCGAATTCCTTGGACTGCCAGAGTAACTAACAACGACTGCCTGAAACAGGCTAATGAAACTAGAACATTATATACAACAATAAGACACGGACAAACAGCTTTCTTTGGTCATGTAATGAGAAAAGAGGCATTGGAGAACATCGTGACGACTGGAAAGATCGAGGGGAAGAGAGGCAGAGGCAGACCAAGAGAAATGAGGCTGGACGGATTGAGACGGTGGCATGGAGGAATATCATCAGCAGAGTTGATCCAGAACACCAAGGACCGAGCTCTGTGGAGAGCCATGAGCGCCTGCGCCAGTTGATACCCAGTGTCCTTGAGTAAATACAAATGTGGCTCTAGCAACCCATATCTAAATAACCGTAGGACGTGTACGATAGTCCTTTAGTTGACTGATTTATACAAGGGCATCGTTATATGGGAGTTCCTATCACTCATTCCCTTTCCTGAATCCCCCCCCCCCCCCCCCCCCCCGACCCCCCAATGGACAACATGACGAAGATTCCCAGCGGTCTACGTAGAAGAAATGGTGATGATGTCAGCGGAATGATATCCGTGAAAGCAGCACCTAGGACTAACTTGTACTCTCATGCCGGGGTTCAGATGTCACTCCGAGATGACTGGTGTTCTCACTAAACGCGACTAATAACATTCGTAGTGAAGACCACACGTAGGGTCTGTAACTACCGAATTCCTGGCAGACTGGAACCCTCAACCAGCGGCGACGCAGGGTTGTCGGGAGCTGGCAACTGGATACGCTTCATGTTTGGAGCAGGGGAGTACTGGGCTGGCGTGCCCGCAACGGGAATCAGAGCACACCTCACCGGTAACAGCAAGCCGGTCTGAGTCTGGTCTCCTACATTCTCGTCTGTGAGTTCTCGCGAGACGACGCCACGCGGTAATAAGAATAGAGGAAAGTTGTCTGCCTTGACAGGCCCGCAGCTCCAGATGATGTTCTTCAACAATCGCAGATCTACTCAGCGAAGACGGCGGTTCATTTATACAACAATCATCTGCCCGCTCTGTGCACGCATCGCCTTGTCTCTCATCTTCCCGCCATCTAAATCTGGTGTTTGTAAACATTCAACTCCATCTGTGTCTTCGTCCTTGTACACTTGAACCGACGGAACAGGGAAACTTGCGGGCCCTTCAAGATGTTGAATCCTGGTCCATAATTACTCACTCTAATCGGCCAACAATTACAGAAAGATGTAGATACACCACACACAAGAGGGATATAGTTACACCACACACAAGAAAGATGCAGGTACACCTCACACGAGAACTATGTAGATACCCCACACACACACAGATGAAGACACCATACACACACACACACACACACACACACACACACACAGATGTAGACACACCACACACACGACAGATGCAGGTACACCTCATACGAGAACTATGTAGATACCCCACACACACACACATAGATGAAAACACCACACACACACACACAGAAAGAGAGAGAGAGAGAGAGAGAGAGAGAGAGAGAGAGAGAGAGAGAGAGAGAGATGTAGATGCACCACACACAAGACAGATGCAGGTACACCAGTCACAAGCAGTTGTTCAAGAAAGGAGTCGATTTTTTTACTAACAACTATAAACACCGCGCTCTTTGAAAACCTTTCTCTGATAAGAGGCCATGCTTTTAGTTTACAGCTCCGCTTCTCCACCCCTGCTCCTCCTCCCCTCCCGCTGCTCCTCCTCCCCGTCCTCCTCCTCTTCTTCCTCCTCCTCCTCCACCTCCTCCTCCTCTTCTTCTTCTTCTTCTTCTTCTTCTTCTTCTTCTTCTTCTTCTTCTTCTTCTTCTTCTTCTTCTTCTTCTTCTTCTTCTCATCCTTATCCTCCTCTTCCTCCTCCCCCTCCTCCTCCAGGAGTCTTGCCTGAAACAGATATGGTGGATGATGACTCTCACGCCTCCATTTCATCCTGTAGTCTGCTGTTGCTTACAGATAAATACCCAAAAACAAAAACACAAACCAAACAAACAAATAAAATAACTGCCACACCCACCCAAAGCGTCTGTGACCGTAAATCATGGCTGGCCGGGGCGACCACCACGGAACACAGACTTAGCATCAGTGGCATAGTAGCGAGCTGAACAGGGTACTTGACTGCACACATTCCTGTCTAAGGGTCAATCCTAAGTTGGAATGGACAGACTGGATCGGGTATTTTCTGCGAGACATACGAGCTGAGGGTCGATCCACCCTCGTCAAGTGGGTGTTAGAGAAAATGCATTCCAAGAACTAATGGTGCAGTCACGTGGTCGGGTAGTGACTGTTGCTGGGGTCTTCAGCACACAGAGCCACGTGACTGCATCCGCCTGTTGTGTTGTTTGGGCGGGAAGACGATCAGGTTTCACTTCAGCTAAAAAATATTCGTCTGCGGCATTGATGTACAGGCGGACGATAAATGCAAAACAAACAACAACTTAATTAGGTCGACGTGAGCCGCCCGGAGCTTTCCACGCCCAAACACCACAGAAAGATGGCCGACTCAACTTGATTCCGCCACCTGATGTGCATGTCATGTCCTAGGTCATTCGTACTCGTGGAAACTTGCTAACTGTATCAACATGCATGGACGTGCATCATTTGACATTGAGCTGTGGACAAGGTCACTCTTACCGTAGCGTCATTAAGTGTTTCCCTGCTTCTTCTGAACACTCTGTCTCCCCCTTTCTTCTACTCTCTGTCTCCCCCTTTCTTCTACTCTCTACCTGCCCCTTTCTTCTACTCTCTATCTGCCCCCTTTCTTCTACTCTCTGTCTATCTCTCTATTTCTTCTACTCTCTGTCTATCTCTCTATTTCTTCTACTCTCTGTCTATCTCTCTCTATTTCTTCTCCTCTCTGTCTCCCTCTCTATTTCTTCTACTCTCTGTTTATCTCTCTATTTCTTCTACTCTCTGTCTATCTCTCTATTTCTTCTACTCTCTGTCTATCACTCTCTATTTCTTCTCTTCTCTGTCTCTCTCTCTATTTTTTCTACTCTATATCTCTCTATTTCTTCTACTCGCTGTCTATCTCTCTATTTCTTCTACTCTCTGTCTATCTCTCTCTATTTCTTCTACTCTCTGTCTATCTCTCTATTTCTTCTACTCTCTGTCTATCTCTCTATTTCTTCTACTCTCTGTCTATCTCTCTCTGTTTCTTCTCTCTGTCTCTCTCTATTTCTTCTCATCTCTGTCTCTGTCTGTCTCTCTCTCTCTCTCTCTAATTCTTCTACTCACTGTCTCTCTCTATTTCTTCTACTATCTGTCTCTGTATTTCTTCTACTCACTGTCTCTCTCTCTATTTCTTCTACTATCTTTCTCCCTCTATTTAGTCTATTCTATGTCTCTCTCTATTTCTTCTCCTCTCTGTCTCTCTCTATTTCTTCTACTCTCTCTCTCTCTCTCTCTCTCTCTCTCTCTATGTATAAAATCTCTATCTCTCTCTGTTTCTTCTATACTCTGTCTCTCTCTGTTTCTTCTACTCTCTCTCTATGTATAAAATCTCTATCTCTCTCTGTTTCTTTCTCTCTCTCTCTCTCTCTCTCTCTCTCTCTCTCTCTCTCTCATCTCCTCTCTCTCTCTATGTATAAAATCTCTATCTCTCTCTGTTTCTTCTACTCTCTGCCTCTCTCTATTTCTTCTACTCTCTCTCTCTCTATGTATAAAATCTCTCTCTCTATTTCTTCTTCTTCTCTCTCTCTCTGTATAAAATCTCTATCTCTCTATTTCTTCCATTCTCTCTCTCTATGTATAAAATCTCTATCTCTCTCTATTTCTTCAACTCTCTCTCTCTCTCTCTCTCTCTCTCTCTCTCTCTCTCTCTCTTTCTCTATGTATAAAATCTCTATCTCTCTCTGTTTCTTCTACTCTCTCTCTCTCTCTATGTATAAAATCTCTATCTCTCTCTGTTTCTTCTACTCTCTGTCTCTCTCTATTTATTCTACTCTCTCTCTCTATGTATAAAGTCTATCTCTCTCTCTCTCTATTTCTTCTTCTACTCTCTCTCTCTCTCTGTCTGTATAAAATCTCTATCTCTCTCTATTTCTTCTACTCTCTCTCTCTCTCTCTCTCTCTCTCTCTCTCTCTGTCTCTCTCTCTCTCTCTCTCTCTCTCTATGTATAAAATCTGTACCCCTGTCTGTTTCTTCTACTCTCTCTCTATGTATAAAATCTTTATATCTCTCTATTTCTTCTACTCTCTCTCTCTCTCTCTCTCTCTCTCTCTCTCTCTCTCTGCATAAAATCTCTATCTCTCTCTGTTTCTTCTACTCCCTCTCTCATCTGTTGAACCCATGTTCCCATCTGTTGGACCTATGTTCCCATCTGTTGGACTCATGTTACCACCTGTTGGACCCATGTTACAAACTGTTGGACCCATGTTCCCATCTGTTGGACCTATGTTCCCATCTGTTGGACCCATGTTACAAACTGTTGGACCCATGTTCCCATCTGTTGGACCCATGTTACCACCTGTTGGACCCATGTTACAAACTGTTGGACCCATGTTCCCATCTGTTGGACCCATGTTGCAAACTGTTGGACCCATGTTCCCATCTTTTGGACCCATGTTCCCATCTGTTGGACCTATGTTCCCATCTGTTGGACCTATGTTCCCATCTGTTGGACCCATGTTCCCATCTGTTGGACCTATGTTCCTATCTGTTGGACCTATGTTCCCATCTGTTGGACCTATGTTCCCATCTTTTAGACCCATGTTCCCATCTGTTGGACCTATGTTCCCATCTGTTGGATCTATGTTCCCATCTGTTAGGACCTATGTTCCCATCGTGTTAGGACCCTATGTTCCCATCTGTTGGACCCATGTTCCCATCTGTTCGACCCATGTTCCCATTTATTGGACCCATGTCGTCGTCCTCTCGTTCATGTCAGTATTGTTAAGGGGATTTCCGTGGCTAAGAGGTTACACCGACTGCCTCGTGTTGAAAAGGTCAAAGCTTCCTGACACCCTGGCCATGCGGGTGCATGCGGTCAGAGAAGAGGCCAGAAATCTAGAGGCTTGTCCACGGGCCGTGATGAGAGCGACACTCTGTAGAGGCACTGTCACATGATGATGATTGGTACATGTGAAATGCCCCACATACGAAGGCTCACGCTGGTATTTCTCGACAGCAAACAGCTCACACAAGGAAACCGCAGCAAAAGTCCAGATGACATCCGCGGCTGGCACAGAAAAGCCAGGAATTAGTAAGTGCTGAGATGGCTTTGGGATCAAGTTGCCAGATTCCCAAACAAACCTTTGTTGAGTTTTTAGGAGCTTCATTTGGACACACACACCCATATCAAATGGCGCGCAGTCTGGCGGCTCGGCTTCTCATTGGTCGTATTAACCAGGGTTTATTTTATGAGTTGTGTGCTTGAGTTAGAGAGCTCAACTGAAACATTCATCAGCTGCCGACTCGCCTGTTCGCTGAGCTATGCAATAGTTTGCTGGGATATGGTCGTGCTGCAGGCGTGGGGCGTCTGCATGGTGGTGAGGTAGCACGACAGCCTTTTACCGTGAAGTGCAGGGTTCGAATACCATGTGGTGGATGCTAGTTTCAACGCTACACGGTGAAAACAGGGAGGGATAGAGTGAGGAGGCGAGAGGGAGGCAGGACAGACAAACAAACATACAGACAGATTGAGCTATCGTGAATCCAAGCTCGGTGGGTGTTGTGTCTTCTACCAATCTGCCACGCTGACACCATCAAGTCTGTTGTCTGATGTTCGTACGAAGGTGTACGTTGTCGGAGTTGGTGCTAGGTAAGAGCTACTGTCTATCACTCCGGTAGACCTGGTTCCACTGGAGCACAAGCTTGGTCCTGCATGAAGCACGGATGGAAGCATCACCTGGCACGAGAAAGCAGGGATGGGAGCACCAGCTGGCGTGAGAAAGCAGGGATGGAAGCACCAGCTGGCGTGAGAAAGCAGGGATGGAAGCATCAGCTGGCACGAGAAAGGAGGGATGGGAGCATCACCTGGCACGAGAAAGGAGGGATGGAAGCACCAGCTGGCGCGAGAAGGCAGGGATGGAAGCATCAGCTGACACGAGCAAGAAGCAACAATAGAAGCACATGTAAGAGGGTGTAAGAGACAGCAATTGAGGCATCAGTGAAGGCATCCAGCCTTGGATGCAACTGTCGGCTAACTGACAGCAGCAATGGATCCATGTGTTAGGGCAAATAAAACTCGTTGACACATACCACATATGTGATCCTCCTGGTACCTCAGAGAGTGACCAAGCCAGTAGCGTGTGTGTCGTCCTGGTACCTCAGAGAGTGACCAAGCCAGTAGTTTGTGTGTCGTGTTCTAGCGTGTATTGTGTGTTGTCCCGACGGAAGGCAAGGAACTAGCGGTGTATTTTTGTGTTTGCAGAGCGCCGCCCGCCGGGCTGGGACCACGTGTGCTAACTGTGGGACCGGGACCACCACTCTGTGGAGGAGGAACCCAAACGGTGACCCAGTCTGCAACGCGTGTGGGTTGTACTACAAGTTACATAATGTGAGTACATTGTTGTTCTATTTATAATATATATATATCTTTTACTCTCTATATGTTTTCCCTCTTCTCTTACTCTCTCGCTCTCCCCTTGCGCGAGCCCCTCTCTCTCTCTCTCTCTTCTCTCTCTCCCCTCTCTCTCTCTCTCTCTCCGTGAGTCTCTTCTGTACTGTATATGTTTTTTCCTCACCTGCATCTAGATACTACTTCTATTAGCCTATACATCTGTATCTCATGCTGCCCTCTCTCTCTCTCTCTCTCTCTCTCTCTCTCTCTCTCTCTCTCTCTCTCTCTCTCTCTCTCTCTCCGCGAGTCTCTTCTATACTGTATATGTTTCTTCCTCACCTGCATCTAGATACTATTTCTATTAGCCTCTACATCTGTATCTCATGATGCCTCTCTCTTTCTTTCTCTCTCTCTTTCTCTCTCTCTCTCTCTCTCTCTCTCTCTCTCTCTCTCTCTCTCTCTCTCTCTCTCTCTCTCACTCACTCTCTATTCTCGTTGATATAATCCTAGCCCGTAATCTCTCACCTACACACACTTGCTAAGACACACACAGCCAAAGATGTTCATCAACAAACACTTTAACAAGAAATTAATTCATATTATAGAGGGGGTCAAAAACTTTTTTGTTCGAGAACATACGACACATATTGACTACTGCTCCACAGTCTGGGTTGGCTGCACCAATTCAATGACTAAACGACTTTACTCACTCCATAAACACGCTGTAGTTGTATCTGGTAATTAACACGAAAGTCAAACTTTCAACCAATATAAATATTTGAAACTATTACCACTAACCAAACACTCTTAGTCCAATCACTTCACAAACCTCTACATCAGAGTGTCCCACATTACATTTGGCTGTAGTTTCATTATTGTAGAAGATATAGCAAGCACCAAGTACATCACTCGTTCTCAAGCCTGGGGTAGACTTCATACTCCGCGGCTCAGTTGTGGAACAATCTTCCACAGTAAGTCAAAACTTCATCAACCTCTAGGCGTCCACTTACAACCATTCTACAATACAGAATAATCACTTCGATAACAGAAGTGGAGAGACTACACTCTATGGCAGGAGTGGAGAGAGTACACTCTATGGTAAGAATGGAGAGAGTACACTCTATGGTAAGAATGGAGAGAGTACAATATATGGTAGATATGGAGAGACGGAAAGAGAAAGGGGGGGGGGGGGGTTCGAATGTCCCAAAGTGTTTGTGGAAGATAAGGCGAATCTAAACTTAGTTTATCTGTCGCGTTTCATTTGCAGGCCGTTGCCATCAACCGCAGGTTAATGTTCTAGGTAATTTTGCGTTCGATATTTGACCATTGCTGTCTGAACGAGAAGTCAACGGTTAGGTCCAAATCTAGACTACTGTAGGAATACTGTTGATGGAATATGTGACCAAATCTAGACAACTGTAGGAATACTGTTGATGGAATATGTGACTGTAGGAATACTGTTGATGGAATACTGTTGATGGAATATGTGACTGTAGGAATACTGTTGATGGAATACTGTTGATGGAATATGTGACCAAATCTAGACAACTGTAGGAATACTGTTGATGGAATATGTGACCAAATCTAGACTACTGTAGGAATACTGTTAATGGAATATGTGACCACCATCCCTTGGGGCAAGCCGCATTGAACCTAAGACAAGAATGGTTGGGGGGGGGGGGGTGTCCTGGGATCACAAGACTGGACACATCAGATAGCGGTCAGCTTGCAGTGAGGGTCCGTCTATTCAAGTCTCTATTTGATGCTCTGGTATAAATACGCCACCTCAGGGCTGGACAATACTGATTATAGGTAGTCCTTCTGGGCTAATTGTGGGCTATGGCCTTCAGTGGAGCTGCCAGGTTCAGCTCTAATCACGACGCCTCAATGAGGCAAGCTGGCCCTGGGAGGACTCAATCAACGACCCATCCACCCCCATCACGGGACGATGGAGACCATAGAGATTCTGCCGATAGATACGTGGTTGTATCACCTGCTCGGCGGGCAACAATGTCAGTGTGTGAATGTGTGAGTCCAGCACCGATCTACCCTATCTCGCGCCATCGTCTGACTGGTTACGTCTGCTGGCAACACTAGAGCCGAGGGCGCCGAAAGAACAAAGGCCTTGGGGAACTCAATTCTTGAAGCACTTAATATAACCACCCACTGGTTGGTGTGGCGTGGGCCGTGTCCCATTGCTTCTTGGTCTAGGAATCCACGCCAGAGCACTCTGGGAAAACACATCAGATACTCAGTCTCGCCCAGCACATGTTGTATGGGGCTAGACCAGTGTTTCCCAACCTTTTGTGTGCCATGCCCCACTTAAGCCTTTCTAAAATTCATATTGCCCCCCCTCCCCCGCCCCACGCCCCACCTCAACATATACATTATTTTTAATATTCAAAAATTGAAATGTTCACTAAAGAAACTTGAATGATAGGTTTTAGGAAGAAATCACTAGGTAATTATTGAGCAAACACAGTAAGTAAATTTTCAAAACATATAATGGAGAACTGAAATTCAAGTACAAAATAATTTTAATGAAAGATTTTTCTATATTATTTTAATTATTAGTAATTATTTATTTAAATTTAGTGAGATCCTTGCGCTTGATGCTTGCTGCAAAGAGATCTTATGTCAGGTTCCAATTTAGTTAACTTCAGTCTCAAGTCTCCCCGTTTTGTTATATTCAGCCGATTTCTTCCATTTTCGAATTGCCCCCCTTAACAGTTGAATTGCCCCCCTGTGGGGCGTGGGCCCCACGTTGGGAAACACTAGGCTAGACTGATTGTTCTAGAAACACACTGCTTGAACAGACTCGTCCCTTCACACACTCTCCTTGCTGGAACCACACTAACATCCACACACTGGGTGTACAGACTCGTCCCCTCACACACCACTCCTTGCTGGAACCACACCAACACCCACACGCAAGCATCCCTACATGTGTTGTGTCACCTGTTTAACCAGAATAAAACATCCCCGCAGCAGGAAGTTGTTGTGAGCGCGTGAAGTGTTTCGGCCATCACATGTTGTAGGTCTGAGTGCTCTGAGGAATAGTGGCCAGTCGGTCTCTCCCGTAGCGGACATGGAGAGCTGACATTGGACATCGGCCGACCTCGTTCATATCATTGCCAGTGTAACCCCATAACCATCACATCAAGTCTGTCTTCAGTTAGCATTGATGCAGTCTTGAAGATTGTGAGTGTTCCCAGAACTGAGAATCTTGAAGTTCACAGATCCGCTTGCCCGTTGCTTGTACTGCCGCCCGACCCGGACAGTGGTCCCACTTGAGCCGCGGCGAGAGGCGAGTGTCAGCCACTCATGTCGTACCGGCCCCACAAATACGCCGGGTTTGAACATGACAATGCGGCCACTCTTTAGCTTCTTATATCAGCGCGCGTACACACGCACACACACACACTACACACGCGCACACACTACACACGCACACACACACTACACACGCACACACACACGCGCGCGCGCGCTCGTGTTGCATGTCCTTCACAGACCGTCGCAATCAAGCCCATCATTTATTGGCGCTTTGTGATTTTCTCAGCAAGTTTATTGTCGGCAGCTTGCCATTGATTTCTGAGTGGCGACGCTCAAACCAGTGTGAAAATCAACGACAAGCAGTCTACTCCCAACATGGCCTGGTACATCGTAATTGTGAAATTGTTTAATGCCACTAGGTCAAGGGCATAGACACTGACACTGACACAGACCCTGATATGGACAATGACATAGACCCTGACATAGACACTGACATTGACATAGACACTGACACTGACATAGACACTGATATGGACGCTGACACTGACATAGACACTGACATAGACACAGACACTGACATAGACACTGACACTGACATAGATCCTGACATAGACACTGACACTGACATAGTCACTGACATAGACCCTGATATGGACACTGACATAGACACTGACATAGACACAGACACTGACATAGACACTGACACTGACATAGACCCTGACATAGACACTGACACTGACATAGACACTGACATAGACACAGACATAGACCCATATATGGACACTGACACTGACATAGACACTGACATAGACACAGACATAGACCCATATATGGACACTGGCATAGACACTGACATAGACACAGACACTGACATAGACACAGACACTGACATAGACACAGACACTGACATAGACCCTGATATGGACACTGACACTGACATACACACCGACATAGACAAAGACACTGACATAGACACAGACACTGACATAGACACAGACACTGACATAGACACAGACACTGACATAGACACTGACAATGACATAGACACAGACATTGACATAGACACAGACACTGACATAGACACAGACATTGACATAGACACAGACATTGACATAGACACAGACACTGACATTGACACAGACATTGACATAGACACAGACATTGACATAGACACAGACACTGACATAGACACAGACATAGACCCATATATGGACACTGGCATAGACACTGACATAGACACAGACACTGACATAGACACAGACACTGACATAGACACAGACACTGACATAGACCCTGATATGGACACTGACACTGACATACACACCGACATAGACAAAGACACTGACATAGACACACACACTGACATAGACACAGACACTGACATAGACACTGACAATGACATAGACACAGACATTGACATAGACACTGACATAGACACAGACATTGACATAGACACAGACATTGACATAGACACAGACACTGACATTGACACAGACATTGACATAGACACAGACATAGACACAGACACTGACATAGACACAGACATTGACATAGACACAGACATTGACATAGACACAGACATAGACACAGACATAGACACAGACACTGACATAGACCAAGACACTTACATAGACAAAGACACTGACATAGACACAGACACTGACATAAACACAGACATTGACATAGACACAGACACTGACATAGACACAGACACTGACATAGACACAGACACTGACATAGACATAGACACAGACACTGACATAGACACAGACATAGACATAGACACTGACATAGACACAGACACTGACATAGACACAGACCACAGACATTGACATAGACACTGACATTACCCTGATATGGACACTGACATAGACACAGACACTGACATAGACACAGACACTGACATAGACACAGACATAGACACAGACACTGACATAGACACAGACATAGACATAGACATAGACACTGACATAGACACAGACACTGATATAGACACAGACACTGACATAGACCCTGACATAGACACAGACACTGACATAGACACTGACACAGACATAGACACAGACACTGACATAGACACAGACACTGATATAGACACAGACACTGATATAGACCCTGACATAGACACAGACACTGACATAGACATTGGCACAGACATAGACACAGACACTGACATAGACACAGACACTGACATAGACACAGACATAGACACAGACATAGACACATACACTGACATAGACACAGACACTGACATAGACACAGACACTGACATAGACACTGACACTGACACAGACACAGACATAGACACAGACACTGACATAGACATTGACATAGAACAAACGAACGAACGAACGAACAAACTTTATTTTCAAAGGGTTTAAGAATTGGGCACGCAGGCCCGTCTAACATTTTGCCCTTCTATCACTCTCTTTCATACATTATTTCATCACACATCATTCAAGGCTAACAAAGAACAGTAACAATATAAAAGATATGCATTATAAAGGCATGGGCAAAATGCAAACATCAAAAACTACACGACACAGTAATATTAGATAATGGTTCTGACACTTGTTATTAGCCATGTGGAATATACTGGCCTACAAAAGGTGATTGGCTGTTATACTAGGGTTTTGTTATTATTATTATTATTATCTCAATTATTAAGGGGGAAGGTAATCCGTATTGAGATAGTATTCGAATAATTTGCAATTATATGAATAGGGATTGGTGATGTCTTTGATTTCCTGTGGAAGATTGTTCCACAGCTGAGATGCAGAGTACGTTAAGCTTGTTTTGTATAAGTCAATCCTAGGCTTCGGAATGTGTAGTATATTTAAACGTTTACTGTGTCTAGCATTATATTTAAACAAAGGCCAAAGGTAATTTGGGGCATTCCTTTGCAGGATTTGTGAATAGTTTAGCTTTATTGAAAAGCAGGCGTTTGCGGAATGGTAGTAACTGAAGGCGTTTATACAGGCTAGGATTGTCAGATAAATGTTTGCTATAAATTAGACTCATGGCCCGTTTCTGGAGTGAGTAAAGTCGCTTGGTGTTTGAATTAGAACAACCGTCCCAGATTGTAGAGCAGTAGTCAAAGTGTGTCTGTATATGAGAAGTATAGAATAGTTTCCTTGTGTCCTCATCAAGAAGTTTTTAATCTTGGCGAGTTGATAGACTTTTTTCGCTGTTTGTTAATGAGCGCTTGAACATGGGAATTAAAGGTTAGGTTTCTATCAATGATTAGGCCTAATGTTTTGTGCTCAATTACACTTTCTACTGGCATGTTATCGATGTGAAGTTGAAGTGATGTGTGTGGGCTTAGAGTCTGAAGTCTTTGTCTGGTTGTTAATAACATTGCTTTTGTTTTAGTGATGTTAATTTGCATACGGTTTGAATAGCTCCACTTAGCTACATTATTTAATTCTTGTTGTAAAGACGACTCCAGTAAAATACAGTTTTCAGCGTTTGTGTACACCGTACAGTCATCTGCAAATAGATCGCAGGATGACGAAAGATGCAAAGGTAGATCGTTAATATATATGGCAAATAATAGAGGGCCAAGAATAGAGCCTTGAGGTACTCCAATATTGAAGGTAGTGGTTTGAGACAGAGATTTATTGTGTGATACTACTTGCTTTCTGTTTGATAGAAAAGATGATATTAGAGTGACTACATTAAGGCCAATTTTCATTGTCTCGAGTTTTTTAATTAAAATAACATGTCTATCATATCAAATGCTTTCTTGAAATCAATAAACACAGTTCCCATAGACTGTTGTTGTTTATATTCTGGTGCCAATTTTCTATCATGTTTGTTAGGGCCGTTATGGCAAGAATATTTTGGTCGAAATCCTGATTGGCTGTCAACAATAAGCTTGTTGCGAACTAGATACTGTAATGTTACTTTATGGATGTGTTTTTCTAGTGGCTTACATAGTGATGATAGTAAGGAAATGGGTCTGTAATTTGTTCGGGGACCATTGTCCAATGAACCAGATTAAGAAGAGGGTACACTTTAGCGATTTTGAGAGCTGATGGAAAGTGGCCTTTGGTTAGACACTGATTATATACATAGGTTAGTGATGTACAAATCACTGGCGCAGCACAACGGAGAATCCGGTTGCTGATTCCATCTAACCCAGATGAGGTTGTGTTTTTTAGGTTACTGAGGTAAGTATATACTTCAGTGATTGTCATTAGCGGTATGTCGGAAAGATACGCGGGAGCAGTATTCTCCCCCCGCCCCCAAAACGATGCAATAAAGAAAGTTGCAAGGCGAATTAGGTAGGAAGCACTTCAACGGGTCTATTCAGTTGAAAAAAATTACTGAATGTCGACTATGTAATATGATTGATGGTAAAGAATTTCGGAAGTATACTTGTTTGTCAAGGTGTTAATTGCCTTCATATATCTTATATTTGTTTATCCATTACTAAGTTCTTAAAGAAGCGTTTCTTTTCCAGGTCGTATGCTATATTGAACTTGGTCTAAGAGTACGGTAGGCACTGAGATCCCGCTTGGATGTGCTTATCTCTGTCTCTCATAATTTCAAGTATTTCCTGGGTGATCCAAGGTGGCTTGACGTGGTGTTTTACTCGAACTTCCTTGACTGGCCACATGTTATCAAAAACACATAAAGGTTTTCATCCAGAATTCCAGAGCATCATCCGGGTCAGGAAGCTGATAAACATTGTCTAGAGGTGACACTGAGCAAGTCCTGTAAAAATGCGTTTTGGTTGAATTGTTCTGTAACTCTATATTTTACACTTATGGTTTACGTGAGGATGTCTAATTCCTTTCTAGACCACATGCAGCAATATTGGCGTAGTGATGCTCATTGCACAATTTGGTACGGTGCATCTGTGATGTTGTCTGACAAGTTACATAAATGTGATCTAGAATGTTGAAGATGACTTTGCTTACTCTTGTAGCTTGTTGTACATTGGTTGAAATTGTATCGATGCAATTATATTTCCCCCATTATGTTGATTGTTGGTAGTCAAGTTAAGTCTCCGAGTCGTCTAATTTCTTCCAGAAGGGAAACCACATCCATCATTTATCAGTTCTCTTTTGGGGTATCAGTGGGGTATTCTTCGTGCACTCCGGAATGGCCATAGGTGCTCAGATTCCATCATGTCAGTGAAGTTCGTACCAGACGTGTCCAGTACGTGTCGTGACGTGACCATACACACTGACATAGACACTGACATAGGCCCTGATATGGACACTGACATAGACACAGACATTGACATAGACACAGACACTGATATAGACACAGACACTGATATAGACCATGCCATAGACACAGCCACTGACATTAGACACTGACATAGACACAGACACTGACATAGACAAGACACTGATATAGACCACAGACATGATATAAGACCTGACATAGACAAATGGACAAGACCTAGCAACTGACACAGACATAGACACAGACACTGACATAGACCCTGATATGAACACTGACACTGATATAGACACTGACACTGATATAGAAACTGACACAGACTGACATAGACACTGACAAAGAAAGTGACACAGACTGACATAGACACTGTAGACACTGACATACACACTGACATACACACTGACACAGACTGTCATAGACAATGACATAGACACTGACATACACACTGACATAGAAAATGACAAAGAAAAAAACTAACAATGGACACAGAGACAGCAATATATTCACTACAAAACACACATACTATCTGTCGCTTTCTCTCTCTTCTCTCTCTCTCTCTCTCTCTCTCTCTCTCTATCGTTCTCTGTTTCTGTCTCTCCTTTTATGTTCTCTAAGCTCTTTATTCGTTATCTCGCTTTCTCTCGCTTTTTCTTCTCTTCTCTCTTTCTCTCTCTCTCTCTCTCATTTTCTTCTCTCACTCTCTCTGTCTGTATCTCTTTTATGTCGCTAAATCTCTTTCCATATCTTCTCTCGTCTTCTCTCTCGTCCTTTTGTCCCTAATCTTTCTCTCTCTCTCTCGCTGTCTCTCTCTCCTCTATCTCTCCGCTCTCCCGCTTCTATCACTCTCGGTCTCTCTGTTCTGCCTCTCCATCCCTCCCTGGACCCGCCCACTGATTATCCCCAGGACAGGCCTGACACGCGTGACGTTTCATCACCTTCACTAATTCCTTGCACACACCTCCACACAGCTCTAACACCCGCCGCATAGACAACAAACAACAAACATACAACTGTCCAGTGTCAGAACTATCCCCAACACAAACAACATCCTCCTGACATGGCATTGTCCGGGTGTTTCTCTTGTTGTCATTGTAACGTCTGCCGTCTTTACAACACTTGCCGTGCTCAAGTTACGTCTCGAGAGTACGGTTAGCCCTCTTAGACATGTTCCACCTTTTGTCCGCGTCAAATCCTATTTGCCAATGTTTACTGTATGACAGATTTGCCGAGATTCACGTGAAAAGTGCTCACTTCGGGCTGTCGTATTTTCTACAAAACAGATCAATATTGATTTTCTACCCGAGCTATGTCGAGGGCTGGATCGGGGTGCTATTGTCCGCGTCGATTCCCAGGTGTCCAGCACAATGGTCACTGACCATGTCTCTAACCGAATCAGTGACACTCTAACCCCACCTCAGGGCCCATCCTCCAGCTTGAATCTTTCCTTTTGCTTTAAACTAAATCAAAGCCGCCATCTTTACCCTGTGGCGGAATTAGCCTCGGTTTCGTCGACTAAAGTGATGACATCAAAACAACGGTGTCCAGTGATCTCATTGAGCCCCTCCGTCCCAAGTGGAGACAATTTCACACCTTTACCTCACCGCGACACTATTTCCACATTCTAGGACCCCCCAGGGACCCCGCTTGCACTCAAATGGATCCCATTACCTAGCGGGTGACATTAATTTCCGCTCGCCATTTTGTGAAATCATTTCTAACTTCGCATACCTGGCGAGTAGGGGCAGTGATCCTTTGACTGGTCCTGATTGTATCTCTGAGAGTGTCCATCTTGGGGAAGTGCTCTCACGAGATGAGGGCATCCTTCCATGACGCCGGAGGTATGTGGGGATCGGGACAGAAGCAACAATAGACAGACAGAGACAGACAACAGCAGAAACGATGATAGATAGATAACAAGAACGGGAAGAAGAGAGATAGAAAGATATGGAGACAGACCGGCAGAGAGTAAGTGAGAGAGAGAGGGAGATAGAGAGAGAGAGAGAGAAGGAGAGGGAGAGAGAGAGAGAGAGAGGAGAGAGTGGGTGTGGTGAGAGAGAGAGAGAGAGAGAAGAGAGTATTTCTCCTCTTTAAACATAAATTACAAATGTGTCCCGGGGCAAATTCCCGCTAGGGGTCTGTCATGTGATCACGACGCCGTCACATCTTATAGACGTGAGAGCCAGGATGAATAGATGGCCAGTCTTGACCTCACTTTGACCAGCGACGAGCTCATGCCTCATACCTCCATCTGTAGACATTACATGCGCAGTTCCCTATCAACTTCGCCATCCCGCCCGCCAGTGTCTCCACCTTGCGAGTCCAGCAAAGGTTGCTGTCTACGCCCCACTTCTCTAATCACTGTATCGGTTGTCACTTGTTTCTTGAAGGTCTTGCTCATCGGTTTTTTCTCTCCGTTCATGATGTTTCATTGCATGTTCTCAGAATCCACATTTCTACTGACATTTGAATGTTTCCCGCATGCCTTCTTTATTGCCCCGTGTGACAAAGCTACACAGTATAGGGTTCTATATAGCACTTCAACCACTCCGTTTGCCTTCTGTACTTGACGATTGTGTGTTGTCTGTGTCTTTGCATTCTTGTACACAGCGACCTTTGTCATCTGTACACAGCTACCTTTGTAATTGTACCAGTAACTTTGTCATCTTGTAACAGCTCTTTTGTCATCTTGTACAAGCTACCTTTGTCATCTTGACACGCTCCCATTCTCATCGTGTACACAGCTACCTTTGTCATTTACACAGCTACCTTTGTTCATCTTCGTACACAGCTCACGTTGTCCATACTTGTACACAATACCTTTGATCATCTTGTACACAGCTACCATCTTTCATCTTGTACACAGCTACTTTGTCATCTTGTACACAGTTACCTTGTCATCTGTACATAGCTTACCATTGTAATCTTGTACACAGCTACCTTTGTAATTCACCTCTTGTTCTAATCCTTCTACAAGGTATCTTCCATTACATGTTCCAAGTCAGTTGTTACGTCTTCATGCTCCAGACAGTTGTTTACTGGTTACATGGTTCCCAGACAGTTGTATTGTTCAATGTTCCCAGCAGTTGTACTGTCACATGTTCCCAGACAGTTTTACTGTCACACATATGTTCCCAGGGACAGTTGTACGTCTCCTGTCCAGACAGTGGTAATTGTCACATGATCTAGACAGTTGTACTGTCCATGTATCCCAGATAGTTGTACTCTGCACATGTTCCCATAGAGTTGTACAGTCTCATCGTCCCCAGACAGTTGATTTACTGTCACAGGTACCAAAATGTTGTACTGCTCACAGTTCCCAGGACAGTTGTACTTCACATGTTCCCAGACAGTGTACTGTTAAAGTTCCCATATAGTGTACATGTACATGTTTACATATTAGTTGTACTGTCCACCATGTTCCCAGAAGTTGTCTGTCAATGTTCCCATATAGTTGTACTGTCATGTTCCCAGACAGTTGTACTGTCTCATGTTCCCAGACAGTTGTACTGTCACATGTTCCCATATAGTTGTACTGTCACATGTTCCCAGACAGTTGTACTGTCTCATGTTTCCAGACAGTTGTACTGTCACATGTTCCCAGACAGTTGTACTGTCACATGTTCCCATATAGTTGTACTGTCACATGTTCCCAGACAGTTGTACTGTCTCATGTTCCCATATAGTTGTACTGTCACATATTCCCATATAGTTGTACTGTCTCATGTTCCCAGACAGTTGTACTGTCTCATGTTCCCATATAGTTGTACTGTCACATGTTCCCATATAGTTGTACTGTCTCATGTTCCCATATAGTTGTACTGTCACATGTTCCCAGACAGTTGTACTGTCACATGTTCCCATATAGTTGTACTGTCACATGTTCCCAGACAGTTGTACTGTCACATGTTCCCAGACAGTTGTAATGTCACATGTTTCTCTCTGTACTTGACCATTGTTGTGTTGGTCTGTGTCTTTGTCATCTTGTACACAGCTACCTTTGTCATCTTGTACACAGCTACCTTTGTCATCTTGTACACAGCTACCTTTGTCATCTTGTACACAGCTACCTTTGTCATCTTGTACACAGCTACCTTTGTCATCTTGTACACAGCTACCATTCTCATCTTGTACACAGCTACCTTTGTCATCTTGTACACAGCTACCTTTGTCATCTTGTACACAGCTACCATTCTCATCTTGTACACAGCTACCTTTGTCATCTTGTACACAGCTACCTTTGTCATCTTGTACACAGCTACCTTTGTCATCTTGTACACAGCTACCTTTGTCATCTTGTACACAGCTACCATTCTCATCTTGTACACAGCTACCTTTGTCATCTTGTACACAGTTACCTTTGTCATCTTGTACATAGCTACCATTGTCATCTTGTACACAGCTACCTTTGTCATTTCACCTCTTGTTCTAATCTCTACAAGGTATCTTCCATTACATGTTCCAAGTCAGTTGTACTGTCTCATGCTTCCATACAGTTGTACTGTCACATGTTCCCAGACAGTTGTATTGTCACATGTTCCCAGACAGTTGTACTGTCACATGTTCCCAGACAGTTTTACTGTCACATGTTCCCAGACAGTTGTACTGTCACATGTTCCTAGACAGTTGTACTGTCACATGTTCCCAGATAGTTGTACTGTCACATGTTCCCATATAGTTGTACAGTCTCATGTCCCCAGACAGTTGTACTGTCACATGTTCCCAGACAGTTGTACTGTCACATGTTCCCAGACAGTTGTACTGTCACATGTTCCCAGACAGTTGTACTGTCACATGTTCCCATATAGTTGTACTGTCACATGTTTCCATATAGTTGTACTGTCACATGTTCCCAGACAGTTGTACTGTCACATGTTCCCATATAGTTGTACTGTCACATGTTCCCAGACAGTTGTACTGTCTCATGTTCCCAGACAGTTGTACTGTCACATGTTCCCATATAGTTGTACTGTCACATGTTCCCAGACAGTTGTACTGTCTCATGTTTCCAGACAGTTGTACTGTCACATGTTCCCAGACAGTTGTACTGTCACATGTTCCCATATAGTTGTACTGTCACATGTTCCCAGACAGTTGTACTGTCTCATGTTCCCATATAGTTGTACTGTCACATATTCCCATATAGTTGTACTGTCTCATGTTCCCAGACAGTTGTACTGTCTCATGTTCCCATATAGTTGTACTGTCACATGTTCCCATATAGTCGTACTGTCTCATGTTCCCATATAGTTGTACTGTCACATGTTCCCAGACAGTTGTACTGTCACATGTTCCCATATAGTTGTACTGTCACATGCTCCCAGACAGTTGTACTGTCACATGTTCCCAGACAGTTGTAATGTCACATGTTCCCATATAGTTGTACTGTCTCATGTTCCCAGACAGTTGTACTGTCACATGTTCCCAGACAGTTGTACTGTCACATGTTCCCAGACAGTTGTACTGTCACATGTTCCCAGACAGTTGTACTGTCTCATGTTCCCAGACAGTTGTACTGTCTCATGTTCCCATATAGTTGTACTGTCACATGTTCCCAGACAGTTGTACTGTCTCATGTTCCCAGACAGTTGTACTGTCACATGTTCCCAGACAGACGTACTGTCACATGTTCCCAGACAGTTGTAGTGTCTCGTGCTTCCATACAGTTGTACTGTCTCATGTTCCCAGACAGTTGTACCGTCACATGTTCCCAGACAGTTGTACTTTCACATGTTCCCATATAGTTGTACTGTCACATGTTCCCAGACAGTTGTACTGTCACATGTTCCCAGACAGTTGTACTGTCACATGTTCCCAGACAGTTGTACTGTCACATGTTCCCAGACATTTGTACTGTCACATGTTCCCAGACAGTTGTTCTGTCACATGTTCCCAGACAGTTGTACTATCACATGTTCCCAGACAGTTGTACTGTCACATGTTCCCAGACAGTTGTACTGTCACATGTTCCCATACAGTTGTACTGTCACATGTTCCCAGGCAGTTGTACTGACTCATGTTCCCAGACAGTTGTACTGTCACATGTTCCCAGACAGTTGTACTGTCACATGTTCCCAGACAGTTGTACTGACTCATGTTCCCAGACAGTTGTACCGTCTCATGTTCCCAGACAGTTGTACTGTCACATGTTCCCAGACAGTTGTACTGTCACATGTTCCCAGACAGTTGTACTGTCACATGTTCCCAGACAGTTGTACCGTCTCATGTTCCCAGACAGTTGTACTGTCACATGTTCCCAGACAGTTGTACTGTCACATGTTCCCAGACAGTTGTACTGTCACATGTTCCCAGACAGTTGTACTGACTCATGTTCCCAGACAGTTGTACTGTCTCATGTTCCCAGACAGTTGTACTGTCTCATGTTCCCAGACAGTTGTACTGACTCCCTTGTGTAAGAGTGTTCCTGCTATAGCCGAGCTGGCGTTGATCAACATGATTTATGTAATAAAGTGACATAAGACCAGAGGACGACTGGAATGCCCCGCTGATTTACTGGTCATTGAGGGACATGGAGGTGACACGAGGATTGACAGGTCAGTGGGGAGGGGGGGGGAGACATGGACGGGACATGAGGATTGACTGGTCAGTGAGGGACGTGGACGTGACAGTATGATTGACTGGTCAGTAAGGGACATTGGAGTGACAAGAGGATATATACTGGTCAGAGATATCGGAGTGACAAGAGGATGCATACTTGTCAGTGAGGGACATTGGAGTGACAAGAGGATGCATACAGGTCAGTGAGGGACATTGGAGTGACAAGAGGATGCATACAGGTCAGTGAGGGACATTGGAGTGACAAGAGGATGCATACTTGTCAGTGAGGGACATTGGAGTGATAAGAGGATGCATACTTGTCAGTGAGGGACATTGGAGTGATAAGAGGATGTATACTGGTCAGAGATATCGGAGTGACAAGAGGATGTATACTGGTCAGTCGGAGATATCTGGGTGACAAGAGTAGAGACAAGTCAGAAAGAACACAAAGAACATTGTTATGAAATGATGGCCTCCCATAAGCCGCATGTTTGCTCCAGACACGCTACAAGAGTATCGCCCCTTGACTCTCTGACAGCCCGGTTATGTCCCATTGTTGGGACATCAATGTGGTCCCCGCCCACATGATACGTCCGGTTCTGTGGTCCTTGCCCGCGGATCTCCCCAACTACCATCATATTCTTTCACTTAAAAGGCATTCGCCGACAACCCGCACACAGAGACCTGCCCAGGGAATTAGGCAACCATTAAGTCTGGCCAACACATGGGAATTGGAGACTGGATCCTGGGACGAGGCTCGAGCCGGGATTTCGTCAAAATTCGACAGTCCGCCAAGGGCAGCAGGAGGGTCAAAGCAAGTGATGAGAACTTAAGTGAGGGATTTCACTTGGTGGGTCCTCAAGTGGGATCAGTGATCTGGGTGCGATTAGGGAGAATGGGGATCCAGTGTAACCATCTTTGATTGAAACAATCATTTACAATCATCCTGGTTCAATCACCAGTTGAGGATCAGATTGAGAGGCAGACTGAGGGAGGAGAGAGAGAGAGAGAGAGAGAGAGAGAGAGAGAGAGAGAGAGAGATGTACACCAGAGAGAGATGTACATCACATAGAGAGAGATATGTACACCAGAGAGAGAGAGAGAGAGAGAGAGAGAGAGAGAGAGAGAGAGAGAGATATGTACGAACGAACGAACGAAAGTCTTTATTTTCAAAGTACACCAGAGAGAGAAACTGTTATAAGATAGGTTAGGGTACACGAGAGGGGAGGGGGCAAGAGAAAGTGAGAGGGAGAGACATACAGTGAGAGAGAATGAGGTGAGATAGAGAGAGAGTACACGAGAGAGAGGTTTACAAGGAAGAAGAGTACAAGAACTGCGAGTCAGAACTATGTTACATAGTTAGTCAGTGTTTCATATTTAGTCGATGATTTAGTTAGTGTCGTCCACGTGTAATCGTTTTTCGAAGCTCATGGTGGGTTGGTACATTCGTTACATATAATTGATTAATTCACTAACTAGCGATGTTTGATGAGTTTGGGTCCCAGTTAGAGAGGGTCTATCTACCCGATGTTTAATGAGATTGGGGTCCCAGTTAGAGAGGGTCTATCCCACCCCGATGTTTGATGAGTTTGTGGTCACAGTTAGAGAGGTCTATTCACCCAATATTTGATTGAGTTTGTGGGTCCCAGTTAGAGAGGGTATACCTACCCGATGTTGATGCGGGTGTTCGCAAATGCATTGGCGGCCGCTGTGCAAGCTGATTAGTCGTTTCCTTTTCCTTACGAAATGGATATACACGCACACACAAGTGACAGAGGTGAGAGAGAGAGAGAGAGTGACCGAGAGGGAGGTAGAAAAGAGAGAGACAGAGGTGCACAAGTGAGACAGGGAGTACAAGAGGGTGAGAGGGTTACAAAAGAAGGCAGAGTACAAGTAAAGAAGACAGGTACAGATGCAAGAGGACACCAGTAGTGCAGGCTGGTGTCAGAGAGTTGTAGGCTGTGGAGACTGGCCCACACCAGGCCCAGCTGAGAGAGAGAGAGGCTGACCCGAGATGCTATCTCCCCCCACAAACCACACCTGATCATTTTCCTGTCAGCCCAGTTCCCTCTTGTTGCCACTCACTTTCGGCTCTGTAGAGAAAGGCGACAACCACGTACGCCATCCCACGGTTTTTGACAACACCCAGGGAAACAAGGCCTACTGCCCACGGCGCTGAGGCCATGAAATGTGCAAATTCCATTGTTGAGCTGTCTCAGTTTTGTTGGAGGCTTTCAAAGAGACTGGGAGACGGCACTTCTAGATTCCCTCCACCAACATTCTCCTCTCAGGCTGGGAGGAGCGGGCAGGCGCGGTGAGTAGCGGGGAGGATGAGGGCAATTTGGCTGTTTGTAATTTACTTGGAAATGTTGCAATCAGTAGTTTGCCATTGTTTTCTGATCGAGAAATCAACGTATAACCGCCGTCAACCGCCGTGTGGAGTGAACCTGTACAGCCTCCTACAGTATCCGCTGACTCCTCCACCGCCGTGTGGAGGTGAACCAGTACAGCCTCCTACAGTATCCGCTGACCCCTCCACCGCCGTGTGGAGTGAACCTGTACAGCCTCCTACAGTATCCGCTGACTCCTCCGTCTCTTCATCTACCAGCTTTTAAACAATTTTTTTTTTTTCTGCGTACGAGCGCTTTGAACACAGACGTAGTCCATACATGTGTTTCCGCTTCAAGTGCACTGGGCTGATTTATGTGTGTGGGCCAGCTTTCAATATTACCAGTGTCCCTCGCCATCAGGCGAACCCATTCCGACTTCTGAGGTACTTGTAATTTACGTCTCCAAGTCAAGGACGAGAGCCAGTGATGTAGCCCAACTTTCCGGTCTAGGGCTTGAACCCGTTACCTCTGCATCAGCATATCGGAAATTTAAGATGACGGTTTTATCCATTATGCAATGACTGGTGCATACACTGCTATTAATCGATCAGTTACGTGTCATCTTCGCACTGTAGGTCCTTGATTGTGGATGTCCTCATCACATGTCCCGCGTCTTCACAGCGTCCCCAGAAAGACTTATTTGAGCTCATCTCTTGATGTTGCCCTCCGACATTCCCTACCTCCCCAGAAAGACTTATTTGAGCGCATCTCTTGATGTTGCCCTCCGACATTCCCTACCTCCCCAGAAAGACTTATTTGAGCGCATCCCTTGATGTTGCCCTCCGACATTCCCTACCTCCCCAGAAAGACTTATTTGAGCGCATCCCTTGATGTTGCCCTCCGACATTCCCTACCTCTCCGCCCCTCCCTAACTCACTCCCTCTACATCATGTAACCAGACAGAACAAGCTACAGACAAGCTGGGCCTTCTCCCTCCCGTCCTGTCTTCCAGGCCTTCTCCTCCCGTCCTGTCTCTTCCCAGGCCTCTCCCTCCCGTCCTGTCTTCCCAGGCCTTCTCCTCCGTCCTGTCTTCCCAGGCCTTCTCCCTCCCGTCCGTCTTCCAAGGCCTTCTCCCTCCCGTCCTGTCCTTCCAGGCCTTCTCCCTCCCGTCCTGTCTTCCCAGGCCTTCTCCCTCCCGTCCTGTCTTCCCAGGCCTTCTCCCTCCCGTCCTGTCTTCCCAGGCCTTCTCCCTCCCGTCCTGTCTTCCCAGGCCTTCTCCCTCCCGTCCTGTCTTCCCAGGCCTTCGAACTAGTGCTCATTTCTTATATGTGTAATGTTATCTCAACAGTTATTTCTCCGCTATCAGATTCTCCAGAAGTGATCTTATCTTATCTCACCCTGTAGATGGGGAACGAGATAACTCCAGGAATGAAACTGAATTTAGAAAAAGTTACCATGTAGTTTCGGCTTGATTTTTGCACAGTTATTATTTTTCAAGTAGCGCGGAACTGCTTTGATATGTGTCCTCGTATCATATGCTCATCTTATCAAATCTGACTCCTGATTCTTGACAAGAAGGAAAAAACCGGGGCCGTGATGAGATTTTAACGAGAACAGTCGGCGCACGCTAAACCATGACTTCCGAGTGTACTAGCAGATTCATGCTACTTCCGTTTGAGATAAACTGTTGATTTTTTGTTTAATCGCTTTCAAATGTCAATAAAACAGCCTTGGGAAGGGAGAGGTGTGGTGGATTCGTGTGGCCCAGGCTGGTGGAGGGTGAGTCGCTGGGTGTTAGTCTGGCGCTTCAAGCATGGTTTGTGGTAGCGTTGGCCGAGTTCGGATCTCGTGGCCCAATTTTGTGCAAGATACAGATGCATATTCTGAAGTCTTGGTGTCGATGTCCTATTGTTTGAAGCACCTCTGGTATTGTTGATGTTTCATAGTTTGTTGATGTTCCAGAGTTTGTTGATGTTATGTAGCTTGTGGGTGTCCCAGAGTTTCTTGATGTCCAATAGTTTGTTGATGATAGATCGTTCGTAAATAATGTATAGTCAAAAGGACAGCTAGTATAATCAATATTGCATATTTTGTCGATATTTCGTAGTTTGTTTATGTTACATAGTTTGTTAATGTCCAATAGCTTGTCGATGCTCTATAGCTTTTGGATGTTCCAGAGTTTGATGATGTTCAATAGTTTGTAGATAGTGTATAGTCTAACGCACAGCTGGTATCATCAATATTTCACAATTTATCGATGTTTCATAGTTTGTTGATATTACATAGTTTGTCGATGTTTCAGTTTATCGATGTTACATAGTTAGTCAGTGTTTCATATTTAGTCGATGATTTCATAGTTTGTCCACGTGTAATCGTTTTTCGAAGCTCATGGTGGGTTGGTACATTCGTTACATATAATTGATTTAATTCACTAACTAGCGATGTTTGATGAGTTTGGGGTCCCAGTTAGAGAGGGTCTATCTACCCCGATGTTTAATGAGATTGGGGTCCCAGTTAGAGAGGGTCTATCCACCCCGATGTTTGATGAGTTTGTGGTCACAGTTAGAGAGGGTCTATTCACCCCAATATTTGATGAGTTTGTGGTCCCAGTTAGAGAGGGTATACCTACCCCGATGTTTGATGCCGGGTGTTCGCAAATGCATTGGCGGCCGTTGTGCAAGCTGATTAGTCGTTTCCTTTTCCACCTATCTCTGTCCTTAACCTTGACAGTACAACTGTGTTCGCACGTTATGACCGTTCGTCGAGTCCCGTCAACTGGTGTACATCCGGTACAGTAGCTGCAACAGTCAACCCCTGGTCTTTGAAGTGGTACTAATAGGTCCAGGTAGCTGTGTGTATTTACATATTTATGTCTACTTATTTGCCTGTTTGTGTCGGTCTATCGCCTGTCTGCAGCCTGTCTTCTTGCCCGTCTATTTATCTATCCTATTCACCTCCAAACTGCGCTGAAGAATTCACCCCCAACATACACCTACCCGTTAGAGCGGCTGGTTCACCCGGATAGAGCCTCACTTGTGCTGCCCGTCAGCCGCCTCAGACAGCGAGTCGCCAAACTGAAGGCGTTTGTACTCACGGACACGCTCTCGGCTGTCTGAGGTCTCCTCGCTAGCGCCCTCGGAACTGAACGTTGCCAACAGGTGGCAGTCACAGCCAGCGTCTCGTGAACGCACCGAGAAGGAATATTTATGATCGCAAAGTGTTTTACAGAACCAGGAGGGCTGGAGGCAGGTAATGGTGGTGGTGGTGGGGGGGGGGGGGGGGGGGGGTGGGGTGTTTAAAATAAATAAAATAAATGAGTGTAATTGTTTGTACTGACAGAAGTGAAGAAATATAACCAGACAGTACAATGGACAAAATAACAGACAGCAGCTAGCATTATCGAGAAGTGGTGATGATAGTTGTAGTGGTACTTACATCTATAGCAGTAGAATTTGATTTGGTTGCAGTGAAAGTTGTAGTAATTATGGCAGTAGATGTAGAAGTGGCAGTATTAGCAGAACAAGTTGTATTACTACTACTACTACTACTACTACTACTACTACTACTACTACTACTACTACTACTACTACTACTACTGCTACTACTACTACTACTACTACTGCTACTACTATTATTACTACTATTACTACTACTACTACAACCACCACAACAAGCAGTGGTAGCAATTGTAGCACGGTGGTAGTAGCCGCAGGAGTAGCATTAGTAGTAGTAGTAGTAGTAGTAGTAGTAGTAGTAGTAGTAGTAGTAGTAGTAGTAGTAGTAGTAGTAGTAGCATTAGTTGTAGTAATAGTAGCAGCAGCAGCAGTAGTAGTAGTAGTAGTAGTAGTAGTAGTAGTAGTAGTAGTAGTAGTAGTAGTAGTAGTAGTAGTAGTAGTATTTGTTGTTGTTGTTGTTGTTGCTTGCTTGCTTGCTGTGGTTGCAGCAGCAGTAGTAGTGGTAGTAATTTTTTTTTGGTATCAGTAGTAGGAGCGGTAACTTTTATTGTTGTTGTTGTTATTGTCGTTATTGTCGTCGTCGTTGTTGTTGTTGTTGTAGTCGTTATTGTCGTCGTCGTCGTTGTTGTTATTGTAGCGTGTGGATTACCTAATGGCGACTGTGTTTCTGTGGCAAGAGTCCCCAATGAGACAGCCAGTCCACTGCGTCCCTCCGCTCTGCTCAGGTCGAGATCTGCCGCCCTTTGTTGACCCGCCAGGAATGTTTTAATTTGGCCTCTGTCCGACCACCCCCTGGGGCTCTGACGGACCATGTCCAGTTTGACTCTGAAACGCCCAGACGTCGCAAGTTTGTGTCCATTCTCTTCCAGGCCATTTAACGCCGTCAAAAGTCCGGTCAGCCAGTCTGGTGAAGTGATCAACGGGGCCGCTCGGCTGACAGGTCGACTCAACAGGGCTGCTCACGTGAAAGCCGAGACTGTCAGCCACGGGTAGTTGGGTTATGTAGGGCAGCAGTAATCCAGGCTTGTGGACGGCGGTTTGAACATGCAAAAGTGTTCAGCGTTATCAGGTTTGAAAGTTAAAGTTGCTCTGATCGAAGCTACTGTCTGTCTCTACATCTGTCTTGGCGACTGGAATGTGTGAGAGCGTTGCTCCACAACCTCATCTGTCCAGCCATCATGATGATTTCCAATGCCTTTCGTCTCATTACGCCACCACACAACATTCGCGGTCACTGACTTACAGTTGTATAGAATGTTCTAGTTTCATTAGCCTCTCCCAGGCAATCCAAGGAATTCGCAACAACGGCTCAGGAACCACATTTTCACTGCCTACAGGCTCTCCCTAATTTGTTGCTTCACACTCCATGATTGACTGCCATAGAGGGACACGGGTTCTATATCACATTTCGGTACTTTAGTTCTGACATTCACATGATAGTGACGTATTTCATAAGATACTTTTCATTTTCTGAAATGCACATTTTGCTTGATCTATTCTTCTCTTAATCCCTGTTCTACATTTCCCATCTGATATTATAATTGCCCCTGTGGGTGTTTACATTTATTGGCTTGGTTAAGTATGTCCCCTTCTACTTAATACTAAATTTTAATGTTACCTTTCTCCTTGACATCGTAACATCTGATGGGAGATGACATCATAACATCTGATGGGAGATGACATCATAACATCTGATGGGAGATGACATCATAACATCTGATGGGAGATGACATCATAACATCTGATGGGAGATGACATCATAACATCTGATGGGAGATGACAACATAACATCTGATGGGAGATGCAACAAAATCTGATGGGAGATGACAACATAACATCTCGATGGAGCTGACAACATAACATCTGATGGGAGATGACAACATAACATATGAGGGGAGATGAAAACATAACATCTGATGGGAGATGACAACATAACATGGAGGGCGATGACAACATAACATCTGATGGAGAGACATCATAACATTGATGGAGATGACATCATAACATCGATGGGAGATGAACATCATAACATTGAGGGAGATGAACATCAATAACATCTGATGGGAGATGACATTCATAAAGCTGATGGGAACGAGACAACATAAACATCTGATGGAGATGGACACATAACATATGATGGGAGATGACATAATAACATCTGATGGGAGATGACAACATACATCTGATGGCGAGATGACAACATAAATCTGATGGGAGTGGACATCATAACATTCTGATGGGAGATGACATATAAACATCCTGAGGGAGATGACATTCATAACATCTGATGGGAGAGGGACATCCATAATTGATGGGAGATGACATCATAAAACATCTGATGGAGATGACATCATAACATCTGATGGGAGATTACATCATAACATATGATGGAGATGAATCATAAATCTGGATGGAGAGACATAATAACATACTGATGGGAGATGACAACAATACCCTCTGATGGGAGATGACAAACAAATAACATCTGATGGGAGATGAACAATAACATCGATGGGATGATGACAACATAACATCTGATGGGAGACGACAAACAAACATACTGATGGGAGGAGATGAAAAACATACAATATGATGGGAGATGACATCATAACATCTGATGGAGATGACATCATAAAAATCTGGTGGAGATGACCATCAGAACATTGATGGGAGATGCATCATAACATCTGGTGGGAAGATGACATTCATAAATCTGGTGAGAGATGAACATCAGAACATCTGATGGGGATGACATCATAAACATCTGAGGGAGATGACATCTAAAACATTGATGGGAGATGAATCATAAACATCTGATGGAGATGCCTTGAAGAGATAGAACAAGAATCGCCATGGCGCAGGTAGCCTTAGCAAGATGAAAACCATTAGGACCAATAAAAAGAGTCAATTGAACGAGAAAAGAGTGTGAGGGATTACATAGAGCTGTCTTTGTATGGATGTGAAACTTGGACAATGTGGAAGTCCAAGTGAAAACCATCTGGTGGCGCAGAAATGTGGTTTCTGAAGAAAATGCAAGAATACCATAGACAGACAGAAAACCAATGACCAAATTACTACAGGAGACAAATGAAAATCGTTAAACCGATTAGAAGAAATAGACGTAGACAGTCAAATTTTTGGACATGTTATGAGAAGAAATGGACGGAGAGCTAGTGACACGGCAAGATCGAGGGGAACAGACAAGAGGAAGATATGGATGGCTGCGACATGGCATGACGAGACAGGAACACTGAGCGGATCCACGACTCGGTGATCGAGTGCATGGCGAGTCATGACGCCACGCTTTCCGGCATGCGCACATGATGATGATTGATTGATTGATTGGATTCTTCTTTGACATAGCAAGTTTTCATGTTTCTTAATATTCAAGGAGAGTCCTTGTTGTTGTGCACTGCTAAGTCATTGTAGATCACTCTTGCGGTTTATACATCAAAACCCATGGACCATCATACATAAATCGACATGGTTTAAAATTATATCAATAATGTGCCGTCACACCAATATGGCTAGTATATATTATATTGTATGTTGTTCTAGCGCAGGGTGCATTCACTTGTGAAGCAACAAAGACTGTAAAGAGCTGTGAAACAAAGGGGTTGGACAGAAAAAACCACGCAGTGAGATCCTTCTCCTGGAACGTCAGAGCATTCCTTGCCCACATTGCAAAGAACATTCGAGGCAAAAAATAGGCCTATCAGCCATCTTAGAACCCACGGCTCGATACCTTCAACCCCACTGGATGAAATGAATGGTCATCATCAACGGCTCTAGGTTTTAGTAAAACAGGACGTGTATGTATGTCGCTCAAGGCAGTGAACAGACAGGACATGGTTATGTATGTCGATCAAGGCGTGACAGACAGGACAGTCGTGTGTGTATGTCGCTCAAAGCGTGAACAGACAGTGACGGGTGTGTGTATGTCGCTCAAGGCTGTGAACAGACAGAAATGTGGTGTATGTCGCTCAAGGCGTGAACAGACAGGACATGTGTGTGTATGTCGCTCAAGGCGTGAACAGACAGGACATGTGTGTGTATGTCGCTCAAGGCGTGAACAGACAGGACATGTGTGTGTATGTCGCTCAAGGCGTGAACAGACAGGACATGTGTGTGTATTGTCGCTCAAGGCTGTGAACAGACAGGACATGTGTGTGTATGTCGCCAAGGCGTGAACAGACAGGACATGTGTGTGTATGTCGCTCAAGGCCGTGAACAGACAGGACATGTGTGTGTAAGTCGCTCAAGGCGTGAACAGACAGGACATGTGTGTGATGTCGCTCAAGGGGCAGTGAACAGACAGGACATGTGGTGTATGTCGCTCAAGGCGTGAACAGACAGGACATGTGTATGTATGTCGCTCAAGGCGGTGAACAGACAGGACGTGTGTTTGTATGTCGCTCAAGGCGTGAAACAGACAGGACGTGTGTGTGTATGTCGCTCAAGGCGTGAACAGACAGGACATGTCTTGTGGTATGTCGCTCAAGGCGTGAACAGACAGGACATGTGTGTGTAGTCGCTCAATGCTCGTGAACAGAAGGACATGTGTGTGTATGTATGGAGTAAGTATGTGGTGAGATTTGAGTATGCTGGACGTGAATATAACAACAACAACAAAACTTTTATTTCTAAGGGTTAAGAATTGGGCACGCAAGCCCATCTTACATTCTGCCCTTCTATCACTCTCTTTCATACATTATTTCATTCACACATCATTCAAGGCTAACTGACAACTGCAACAATATAAAAGATATGCATTATAAAGGCATGTGGAAATATTAAAAATAAATACTACACGACTCAGTAATAGTAATGACTGGTGTGGCGGCACTTGTTATTAGCTATGATGATTATATTGGCCTACCAAAAGGGGACTGGCTGTTACACTAGTGTTTTATTATTATTATTATTATTATTAATTATTATTATTATTATTATTATTATTATTATTTCTATTATTAAGGAGGAAGATAATCCGTACTGAGATAGTGTTCGAATAATTTGCGATTATATGAATAGGGATTGATGATGTCTTTGATTTCTTGTGGAAGATTGTTCCACAGCTGAGCTGCAGAGTACGTTAAGCTTGTTTTGTATAAGTCAATCCTAGGCTTCGGAATGTGTAATATATTTAAACGTTGCACTGTTCTGCAGCATTATATTTAAACAATGGCCAAAGGTAATTTGGGGCATTCCGATGTAGAATTTTGTGAATTAGTTTGGCCTTATTGAACAGCAGGCGTTTGTGGAGTGGACAGAAACAGGACATGTGTATGTATGTCGCTCTAGGTTTCAGTCAGACAGGACGTGTATGTATGTCGCTCTAGGTTTCAGTCAGACAGGACGTGTATGTATGTCGCTGTAGGTTTCAGTCAGACAGGACGTGTATGTATGTCGCTCTGGGTTTCAGTCAGACAGGACGTGTATGTATGTCGCTTAGGTGTCAGTCAGACAGGACGTGTAAGTATGTCGCTCTAGGTTTCAGTCAGACAGGACGTGTATGTATGTCGCTCTAGGTTTCAGTTCAGACAGGACGTGTTATGTATGTCGCTGTAGGTTCAGTCAGACAGGACGTGTATGTATGTCGCTCTAGGTTTCAGTCAGACAGGAAGTGTATGTATGTCGCTCTAGGGTTCAGTCAGACAGGACGTGTATGTAATGCGCTCTAGGTTTCAGTCAGACAGGACGTGTATGTATTCGCTCTAGGTTTCAGTCAGACAGGACGTGTATGTATGTCGCTGTAGGTTTCAGTCAGACAGGAGCTGTATGTATGTCGCTCTGGTTTCAGTCAGACAGGACGTGTATGTATGTCGCTCTAGGTTTCAGTCAGACAGGAGTGTATGTATGTCGCTCTAGGTTTCAGTCAGACAGGACGTGTATGTATGTCGCTCTAGGTTTCAGTCAGACAGGACGTGTATGTATGTCGCTCTAGGTTTCAGTCAGACAGGACGTGTATGTATGTCGCTGTAGGTTTCAGTCAGACAGGACGTGTATGTATGTCGCTCTAGGTTTCAGTCAGACAGGACGTGTATGTATGTCGCTCTAGGTTTCAGTCAGACAGGACGTGTATGTATGTCGCTCTAGGTTTCAGTCAGACAGGACGTGTATGTATGTCGCTCTAGGTTTCAGTCAGACAGGACGTGTATGTATGTCGCTCTAGGTTTCAGTCAGACAGGACGTGTATGTATGTCGCTCTAGGTTTCAGCAGGACAGGACGTGTATGTATGTCGCTCTAGTTTCATTCAGACAGGCGGTAGTATGTCGCTCTAGTCTTCAGTCAGACAGGACGTGTATGTATGCCCTGTAGGTTTCAGTAAGACAGGGGACGTGTATGTATGTCGCTCTAGGTTTCAGTCAGACAGGACGTGTATGTATGTCGCTCTAGGTTTCAGTCAGACAGGACGTGTATGTATGTCGCTCTAGGTTTCAGTCAGACAGGACGTGTATGTATGTCGCTCTAGGTTTCAGTCAGACAGGACCTGTATGTATGTCGCTGTAGGTTTCAGTCAGACAGGACGTGTATGTATGTCGCTCTAGGTTTCAGTCAGACAGGACCTGTATGTATGTCGCTCTAGGGTTCAGTCAGACAGGACGTGTATGTATGTCGATCTAGGTTTGAAATGAAACGGGATGTGGCTCCAGGTTTGAGTCGCGACAGTTCAGAACGACGCAGACGAAAGTTTCAAATGGTCGGCTTCAAGTTGCAGAAACACCCGCACAGGTGGAAGCCATGACAAAATGTGTGTGGACATTCGCGCCGATTATCTCCCCGTGAGGCGGCGCACGACATGAGAAGGGTGGCAGCAAAATGGCCCAGCTCATCCCAATAATTGGACCACAACTGTGCAGCCAACAAACTGCCAGCTCCCTGGCCCGGAGGGCTGTGGTTGTCTTCAATTCTGCGCGGAGCTCACACAGCTGTCTCGACATGGGCGGACAAAACACCCCAGGAGGTCCCGACTGGACCTGCAGGGCATGTGTTCGACGACCCCCGGGTCCCGGGGTTTGTTCCTGACTGGGTTTTTGTGACAGTGACTGGGTCGCTCGTCTGTCGACCGCTCCATACATTAGAAGAATTGCCAGTGTCACACAGAACACAGCTTCGCCGATCCTTCCAAACAGGGGGAAATTCTGCTAAATAGAACCTATCAACATGGACCGTCATCATCGCCGATGCCTGGGATTTAATGATCTGGGTGTAGACTTTCCCACAGCAGGCACATTTCTCCACAGAGAAACTCACTCTGTCCCAGCTCACATGCCGCCATGTTCGGGACTAGTGGCAAGTTTTCTGTGAACCGACGTCCGTTTGTCCAATTGGATGGAAACATTTGATTGGTGGAGATGTATTTCCGCTATTACATGCTACTCCCACTTGATCCCATCCAATATGTAAGGGGTGGGGGAGGGGGGGGGGGGCTATCACCTCGTTCAACCTGCTGTATCAGTCTTGGTTATAATTGTGGTGGTTCATAGTGCGGTTATAATTGTGGTGGTTCATAGTGCGGTATAATTGTGGTGGTCATAGTGCGGTTATAATTGTGGTGGTTCATAGTGCGGTTATAATTGTGGTGGTTCATAGTGCGGTTATAATTGTGGTGGTTCATAGTGCGGTTATAATTGTGGTGGTTCATAGTGCGGTTATAATTGTGGTGGTTCATAGTGCGGTTATAATTGTGGTGGTTCATAGTGCGGTTATAATTGTGGGGTTCATAGTGCGGTTATAATTGTGGTGGTTCATAGTGCGGTTATAATGTGTGTGGTCATAGTGCGGTTATAATTGTGGGGTCATAGTGCGGTTATAATTGTGGTGGTTCATAGTGCGGTTATAATTGTGGTGGTTCATAGTGCGGTTATAATTGTGGTGGTTCATAGTTGGTGGTTCATAGTGCGGTTAACATTGTCCTGGTACTGCCACGTGTTACATCCAACGAATGAAATGGCCGGACGTTGGGTGAGGCATGTCATGGCTGTACTCACGGTGACTCGCTGCACAAGATCATAGTTGTACTCACGGAGACTCCCTGCACAAGGTCATGGCTGTACTCACGGAGACTCCCTGCATAAGGTCATGGCTGTACTCACGGAGACTCCCTGCTTCAGGTCACACCCCTACGTGAGTGTGTAAATTGGTCTGTTTCTCTCATCCACTCTGTCCCTCCGCTCCCTTTAAAATGATTTTCAAATTTCAATTCCATTCACTATTGAGGTAACGGCAACAGCACCCATCTCCTTATTCCATCAACCACCTATATAAAACGATATCTATATCTACGACAGCTGGCCATGATTGCCTATATAAAACTACATCAATAACTGCGAGAGCTGGCCATTATTGCCTATATAAAACTACATCAATAACTGCGAGAGCTGGCCATTATTGCTTATATAAAACTATATCAATAACTCAAGAGAGCTGGCCATGATTGCCTATATAAAACTATATCAATAATTCAAGAGCTGGCCATGATTGCCTATATAAAACTATATCAATAACTTCAAGAGATGATCATGATTGCCTGTATAAAACTATATCAATAACCACGAGAAGACCGCTGATAGTCTGGTGTGGGGGAGACATTGCGTGCCAAGAGCCCTTTAGGACACAGAGACCCCTGTTTACGGAGCAGGAATCTCCACACAAGGTGCCCCTTGAGAACACGGCCCACAATGGACTCGCTGATCCACGAGCGTACTCTCCGACTCGCGGAGATCAAGACGGCAGATTCCAGCTGAGAGCCCCGCACACGGCTTTGTAGGCCTCAACCAACCACCCTGTTGTGCCAGCTGTGCTGGGGATGCTGGTGTCAATGCTGTACCATTGTTTCCGCTCCAGCGGCGGCTCCACCATGTGGCTCAGTAGCTCTTGAGTTAAGTGAGTGGCTGCTGAAATCAACTCCGTCACCCAGCCATTTTCCTTGCTCCATTACTTCTGTACAAGGTTGACAGAAAAGACTGTCTGTAGACTGGAGGTTTACGATCTGGCAGACGAGCGAGTGAAGACCAACAAATACCCAGTGGATAAATAGATTACGTTAACACTTGTGTGTGCAAGCGAGGGCCCACGTATCAATACCTGTCACCAGGGGATTGCCACTGGAAATAGGACACCATTTGTGGGCAGAAACATAGTAGACGTGAGACATGTATGTTGTCGTGTGACATACACTCAACATTCACAAATACACTTATACAAAAATACATGAACCCAAATATAGACCTACCTGCACTCACAATTGCACTCACACACAGATGCATCGCCACACATAAGCCCGCATAAATACATACATATATACACTTACAAACACACATATACACACTTATAAAAGCGCACACACATATGCACTCAGACACGCAAAAATGTCGAGTTAAAAATCTAGCCAAAGTATTTCAGGATCCTCGCCGGTGCTACGGAGTTCGTGTACTGAGCTGAGATTCTCCAGACTCACGCTTGAGTTAGGAATAGAACGGAGCACTTATGGGTTACACCCATGTGCCTCGATGTTGATCCGTCGACTAAACTAAACTAAACATTCACAAACGCCCATACACTCGCCCACAAGCACATACACAAACATCCATAAACTCACCCACAAACACATTCACACACATTCAAACACTAGTGGACATTCAGCACCCGTCTTGCAAGTCTTGAAGACCACAGCTTCCCGATGAAGATGTGTTTATTGCTAGTCTACGGGCATGGAAGTTATCAACACCGCCCGAAATCTTCCTCCGTATACAAGGGTGAACCACGGGATCCGTACAACAACAACAGGGGGGAAAACAACAACAACAACAACTAAAATAGCAACCTCGTAGCCTTATATTGTAGTCTAGCTTTCTTGAATATGTACCAATGATCTGTTGTCGCCACTGTCTGTAAGAAGCTGTCTTGTGCGACAGCCCAACATGGGACATGGAATGACAACACCACATTCACACAGCCCCCCCCCCCCCCCCCCCCCCCCCCCCCCCCCCCCCCCCAGCCTTTGTTGGGCTTGAAGAACGGCACGGCCCAGTAGTTCCTGGAGATTGTCATATTCGACAGCTAAAGATCTCTGACAAAAGTCTTCAAAAAAAACCACAACGATGACCTGACTTGTTTGTTAGATCAACTGTAAACATGCTTGTGTGCACACAAGGAACCTTGTTGACAGCGCAGCGTCCTCTCCGTTCTTCTTGTTGTTTGTGACCATCCAGCTGACACCTGCAGCCATTCTGCCGTCTGTTTACTGGCACGAACTTGTAACATTTCCCGCCGCTGGCTATCATTCTCAGGCAACGGATATTTCTGCGTATTACGATAACACAATGTAACCTACCAATCGTGTCCCTTCTATAAATGTTCATAATATGCACAAGCCAACTTCGCGACCCGATCTGTTTGCGTGCCTGTTTGTGTGTGTGTGTGTGTGTGTTTTTTTTATCTTGTAAAACCTTAGTGAACTGCACGTCCTGTTACATAATAAAATTATGAATACAATTAGTGAAACTGATAAACTGCGGTAAATTGTGGTAAACTGCGGTAAACTGTGATCAACTGCGGTAATCTGTGGTAAACTGCGGTAAACTGTGATTAAATGCGGTAAAATCCGTAACATGTGGTAAACAATAGAATGTAAATAATTAACATAAATTTAAAAACAAAATACACAAGTGTATACCAGCTGTACCCACACAACTATGGAAAACACAGGTTGTTGCGACAACAAGCCTTCATCGGCAAACAAACACAAGAAAACACAACAACAAACAAACAACGGAGATGACACAACAATGACAACATTCAAGCACAATCACGACATTAGAACAATGGAAACACGAAGACAACAAAAACAACATATGTGATAATAATTTCAGAATCCGAGAATGTCAAACACGGTCTGCCTACAGAACTCCTGCTGTGATGTCAAACTCGGTATGTCAGATTACGAATACGGTTCTCTACGCTGTCGCCACATATATCGGTATACAGCTGACAAACAACAGCAAACTAAATACAAACAGCAAACATAGCCAACAAATACAACCAACAAATACAATCAACAAATACAACCAACAAATACAAGCAACAAATACAACCTACAAATACAACCTACAAATACAAGCAACAAATACAACCAACAAATACAACCAACAAATACAAGCAACAAATACAACCTACAAATACAACCTACAAATACAAGCAACAAATACAACCTACAAATACAAGCAACAAATACAACCAACAAATACAAGCAACAAATACAACCAACAAATACAACCAACAAATACAACCTACAAATACAACCAACAAATACAACCAACAAATACAACCAACAAATACAAGCAACAAATACAAGCAACAAATACAACCTACAAATACAAGCAACAAATACAACCTACAAATACAAGCAACAAATACAACCTACAAATACAATCAACAAATACAACCTACAAATACAAGCAACAAATACAACCAACAAATACAAGCAACAAATACAACCTACAAATACAAGCAACAAATACAACCTACAAATACAACCAACAAATACAACCAACAAATACAAGCAACAAATACAACCTACAAATACAAGCAACAAATACAACCTACAAATACAAGCAACAAATACAACCTACAAATACAAGCAACAAATACAACCAACAAATACAAGCAACAAATACAACCTACAAATACAAGCAACAAATACAACCTACAAATACAACCAACAAATACAACCAACAAATACAACCAACAAATACAACCTACAAATACAACCTACAAATACAACCAACAAATACAACCAACAAATACAAGCAACAAATACAAGCAACAAATACAACCTACAAATACAAGCAACAAATACAACCTACAAATACAAGCAACAAATACAACCTACAAATACAACCAACAAATACAACCAACAAATACAACCTACAAATACAAGCAACAAATACAACCAACAAATACAAGCAACAAATACAACCTACAAATACAAGCAACAAATACAACCAACAAATACAAGCAACAAATACAAGCAACAAATAAACCTTAGACACAATAAGCAAGATAATTCAGCATGTATGTGTATGTGACAGAATGTGAATGGCTTATGTGACAGAATGAAATGGCTGATGTGACATAATGTAGACAGTGTATGAGAAAGAATGTAGACATTATATGCGACAGGACGTAGACAGTGCATATGACAGAATATAGGCAGTGTGTGTGAGAGGATGTAAATGACTTATGTGATAGAATATAGGCAGTGTGTGTGAGAGGATGTAAATGGCTTATGTGATAGAATATAGGCAGTGTGTGTGAGAGGATGTAAATGACTTATGTGACAGAATGTAGACAGTGTATGTGACAGAATCTAGCCCAGTGTTTCCCAACGTGGGGCCCACGCCCCACAGGGGGGCAATTTGACTGTTAAGGGGGGAAATTCGAAAATGGAAGAAATCGGCTGAATATAACAAAACGGGGAGACTTGAGACTGAAGTTAACTAAATTGGAACCTGACATAAGATCTCTTTGCAGCAAGCATCAAGCGCAAGGATCTCACTAAATTTAAATAATAAATAATTACTAATAATTAAAATAATATAGAAAAATCTTTCATTAAAATTATTTTGTACTTGAATTTCAGTTCTCCATTATATGTTTTGAAAATTTACTTACTGTGTTTGCTCAATAATTACCTAGTGATTTCTTCCTAAAGCCTATCATTCAAGTTTCTTTAGTGAACATTTCAATTATTGAATATTAAAAATAATGTATATGTTGAAAGGGGGGGGGGGGGGGGGGGGCGGGGGAGGGGGGCAATATGAATTTTAGAAAGGCTTAAGTGGGGCATGGACACAAAAAAGGTTGGGAAACACTGATCTAGACAGAACAAGCACATACGGTCCCTAGATCCATCATGTATATATGTATACCGCAAGCTAGGCCTGGAAGTCCACATCACGAACACAAACATGGCCAATTACGGGGGGGGGGGTGCTGACAATCAACAGAACATGGAATAACATACAGACAAAACACTTGACACCAGAATAGGAATATAGCGGGAAAACACGCACACACGGAAACAGACTTGGAATAAATAAAGGATGATGCAACAGCTAAACACATTTCGAGTGGTAGACGATATAAGCACAACACAGGGTTTATGACAGTCACCACCTCTGAGGTATCGATCCTTTGTCCCTGATTAAGTCATTTGAAGTCAATTTTTTTTTGTATTTTTCGCCCCTGGCGGTAATAATTTATGCGAGATTTTGTCGACTCGTGCTCTGTTATAACATATCGTCTAGTTTAGATAATGGATTCTGTCCGAGACTCTCAGCTCACGTAAAACAGGTGGGAGGCGATAATGAGCGCAGCTATCAGAATAAAATACGTGTTTAAGGATTCCGCATGAACAAAAATTATGTATAAACACTGAATAAAGAGTCACCAGACCGAGGCGTGTTAGGAGCATCACCCAACGAGGGCGCAGTAGGGGCGAGATTGTGATCTGAGGACCAGAAGAGATCTACTCAAATGTACCATAGCATATACGGGTTATGCAGCCATTAGATGGCTTCTCCTAGGTCTGTTATGTCACGGAGATTAACCCCGACATGAAAATCTGCTCACCCTGCGAAGAACGGACGTGCGGGAGAAGGAGTAAGAAGACGGAGAACCAACAGAACACCCAGAAAAAGTGGAACACGCCGATTCCGGTAGCCAGATATACAATGAAAACAAGATAATTGGCGTCTTAATTTGGCTTCACTTGTTTGAATGTGCAGGCCACATTTTACCCAGAGTGAAATTGTTGATGGAGTTGAGATATGCCGGTTTGACTTTTAAAGCCGAAGGAATTATTTCGTGGTTGTTGGGGACGCGATTGTAGATTGTTTAGTTACTGTGTTCCTGGACAAACAGTTACAGATCACGTGATAAATTCCACGTGACACAGTGTTGTAAATATGATTGACACTATAACTGATACAGCGTGACAAATAGGCACAAGCTACAATAGCTGGTGACATGTAGACACAAACCTTACCTTTGAACGCGGAGGTTTCGATCGCTATCCGTGGCCATATATACATTTACTAGTTCATACAAGCTGGCTTCGTGGCTTAGAGGTTATGACTTTTCTCCGTAATCTGGTATACTCTCGTAGGCAACGTGATGACGGTGAGAATCAGCAGTGGTTCGAATCGCATCGGATAACTTACGGGGTATGTGAATCGGCCGCTCAGAAAGCAATGGCAAACTACTGAGCGTAATCTTGCCAAGAAATCAACATACAGCTGAAAGATGCTGGTGTTGACAGCGATGTCCTGTAAAGGATATGAAAAAAAAAAAAAAAAAAGTTCATACAATCCTGGAACTGAGGGGCATGTGACCTGTGTGTCCGTGTGGGTCACCTGTAGATTTTTGTGTGTATCCGTGCGGGTGCCGGTCTCCCTGTCCCAAGAATACCCTGATATGAGATACTCGTCTCAAAAATACCCTGATATGAGATTTTAAAAAAAAATGAGATACCAGTCTCAAAAATACTCTGATATGAAATACCAGTCTCAAAAATACTCTGATATGAGATACCTGTCTCATAAATACCCTGACATGACATACCAGTCTCAAGAAAGAATACACTTATATGATATACAGACTGAGAGATGACAATCTTATACATACGTTTCAGGACAGAGACATACGAGGGTAAGTTAATAAGTAAGTAAATATGATAAAGACTTGAAACCAGTTTATTTTTATACATACATTTCCCTTTATTTCTCAACATAATTTCCACCAACATTGATGCACGTATCCCATAGTTTTATCAGTCCTCCCAAACGGGCTTCATAGAACTGCGTGCTCTGTTCTCATTTACCTGTCATCCCACAGAACTAATGACTTACTTATTGACTCGCTCTCGTAACTTTTTCTACCCAACTATGCACCGCTTTACAGGAAATCGCTAGGGGCTAAGTCCACTGAAAACCCACCTTCTTCTTCTTCTTCAGCGTTCCGAGCCATTGAGGTTCTTTGCTGCAGATACAATCCGTCTCCATTCGTCTCTCTGGTTGACCTTCTCTTGCCAGTCGTTGATTCCAAGTGCTTGTAGGTCTGTATATATATTATCTCTCCACCGTCTTCTGAAAACGTGGTTTAGAAACCAGAGCACGCAGTTCTATGCAGTCGGTTTGGGAGAACTGATAAAACTATGGGATAAGTGCATCAATGTTGGTGGAAATTATGTTGAGAAATAAAGGGAAATGTATGTATAAAAATAAACTGGTTTCAAGTCTTTATCATATTTACTTACTTATTAACTTACCCTCGTATGTCTCTGTCCTGAAAGGTATGTATAGGATTTT
>JACEFZ010018857.1:0-23425 GCA_014155875.1 Cepaea nemoralis | reverse complement strand
TCAGGATCAGAACTGTGGCTAAGAACAGTGTACTACCATGTGTCCGTAGACGCTGAATGCAACTGTGCGCCAAGAACAAGGACATCACCGTGTGTACATATACAGCTCGTTACTGACTATGCTCCATTTGTGCTCCGGTGAATCACCTGTGTTACTCATATCAGAACAGTGTCAGAACATTGTGAAATAACAGACACGAAGATACTTGTCTACGACACCAGCGGACTCAACGAGTGTAAGAATACCCATAAGACACAACTATGACTGTGTAGTGTAGATAGCATACCCAGGATAAGTGTGTGTATATAAACGATGCCAACGAAAGCAATTTCTATACGTTATGGCAACCACTAACCTGAGGTAAAATGACATCATGTATATATACTTATTGTGATATGTAATATAACGGTTTTAAGATAGTGGTAAATCCCCTCTGCCGTGCATCCACCTTGACGAGGTAGAGGGGCTGAGCGTTCCAATGACCCCAAGAGCTATGCCGACGGTAGCACAGCTACTGGTAGGGTCACCCATGTCGGACAGGTCAAGGGAGAGGGACCAGACGAAGTGACGCACAAACCTGCTGCCTTGTAGGTAGACTGGGGACAGTCAAAGGCTAGGGAAAGCATCCCGAAAAATGCTTGTCGAAATCGGATGTACTGAGCCACAGGCTTGACAAAGAAGTGCAACGTAACTTTATCATTTCATGATGCCACAGATGAAAATTAATCGTTATGGTGCTAATCCCGTGAAGTCCCCATCAGGCGGAGATAGTGCCGGGCCCCCTGCCTCGAGGGGGTCCACCCATGACTACTGGTGGTCACCTTCCCCTGTGCTGTGGAGTCAAGGCACAGAGGAGTAGGTTAAGAGCTATTGACCAAACACCCCGGACTCTCAACATACTACAATGGAATGCCGAAGGAGTTTATAACAAGAAAGCCTCCCTAACACAGCGTCTTCATAAAGATAGAATAGATGTGGCATGCATTCAAGAGACACACCTCAACGCCAATCGCACATTTTCAGTTGAGGGATATCAGGCCTCACGTTTCGACCGCGAAGGACACAAAGGGGGAGTTGTAATACTTACACGAAATACAATACCTTGCAGCGAAGTATCTGTGATCTCTGACAACCAAACGGAAATTATAGGTGTTGATATAATGATAAAGGACATGAAAATAAGAATTTACAATCTGTATAGCCCGGCAGATAAGGATCTTACACTCTCAAACATGGAAATAACTGACACAAATTGCATTGTTGTCGGAGACTTTAATAGCCGTTCAGAAAGATGGGGATACCCAGATACTGACAAAAGAGGAGATGAAGTGGAGGACTGGGAAATAGACTCAAATCTCCATCTACTCAACAAAGCGGATGACACGCCGAGCTTCTACTCCAGAAGATGGATTACCACTTCTACTCCAGACTTAGCTTTCTGCACAGGAGACATCCTCCACAAAATCGATCGCCATGTGCTTGACCAATTAGCAGGTAGTGACCACAGACCAATCAAGCTTGTAATAAATATGGAGTATGTCCCACAGGAGCAAAAGCCTTTGCCTCGCTGGAATTACAAACGAGCAGATTGGGACAGATTTTCCATACTAGCAGACAAATAGTGTGAAAACATAAATACACGATATGGCAACATGAAGCAAATGGTGGAATGTCTAAACAGAGCAATAATACAGGCGGCCACTGAGTCTATTCCAAGAGGAGCGAGGAAAAATTACAAACCATACTGGACTGAGGAACTACAAATTTTGGAGGACACAGTTGAAGATGCTAGGAAGACCGCAGAGAGAGAACAAACAACTGAAGCAAACATCTCTCTCAAAGCCATCTCAGCAAAATATAAAAGAACAGTAAATCAAACAACAAGAGATTGTTGGAGGAAAAAAAAACAGAAAACCTGAATTTTGACAGGGATGGAAACAAACTATGGAAACTAGTGAAAGCCATGAACAATGAAGGACCTAGAAACAAACAAATAACAATTAAACAAGGAAATGCCTGGCTTACAGGAAAAAAGGCTGCAAATGCACTAATGGAACACTATGCCAGTGCAAACCACATTGATATTACAGCCGAACAGAAGAAAGCAATCAAAGATAAACAGATACATCATAGATATACAGAGACAGCAGCAGAATATATGATGGCAAATCTAACAGTGGAAGAAATGGAACAGGCAATGAATACCCTAAAAAAGAAGACATCACCAGGAAAGGATGGAATCACAAATGAAATGCTAATCCCCTCTGCTGTGTGTCCACCGTGACGAGGTAGAGGGGCTTGTGCGTCCCAATGACCCCAAGAGCTATGCCGACGGTAGCACAGCTACTGGTAGGGCCACCCATGTCGGACAGGTCAAGGGAGAGGGACCAGACGAAGAGACACACAAACCTGCTGCCTTGTAGGTAGACTGGGGACAGTCAAAGGCTAGGGAAAGCACCCCAAATACATGCTTGTCGAAATCGGATGTACTGAGCCACAGGCTTGACAAAGCAGTGCAACGTGAAACCTGCTGCCTTGTAGGTAGACTGGGGACAGTCAAAGGCTAGGGAAAGCATCCCGAATAAATGCTTGTCGAAATCGGATGTACTGAGCCACAGGCTTGACAAAGCAGTGCAACGTAACTTAATTCATGATGTCACAAATCAAAATTAATCGATATGGTGCTAATCCCGTGAAGTCCCATCAGGCGGTGATAGTGCCGGGCCCCCTGCCTCGAGGGGGTCCACCCATGACTACTGGTGGTCACCTTCCCCTGTGCTGTGGAGTCAAGGCACAGAGGAGTAGGTTAAGAGCTATTGACCAAATACCCCGGACACTCAACATACTACAGTGGAATGCCGAAAGAGTTTACAAGAAGAAAGACTCCCTAACACAGCGTCTTCATAAAGATAGAATAGATGTGGCATGCATTCAAGAGACACACCTCAACGCCAATCACAAATTCTCAGTCAGAGGATATCAGGCCACACGTTTCGACCGCGAAGGACACAAAGGAGGAGTTCTAATACTTACACGAAATACAATACCTTGCAGCGAAGTATCTGTGATCTCTGACAACCAAACGGAAATTATAGGTGTTGATATAATGATAAAGGACGTGAAAATAAGAATCTACAATCTGTATAGCCCAGCAGATAAGGACCTTACACTCTCAAACATGAAAATAACTGACACAAACTGCATTATTGTCGGAGACTTTAATAGCCGTTCAGAAAGATGGGGATACCCAGATACTGACAAAAGAGGAGATGAATTGGAGGACTGGGAAATAGACTCAAATCTCCATCTACTCAACAAAGCGGATGACACACCGAGCTTCTACTCCAGAAGATGGCTTACCACTTCTACTCCAGACTTAGCTTTCTGCACAGGAGACATCCTCCACAAAATCGATCGCCATGTGCTGGACCAATTAGCAGGTAGTGACCACAGACCAATCAAGCTTGAAATGAATATGGAGTATGTTCCACAGGAGCAAAAGCCCTTACCCCGCTGGAATTACAAACGAGCAGATTGGGACAGATTTGCCATACTAACAGACAAATATTGTGAAAACATAAATACACGATATGGCAACATAAAGCAAATGGTGGAAAGTCTAAATAGAGCGATAATACAGGCAGCCACTGAGTCCATTCCAAGAGGAGCGAGGAAAAATTACAAACCATACTGGACTGAAGAACTACAAAGTTTGGAGGACAAAGTTGAAGATGCCAGGAAGACAGCAGAGAGAGAACAAACAATTGAAGCAAACATCTCTCTCAAAGCCATCTCAGCAAAATATATCAATCAATCATGTGCCATGCCGGAAAGCGTGGGCGGTCATGATTCGCCATTTCACTCGATCACCAGAGTCGTGGATCAGCTCAGTGTTCCTGTCTCGTCCATGCCATGTGGCCAAGCCATCCAGGTATTTTCCTCTCGGTCTTCCTCTTGGTCTGTTCCCTTCGATCTTGCCAGCTGTCACTAAGTTCTCCAGTCCATTTCTTCTCATAACATGTCCAAAAAATTTTGACTGTCTACGTCTAATTTCTCTAATCAATCTACGATTTTCATTTGTCTCTTGTAGTACTTGGTCATTGGTTTTTCTATCTGTCCATGGTATTCTTTGCATTTTCCTCAGAAACCACATTTCTGCAGCCATCAGATGTTTTTCAGCTTGACTGCACATTGTCCAAGTTTCACATCCATACAAAAGAACAGGCTCTATGTATCCCCTCAACGCTCTTTTTCTCGTTTCAATTGACATCATTTTATTGGTCAGAATGTTTTTCATCTTGCTAAAGGCTACTTTCGCAATGGCGATTCTTGTTCTAATCTCTTCAAGGCATCTGCCATCAGATGTTATGACTGTTCCGAGATAATTGAACCGATTCACTTGTTGAAGAATATTCCCATTTACTTGTATATTACATTGTGGTACTTCGTTCTTCCTAGTGACGACCATAACCTGTGTCTTCCTACAATTTAATTCCAACCCCAGCTGCTCACTGTGTACAACCACAGCGTCTACTAATTGTTGCAGATCCTGTGCATTGTCTGCAATCAATACTGTATCATCTGCATATCTAATGTTATTTATGTTTCGTCCTCCAATGCTGATTCCATTTAGGTCTTCTACATTTCTGAAAATATTTTCACTGTATAGGGAAAAAAGATCTGGAGACATTACACATCCCTGCCTAACACCTCTCTTAATAGGTTGGTATTGTCCTACTTCATTATCAATTCTTATGGCAGCTTGTTGTTTCCAATATATGTTTTTTATAAGTCTAATGTCTTTCCCATCAATTTGTAGATCTGCAAGCATATCCACAATGTTGACATGTCTAACTCTATCAAAAGCCTTTGTGTAGTCAATAAAGCAAAGATGTATATCCTTGTTTACTTCTAAAGCACGTTCAATAACTGTTCGCAGCATATACACAGCATTTACTGTACCCTTTCCTTCTACAAAACCACATTGTTCTTCCCCTATTTCAGGTTGTATTTTCTTCCTCACTCTTTGCATGATAATTCGTAACAAAATCTTTGTGATGTGACTCATTATACTAATTGTTCTATGTTGATCACATTCTAAGGTTCCTGATTTCTTTGGGATTGCAATAAATACAGAATTACATAATTCAGAAGGTATATCTCCAGTATCATATAATGTGTTCAGCAGTCTAGTGACTTGTTCCAGACCAAATTCTTCTAAAGCTTTAATCATTTCTGTTGTGATGTTATCTGCACCGGGGGCCTTGCCAGCTTTCATATGCTTAAGAACATTTTGAACCTCCATCTTTAAAATTGCTGGTCCTTCATTATTAAATCTAATAGCATACTGTTCCTCTCTGTTATCATTATACAGGTCTTTCACATAATCTGTCCAGACATGTAGAATCTGATCTTTTTCTATTATGATTTTGCCATCTTTAGTTTTTAGACAGCCTGTTGATGTACTTGTTCTTTTATAAAAGAACAGTAAATCAAACAACAAGAGATTGTTGGAGGGAAAAAACAGAAAACCTGAATTTTGACAGGGATGGAAACAAACTATGGAAACTAGTGAAAGCCATGAACAATGAAGGACCTAGAAACAAACAAATAACAATTAAACAAGGAAATGCCTTGCTTACAGGCAAAAAGGCTGCAAATGCACTAATGGAACACTATGCAAATGCAAACCACATTGATATTACAACCGAACAGAAGAAAGCAATCAAAGACAAACAGATACATCATAGAAATACAGAGACAGCAGCAGAATATATGATGGCAAATCTAACAATGGAAGAAATGGAACAGGCAATGAATACCCTAAAAAAGAAGAAATCACCAGGAAAGGATGGAATCACAAATGAAATGCTAATAGGACTAGGCACCAAGGCAAAGAAGAAACTACTAGCAGTCCTAAATAACAGCTGGAAGAGAGGAATAGTCCCACAGGCATGGAAGGAAGCTATACTAATACCAGTCCCAAAGAAAGGAAAAGACCTAGAAGAACCAAATGGCTATCGACCTATCAGTCTACTGAGCTGTGTAGGAAAATTAATGGAACGCATTATCAATGGCAGGCTAACATGGCATCTGGAAGAAAACAAACTCTTAACACCACACCAAGCAGGATTCAGAAAATACAGATCCACTGAAGATCAAATAACCTATATAGCTCAGGAAATAGAGGATGCCTTCCAAGAGAAAAAGCACACACTAGCAGTCTGGATAGATTTAGAAAAAGCATTTGATAAAGTATGGAAGGAAGGACTGAAAGTAAAACTGCAAAACATGCATGTTTGTGGAAAAATGTATAAATGGATCAGCCACTACCTTGAGAACAGAACTGCCAGGACAAAAGTACAAGGACAAACAAGCAAAATGATGCTGCTGGAGCAAGGTGTCCCCCAAGGAGGAGTTCTTTCACCAACATTATTCCTAGCATATATAAATGACATCACAGAAAATTTTCCAGCCAGAGTACACACATCCTCCTTTGCAGATGACCTAGCCATATGGACATCTGAAGAATATATTAGTACAGCTAACAGCAGAATACAGCAAGCCTTATTAGCGCTAGAGGACTGGTCAAAATCATGGCTAGTGAAGATAAGTGAGGAGAAAACAACATGCACAGTGTTCTCCCTCTCAAATAAAACTCAGCAACCTAAGCTGGTATTGAATGGAAAAATATTGCGCCATGAAGAAAATCCAAACTATCTAGGAGTCACCTTTGATCGTCGCCTGACATGGAAGACACAGGTTGAGAAAAATCGAACAAGAGCAAGGCAGAGAATGGCAATCATGAAAAAGCTTGCTGGTACAACGTGGGGAGCAGATGAGAAAGTTCTCAAGAAGTTATATACTGGACGGGTGAGGCCAGTACTGGAATATGGCATTGCAGCTTGGGCAACAGCAGCTAAGTCAAACTTTTAACAAAATAAGTAGAGTCCAAAACCAAGGAATGCGAATCATAACTGGAAGCCTGAAGACAACGCCTATTAATGAACTAGAAAAGATCACTTGTTTACAACCAATGCAGGATAGAAGAGATAGCAGAGCCCAGCAACAAGCAGAAAAATTTAGAAGATTGACAGACCACCCTATGTACAACAGATTTAATGGTTTTGGAAAGGGAAGACTGAAGCGTAGCAACTTTGTAGAAACTGCAAAACGAAGGATTAGGGCAGATCCTATACTTAACATATCAACAGTCAAGCCCATACACAATGCACACAAGTTCCCAGCTTGGAGACAGCAGCAACTGCCTGAGATGATAGAAAACATTCCTGGTATTGAGAAAAAGAACACTCAGCATGAAACCGAAAGAAGAGAAATAACCCTAAACTACATAAAAGAACATTACCCAAGCAGCAATTGGACCCATGCATATACAGATGGATCAGCCAAAAATTCAATAGAGAATGGAGGAGGAGGAATTCTCCTAAATTTAAAAAATGGAGTGAAAAAAACACATTCAATGGCAACTGGAAAATTTTCAAGTAACTTCAAAGCGGAGGTAGAGGCTTTGAAAACTGCAGCAGAAATGCTCCTGATGGAGGAAAATAAAGAGAAGCAAATAGCTATCTTCACAGATGCAAAGTCAGCTGTCTCAATACTCAAGAGCAATAACAGCACAGAACTAACTGACCTAAGAGCAGCACTCCATGGTCTATGCCAGAAATCCAAAAAAGTTGTAATACAGTGGATCCCATCACATTGCAGTATACCTGGAAACGAAGAGGCTGACAGACTGGCAAAAGAGGGCGGACGACTACCACAGCCTGACATAGACATAACCTATAATGAGGCAAAGAGGTTGATAAAAAGCACTTATAGAACCAAATGGGAATCTGAGCATCCAGGCCATCAGAAGGATGATGCATATTACAAACTCGACCGAAGAGAACAAGTAGCAATCTTCAGACTCCGCACAGGACATAACAGGCTGAAATACCACTTGTTCAATAAACTAAAGATAGGAGATACTGATGAATGTAATTGTAGAACTGGAAAAATGACAGCAAAACATTTGCTGCAGGATTGCCCAACGTATGCAGAACAGAGAAAGATATTTTGGCCCACACCTGCTTCATTTGAGGACAAGCTCTATGGAGATATCAACAAGCTCAAGTTGACCGCAGCTTACTTTAACTACATACAGGTTGACATTTAAAGGTGCATGAAGACCCAGAGGCATGAAATGAAATATTGCTTGGATAGCAAATCCATTATGTGGAAAGTCCAAATCGAAAGCTCGCTGTGTGGGCTTCATAAAAGGTGGAAAAGTGTCCTAGTGGCACGAAATGGAATATTGCTTGATAGCAAATCCATTACGTGGAAAGTCCGAATCAAAAGCCCATTGTGTGGGCTTCATAAAAGGTGGAAAAGTGTCCTAGTGGCATGAAATGGAATATTGCTTGGATAGCAAATCCATTACGTGGAAAGTCCGAATCGAAAGCTCACTGTGTGGATGTCATCTGCAGACTGCATACTTCTGGTTTCCGGAAGAACAGCCTATGGTGAACGGAAGGCCCAATATACGGAAGTGAGGCTAAGCAGCCATGTGCAGGACGTGACGATTCCTTGGGTGAGCCCAGTACCAGAGCGCTATGTATCGGCTCTGCACGTATGGAAGCCTCCTTGGATGGCGGGGAATGCCCATGGTCTGCCCCTGCCTTCCCTTGAGGGCTGACCAGGATCTTTGGCTGTTCTATATGGACCAGCTGGGATGGGGGATAACACCACAACAGTGAGAGTCAAACGTCCTAAGAAACCCCCGGGAAGGTTAACCCGGTCAACAAATGCCCGCAGAAGTCGGATATGTCGGCCTAACGGCGCAAGAACGCAGCTCTGCTGTAAACAGGCACAACGCAATCACATCCGGAAAAAAAACTCCGGATGAACGAAGAAGAAGAAGAAGAAGAAATGCTAATAGGACTAGGCACTAAGGCAAAAAAGAAACTACTAGCAGTCCTAAATTACAGCTGGAAGAGGGGAATAGTCCCACAGGCATGGAAGGAAGCTATACTAATACCAGTCCCAAAGAAAGGAAAAGACCTGGAAGAACCAAATGGCTATCGACCTATCAGTCTTCTTAGCTGTGTAGGAAAATTAATGGAACGCATTATCAATGGCAGGCTAACATGGCATCTGGAAGAAAACCAACTCTTAACACCTCACCAAGCAGGATTCAGAAAGTACAGATCCACTGAAGATCAAATAACCTATATAGCTCAGGAAATAGAGGATGCCTTCCAAGAGAAAAAGCACACACTAGCGGTCTGGATAGATTTAGAAAAAGCATTTGATAAAGTATGGAAGGAAGGACTGAAAGTAAAACTGCAAAAAATGCATGTTTGTGGGAAAATGTACAAATGGATCAGCCACTACCTTGAGAACAGAACTGCCAGGACAAAAGTACAAGGACAAACCAGCAAAATGATGCTGTTGGAGCAAGGTGTCCCCCAAGGAGGAGTTCTTTCACCAACATTATTCCTAGCATATATAAACGACATCACGGAAAATTTTCCAGCCAGAGTACACACATCATCCTTTGCAGATGACCTAGCCATATGGACATCTGAAGAATATATTAGTACAGCTAACAGCAGAATACAGCAAGCCCTATTAGCGCTAGAGGACTGGTCAAAATCATGGCTAGTGAAGATAAGTGAGGAGAAAACAACATGCACAGTATTCTCCCTCTCAACTAAAACTCAGCAACCTAAGCTGGTATTGAATGGAAAAATATTGCGCCATGAAGAAAATCCAAACTATCTAGGAGTCACCTTTGATCGTCGCCTGACATGGAAGACACAGGTTGAGAAAAATCGAACAAGAGCAAGGCAAAGAATGGCAATCATGAAAAAGCTTGCTGGTACAACGTGGGGAGCAGATGAGAAAGTTCTCAAGAAGTTATATACTGGACGGGTGAGGCCAGTACTGGAATATGGCATTGCAGCTTGGGCAACAGCAGCTAAGTCAAACTTTAACAAAATAAGCAGAGTCCAAAATCAAGGAATGCGAATCATAACTGGAAGCCTGAAGACAACGCCTATTAATGAACTAGAAAAGATCACTTGTTTACAACCAATGCAGGATAGAAGAGATAGCAGAGCCCAGCAACAAGCATGAAAAATTTAGAAGATTGACAGACCACCCTATGTATAAAAGGTTTAGTGGTTTTGGAAAGGGAAGACTGAAGCGTAGCAACTTTGTAGAAACTGCAAAACGAAAGATTAGGGCAGATCCCATACTTAACATATCAACAGTCAAACCCATTTACAATGCAGACAAGTTCCCAGCTTGGAGACAGCAGCTACTGCCTGAGATGATAGAAAACATTCCTGGTATTGAGAAAAAGAACACTCAGCATGAAACCGAAAGAAGAGAAATAACCCTAAACTACATAAAAGAACATTACCCAAGCAGCAATTGGACCCATGCATATACAGATGGATCAGCCAAAAATTCAGTAGAGAATGGAGGAGGAGGAATTCTCCTAAATTTAAAAAATGGAGTGAAAAAAACACATTCAGTGGCAACTGGAAAGTTTTCAAGTAACTTCAAAGCGGAGGTAGAGGCTCTGAAAACTGCAGCAGAAATGCTCTTGATGGAGGAAAATAAAGAGACGCAAATAGCTATCTTTACAGATGCAAAGTCAGCTGTCTCAATACTGAAGAGCAATTACAGCACAGAAATAGCTGACCTAAGAGCAGCACTCCATGGTCTATGCCAGAAATCCAAAAAAGTTGTAATACAGTGGATACCATCACATTGCAGTATACCTGGAAATGAAGAGGCTGACAGACTGGCAAAAGAGGGCGGACGACTACCACAGCCTGACATAGACATAACCTATAACGAGGCAAAGAGGTTGATAAAAAGCACTTATAGAACCAAATGGGAATCAGAGCATCCAGGTCACCAGAAGGATGATGCATATTACAAACTCGACCGAAGAGAACAAGTAGCAATCTTCAGACTCCGCACAGGACATAACAGGCTGAAATACCACTTGTTCAATAAACTAAAGATAGGAGATACCGATGAATGCAATTGTGGAACTGGTAAAATGACAGCTAAACATTTGCTGCAGGAGTGCCCAATATATGCAGAACAGAGAAAGATATTTTGGCCCACACCTGCTTCATTTGAGGACAAGCTCTATGGAGATATCAACAAGCTCAAGTTGACTGCAGCTTACTTTAACTACATTCAGGTTGACATTTAAAGGTGCATGAAGAAGTATTTAGACTGCCGCACTTCATACCACAGGTATGTCGGTTACAAAAGCGCCCCAGAGGCATGAAATGGAATATTGCTTGGATAGCAAATCCATTACGTGGAAAGTCCGAATCAAAAGCTCACTGTGTGGGCTTCATAAAAGGTGGAAAAAGTGTCCTAGTGGCACGAAATGGAATATTGCTTGGATAGCAAATCCATTATGTGGAAAGTCCGAATCGAAAGCTCACTGTGTGGATGTCATCTGCAGACTGCATACTTCTGGTTTCCGGAAGAACAGCCTATGGTGAACTGGAAGGCCCAATATACGGAAGTGAGGCTAAGCAGCCATGTGCAGGACGTGACGATTCCTTGGGTGAGCCCAGTACCAGAGCGCTATGTATCGGCTCTGCAAGTATGGAAGCCTCCTTGGATGGCGGGGAATGCCCATGGTCTGCCCCTGCCTTCCCTTGAGGGCTGACCAGGATCTTTGGCTGTTCTATATGGACCAGCTGGGATGGGGGATAACACCACAACAGTGAGAGTCAAACGTCCTAAGAAACCCCCGGGAAGGTTAACCCGGTCAACAAATGCCCGCAGAAGTCGGATGTGTCGGCCTAACGGCGCAAGAACGCAGCTCTGCTGTGGACAGGCACAACGCAATCACGTTAGAAAAAAAAAAAACTCCGGATGAACGAAGAAGAAGAAGATAGTGGTAAATTATAGTTAAGTTAGTTACTTTAATATAGAGTTAGATTAGATGTAGGCAATATAATAGATTTTTTCTTTTGTAGTTTAGATAAATCATTAATTTACCCACTTACTTAGCATAAAAATAGATTAGGATACTATTTAAACTTAATAACAGCGAATTAAAGATTAGTATAAATAGGTTAAGATAGGAACAACACCATGTAGTCATTTAATTTAATTTTATTTCATTCCATCTTTAGGAACACTTTAACAACCTTTTCATTTAGGACTAAAATTAGGTTATACTTTATAGCATAAAAAGATTATACTTATGAACATACACCATTTATACCATGTAGTTTAAAAATATCCATTATATTTGTTCATTTAAACATTAAAAACATTATTTAGAAGTTTTGTTACATTTCACATTACATGTCATAAAGATACATAACTCATTTCACATCATTTTATTTTTTTAGATAGTTAGATTACTTCCCTTAAATTAGATAAATTTTGTACAACAAAATAGAATATAGATAGTTAGAGAATTAGTATTAGTAGTTCAATAGAATATAGTGTTTAATAATATCAGGGTAAAAACTATCAACCCTATTTCATCCATGTAAATATTTTGTAAATACATGACTCGTGCAGTAACTTAATCACAGTCATGAAGCTCAACTCTTTTCAAACTGAGCTAAACTTGTACAGCGTCACTTCAAGGTTTTTAAATAATTGTGAGAATAGGAGATGTGTGACAGAAGTGTGAAAGCGAGAGAAAATGGTAAATATACAATGGAGAGTGAAGACAGCCAGCGGATTTTTTCTGCCGCTCAGCGCGACTTTTTATTATTTGTCCGCGTCAATTCTTTGTTTTCAATGTTGTAATGTGCTGTCTTAAATGTATTGTGTGTAGAGTAAAACTTAGAGAAAGTATTTTAAGTCTCATATGACGGAAACGTAGTCACGAATTAGTGTTATACACTTGTTTGTGGCCGCATTTAACCGAATTATGGCACTTGAAAACTAACTTGCATACATAGTTATAGATAGACACACATGTTAGAAGTTAAATTATATTAGTAGTTAGATTCAAACACGCAAACAACCAGGAAAACACACATGTAAAGCACATACATTTTTTAGAACAAAGGGATATAACTTCGGGTCAGGGGACACAATAGACAACGAAACACTAACTTAACAGTGAAAGATAACTTTACACGCGGAAGCGAGATAGGTAAAACCTGTCGGACACAGCTTGTGCAAGGGTTGTTTAATATTATATGGGGGACATGAAGCAATTCATGTGTTGACCCTAAGAAAGTCAACTTTGTATGGGTAGTGAGTTAATTTACTATTTGAGGGCAGGTCTTATAAGACAACGGTCCGGTTCAGACAAACCTCTAATTATATAATATTGCGATTGAGAAGAGGGCTCACGCCAACCTGACAAGTTTGTGGCGATCAGCAATAGCCAAGTAAAGTGATAATACACTGTGATAATAGTCAGTAGAAGTCTATTGGGATACCCAAACCCAAGTTATCAGGAGTCTTTGACAAAGATTAGATACACTAATTTTTTAGAAACCTCTTGCGTCACAACCATGAGTCAAAGTTTGTAACGCAACACAGGAGGGGAGGGTGTGTGTCAAAGACTCAAGTATAGAGGAGGAAGACCACCCGGAATGAGTGGTCTACCTCCAGTAGATTAGAGGTAACTCAGTGCCCCTACATGAAGGCAGGGTAGGTGATAGGAAGGGGGACTATTAAATAGTTCTCTCATGAGACACGGAGGTGTCAACCAGAGAGTTAGCACTCTGGTCACGGCATGATCACGCCAACGTGGAACTAGAGTGTAACTCAAGAGAGGCCACTACTCTAGCGTGCTGAATGAGGCCGCACGCAAAAAGCCGTAGTGCGCCCTGAGTCCTTCCGCGTACTGTGTAAACAGCACACGGAGTAGAATCAGACGGGACACAGACTTCATAGTGATAACATCGCTTAGCGATGCTTGTTTCGTTAGCCGAGTAGATAGATTAGCGATAGGGTTAGGAAACGACTAGTGATAGGAAGTTCTGTGCATTTATTCTTGTGTGATTTGTTAGCGACTGTTTGTTGTACATTGATGTGATACAAAGAGCCAGTGGCAATAAAATGTGTAACCAATTCCTCTCGTACGACTAGCAAGTCTTTTGTGTGGTGCGAGAGAAGTATCCTAGAATGCCTGTGACATCGGTTGCTGACAGGGGAGGAGGAGGAAAGTCGGCTAGATCTTTGTTGTGGTAATTATAGAGGGAAGTTGAACACCTAACATAGTGTTTTTCCAGTAGTGGATTCCTGTGGAATTTTAACATTAACATATTGATCGTGAAAATCCATGACAATTACCAAGGAACATTTTTTTTGTTTCAAGTGACAGTGATCTATATTTCACGATATAAGGATGGTTAGATCGCAGAACTGTAGTGACATTTAGTTACACGGTGAGTATAACAGGTTTAATGGTTTTGGAAAGGGAAGACTGAAGCGTAGCAACTTTGTAGAAACTGCAAAACGAAAGATTAGGGCAGATCGCATACTTAACATATCAACAGTCAAACCCATTTACAATGCACACAAGTTCCCAGCTTGGAGACAGCAGCAACTGCCTGAGATGATAGAAAACATTCCTGGTATTGAGAAAAAGAACACTCAGAATGAAACCGAAAGAAGAAAAATAACCCTAAACTACATTTTAAAAAAAACATTACCTAAGCAGCAATTGGACCCATGCATACACAGATGGATCAGCCAAAAATTCAATAGAAAATGGAAGAGGAGGAATTCTCTTAAATTTAAAAAATGGAGTGAAAAAGACACAGTTAGTGGGAACTGGAACATTTTCAAGTAACTTCAAAGCAGAGGTAGAGGCTTTGAAAACTGGAGCAGAAATGCTCTTGATGGAGGAAAATAAAGAGAAGCAAATAGCTATCTTCACAGATGCAAAGAACTAGCTGACCTAAGAGCAGCACTCCATGGTCTATGCCAGAAATCCAAAAAGTTGTAATACAGTGGATCCCATCACATTGCAGTATATCTGGAAATAAAGAGGCTGACAGACTAGCAAAAGAGGGTGGACGACTACCACAGCCTGACATAAACATAACCTATAATGAGGCAAAGAGGTTTATAAAAAGCACTTATAGAACCAAATGGGAATCAGAGCATCCAGGCCACCAGAAGGATGATGCATATTACAAACTCAACCGAAGAGAACAAGTAACAATCTTCAGACTCCGCACAGGACATAACAAGCTGAAATGCCACTTGTTCAATAACCTAAAGATAGGAGATACCGATGAATGTAATTGTGGAACATGTCACAGGATTCTTGGAAGGGTCGATCAATGAAACACTGTTGCGGCCTTGTCTACAAGCGCCGGCATCCTTTGATGTGCTGTCGATCGAGAGAAAAAGACTGTTGCGTCGGTTGTTTACGGGCGGCAACCAGTCTTGTGAAGTTGGAGACAAATTGTCTGTGGGGGGGGGGGGGGGAGGAGGAGGAAAGTCGGCTAGATCTTTGTTGTGGTAATTATAGAGGGAAGTTGAACACCTAACATAGTGTTTTTCCAGTAGTGGATTCCTGTGGCATTTTAACATTAACATATTGATCGTGAAAATCCATGACAATTACCAAGGAAAATTTTTTTTGTTTCAAGTGACAGTGATCTATATTTCACGATATAAGGATGGTTAGATCGCAGAACTGTAGTGACATTTAGTTACACGGTGAGTGACAGATTCAGAGTCAGTATTGGAGTATATCCATTTGTGGTGACCAGATATCTGGATTATCAGGGAGCTACTGGAGGAAGTCCACACCTGGCCGGAGTGAAACATCGTTTGGTGAGGTCATTGTGTACTGAGCTATGGTGATGTTGTGTGGCCATTACTGGGATGATCAGACTTTGCTCCTGAGCTGTTCGGTCTGATTCTGCAGAGACACTAGAGTATACGACATACATTCTACACCTGCATTTCGCACATACATACACTTTTCTTCATTAAATTAATTTGTTATTAATTTTAGAAGCTAGAGTTGTGTGGTATGTTGTGTTGGAGAAGAATGAGAGGGGGCATGGTCCAGTGGTGAGAGAGAGAGAGAGAGAGAGAGAGAGAGAGAGAGAGAGAGAGAGAGAGAGAGAGATCCAGTGACTGACGGGGTATTGTGGACGGAAATCTAGTGGATTCTCCATAATAATGATATGGGGTTAAAAGAATGTGGATGTTGATTCCCCTCACCCCATGGACGACACATATATAATACGACATGACTGGGGGGATCGTCCGGGATCTTTTGACAACGGGATCTCTCGACAACGGGATCTTTTGACAGCGGGATCTCTCGACAACGGGATTTTTTGACAACGGGATCCCTTGACAACGGGATCTTTCGACACAGGATTTCTCGACACGGGATCTCTCGACACTGGACGGCGATATCATATTAGTGAGGATTCAGCTAGGGTGAATGTGGATAGAAGTTAAGACATATCTTGCCTGTTCACACTTGACACGTCTACATAGGTCTATGGTCCTAATTCTTCTCTTGTCCTTGAGAGATTATTTTGTGTTGTGCTGTGTGGGGATAAATATATAGATAAAATTTAACGAGTAAATATATATATATTGTTTAGACAAATTTACACTCAACCTGCTGACTCACTTCTCTGAAATATGGCCACTCCTAAATTAGATTTGGCAGAACTAAGGGCAATGGGGGAAGGAATCGGCTTGTCGGGTCCTGCACTAACAGAGTGCGTACAGGAGGTACAGAGAAGCAGAAAGGGAAGATAGGAAGGCTGAGATTGAATTAAGAAAGATGGAGTTAGAGACTAAGAGAATAGAAGCTGAGCAAGCCACTAAAAGGTTAGAACTTGAAGCTGAGCAAGCTGCCAAGAAACATGAAGCTGAGCAAGCTGCTAAGAAACTGGAAGCTAAGCAAGCCGCTAAGAATCTTGAAGCGGAGCAAGCTGCTAAGAGATTGGAAGCTCAACAAGAAGCTCAAAAAAGGGAGCACGAGTACCGAATACGGGAACTCGAGCTTAAGAGACAATCTAGTGGGGAAACTGAGGGAGCAGTGGGAGGTTCCTCTCTCCCTCGTTCAACCCCAGTAGGTGTACATAGCTACCAGGCTATGAAGTTTCCTTTGGCTGTCTATGAAGAAGACAAAGAGAAGATCGACAAGTACTTACAACGCTTCAAGACTATGTCAGTCGCTATGGGTCTGGATCGTGACAAATGGTGTCTTAAGTTGTCCCAGGGATTACGCGGAACCGGTTACGAGGTCTATTCTCGCCTGCCGCCAGGACACGAGAACAATTACGACGAATTCGAAAACGGCTCTGCTGAAACGTTTCGAAGTTACGTCACATACCTACCGGAAAAAAAATGTCGAGCAGCGAAACGAGAACCGGGAGATATGTTTGTCGCCTACAGTCTGCGTCTGGAATCCTATCTCCATAAGTGGATGGATTTGGCTGGGTTCGCGCATGACTATGAGAGTCTGGAAGAGCTCATGATAGTCGACCAGTTGCGAAAGTAAATGTAGAAACCTCTCAGGACATTCTTGGGAGAACAAAGGCGGAACGTATTGACATCGTGACGAAATTGGCAGAACGGTTCGTCGAGGTACATGGAGAAGCGGGAGAAAACCTGTCCACAAACACCAAAAGTCAGGAGAAACATGACCGGAAGAAATCCAAATGCACGGGAACGAAGAAAGTGGAACCATATGTTAAAACTTCAGAGGAGAGTTTGGAGAAGACGAAGGAGGGAAGCAAGAGCACTTTGAGCTCTTCACCAAAACGACCGTGGACGGAGAAGAGGTGCTCGATTTGTAAGTCGCCCTCTCACAATACGAGGGAATGCAAATCGAAGGCTAAGAGCCCTCACTTCGCGGCGTGTAATGTGGCTCCAAAGGAGGATGCCACTGAAAATGCTGAGGTTGACAAGGAAGCTCACAACCAGGTGAGCTCACCAAAGTCCGGCACGAGAAAATCTAGGACAGGTAAATGGTGTAAACACTGCAGGTCGAACACGCATAATGCTAAAGACTGCAGGGTTAAGTCAGGAGACTCTCATTTCGTCGTGTGCCCAGTGGAACCTAAGGTGGAGTCCACCGAACAGGTCGAGGCCGAAGAAGAGACTCCAGACCAGGATAAACCACCTGTAGTGGAATTGATAGAGGTTAATGGCCGACAAGTTGAGTGTTTATACGACACTGGACTGGACGGGGAGGCCGTGATTTCTGTGGATCTGGTACACCAAGAACAATTCACAGGTGAGACCATGGAGATACAGCCTGCACAGAAGAGTGCTGTAGCCATGAGGTTGTCAATTGCCAAAGTGGAGATTCGGTCAAGATATGTCACCGGCACAATCAAGGTCGCTGTATTGACCGATCCCATTTTTCTCGTTATCCTCGGTTGCCGGTATGTCTTTCTGGGAATGCCCAGGGAGCCAATCCATATGGGAGCAAATTCAGACTCGCTCTCAGACGAGAACGGATGAGGCAGAAGAAATGGTCACTAACCCACTGCCGGGGGAGTTGCGAACTGCCCAGAGTGAGGATGCAACCTTACGTCCTTGCTACAAGAAGCTGCAGAGAAGTGCTGATCCACCAAAACGGGGGCAGTACTACATGAAGAATAGGATACTCTACAGGAGAGCCGGAAGGGGAGACAACTTACATGGCAGTTGGTGGTCCCGAAGGCATACCGTTCCCAAATTCTTCATATGGGGCATACCATCTCATTTAGTGGGCATATGGATATTGCCGCCACCATGCATCGAATTTCCTGCCATTACTATTGGCCGGGAATGACCGGTGATGTGCGTCGGTATGTGAAGTCATGCCCTGAGTGCCAGAGGGTGGCACCTAAACACTCCTTTCGAGAGGGTAGCCATCGATAACGTGGGTCCACTTCCGAGGACTAGGAAGAGGAACATGTACATACTCACAATGGTAGATTGCTGTACAATGTGGGGTGAAGCCATACCATTGATCACAATTGACTCGACACTAGTGGCGGACACACTGATGGAGACCTTTACCAGATTAGGCTTCCCTAATCAGATTCTGACGGACAATGGGTAGCAGTTTTGTGGGAAACTCATGGAGGAGGTTTTTAGGGTGTTCCACTCTAACCATAAACATACCAGCCCTTACCACCCTCAAGCCAATGGACAAGTAGAGCGTTTCATCGGCACGTTGATGACAATGCTCCGGAAACTGGCACATGAAAAACCTGATAGGTGGGATGAATATATCCCAGCAGCACTTTTTGCATATCGGGAAGTGCCTCATGGCTCAGCAGGACTACCACCCGCTACTTTGCTGTTTGGTCGTCCAACCAAAGGACCATTGGAAGTCATGTTGAGGAGTTGGACTGAGGAGGGGACGTCAGAAGAAGTGATCTCTTCTTATAAATACGCTGAAGAACTGAAAGAAAAACTTCACAAGGTATGGACTCTAGCAACTCAGATCTTGAGAAAGGCCAGAAAAAGACATGCGGCTTACTACAACCGTAGGTCTAAAGACAGATCTCTAGAGGTGGGAGACAATGTCTTGTTGCTACTCCCAACGGGAACCAACAAACAGGAGATAGGTTGGCAAGGACAATTTCCTGTGGAAAGGGTGATATCCGGAACCAACTATCAGATCCAGATCCTGGGAAAGTCAAAGATTTTCCATATCAATCTCCTACGGAAGTACGAGGAGAGACTCGGAAACGAAGCAGTGTCACTTATTTTCCCGGGAGGAAAGTGGAATCAACAAGCACATTTTCAATCTGATTATCTGTTGGGATTATTGACTGACTTCTGTCTACACTCCTCCCTTCTGTCTTCCCTTCCATATATCTATTCCTTTCTCTCTCTCTATTATTCCCTCAACACATACTCCGACAACAGTTCCTTTCAACGATTAATAAAATATTTATTAATAAAAACTATGTCTGGTGTATGTATGGACTGTGTAAGCGTAGTTGATAGTGTATTCTATTGTTGGTGCAAGAATGAACTCGTAAGGTCTATCAGCCGTGTCACATCTCGCCCAATCATTCTGCAAAACCACAGGACAGCACATCAAACAGGACAGGTCTCACCCTGGATGTTCCGTATGCTTGAGTGAAGGTAAATCCGTTATTGAACGAACCAAAACTGTTCACCACTGGATCACCGTAAATTAGTAATATTCCAGTAAGTTTATGACTTCGCCCGAGTCTGTTTCATGAAAGTACTTATCCAACACCGGAAAAACCACATCACCACAGTTCTGCATATTGTCTCCTAATTACTAGTACTGTTTTGACTTGTCTATTGTTTCTTCACTATGCATACAAGACGTATGTAGTTTTATTTTGCTTGGCTTTCTGCAAACTTATCTTTCTTTTTCCATTATTACTTTGGTTATCTGGATCTTCTTTTTCAAAGTTCCTTTAAAAGTATAGTTTATTTCGTATTTGACCCTGTCTAAGTTATTACTTGGTTTATTGGGGTATTTTCTCTCCCCACAAATGAAATGCCTTGAGTTTATTAATACAGCTTTTCCTGCACACAAGAAGTATGTGTCTATCTTCTCTGATATATCCGGATGGGAATTTGAACCTGTGAGAAATATAACATATCAAGTGATAAGCGTCTGCCACTTAATACTACTTATGCAAGTGTCCTTCTCCAGCCGCAATGACAAGGCTTCCGAAGTGAACACCAACATTAGACATATGAATTCACCAAAGTCTAACTATTCACTAATAGAAAACAATGGTAAACGCTATGCTCACACATCTATTTTCCTATGCTAAAACTATTACTCTAAAGTTATACTACCTTATATATTCACTTATCCTCCTGGAATCGAAATACACTAGCGAATAAAACACTAATATCCCATATTCTTTCAACCATTAGGGACGTGTATTTCTTTCCCCACTCAGGATGCATATCTCATTCAGCCCAGTTTGGAACACACACCAAATATAAAACCACTATTCTACTATTTATATTGAGTGTCCAATCCTCCGTTGATTGTTTGATCTACAATCAAATTTGCCGTATCCTGCCCCTCAAAAGGCGTTAAAATCACGTAGTGACTATTTGCTCGTTTCCTCCGTTGTTACGCTGTTCCCTGAGTTCCCCGTACGCTGATACTTCAAAGCATTCTCCGTTCATTTTTCCACCACGCGATTTCCTCGGTTCTCCGTGTCCGTACGATCCGATCGTCAGGCAATGAACTCTGCGAACACCTGTATCCTATTTTTATATTCGTAGGTCAATGATCTTTAATTGTTCCTCCTCTCAGAATGAAGTACACAGTTGTTAACCCTCCTCCTTCCTAGTAGTTTGATATGTAAGTTATCAAGGAATCACTAAAGTGCAGTTTTTCCGTGACAAGCAGCCCACCTCATGGCAATGGCATACGCAGTGGAGACGGAAACGGGAACCGACGAGGGCAGGGAATATCCCCTTGTACACATGGAAATCTACAGGCTTGTGCAGGTGAACCCTGATCTGACTCCCCAAGAGAGGGAGAAGATTACCCAGGCTCTTGAGTCTCATAAGCAGATACTGACTGATAAACCAGGACGAACGAGGTTCGCCAAAAGATTTACCCAGAGCCATTCTCTAAAGAAAAGGCCCTGGAGGAGGAAATACAGAAACTGCTGAAGGATGACGTGATTGCGCCATCCATATCCCCATACAATGCGGGGGTGGTTTTGTTACACAAACCAAGTGGAGAACACCGGTTGTGTATAGACTATGGTCTTCTGAACAGTCATACTCAATTTCAGGTGGAACCTTTGCCGAATTCAACTCAGTTATTCGCTAGGCTCCATAAGGCTAGGTACTTCTCAAAAGTGGATCTCAGTCGGGGTTATTATCAGATCCCGGTCAAACCAGAGGTTCGACCCCTGCTAGCTTTCAGTACCCACAGTGGACACTATGAATTCAAGGTCATGCCCTTTCGACTCAGCAATACACCTAGTGTGTTTACTCACATGATGAGGACCTTGCTAGATCCCTTACATGATCCGTCCATTATCTCGTTCATGGATGATATACTGATTGCTAGTGACAGCATGGATGACCATTTGCAATCCTTGGAAAGAGTTTTCAATAGGCTCAGGGAAGCAGGGCTAACCGCTCGCCCAACCAAGTGCATGATTGGTTACCAGACTCTGGAATTTCTGGGTCACACCATCACTCCAGGACAAATTGTCACAGAGGAAAAGAACCTAGAAAAGATCAGACGTGCTCCAAGGCCAAAAACGAAGAAGGTTGTGTGGGTTTTACCAAAAATTTATCCCGCATTTCACTGAACTGGGCGCTCCATTAACGGAAACCTTGAAAAAGGGATTCCCGGATCAAATCGTTTGGGCACCGGAGTGCGAGAGTGCATACAGTCAGTTGAAGGAGGCTTTGGTCAGCAAACCCTGTTTTACAGCTCCCCGACCTTTCCAAGCCATGTTTGTTGAGAACGGATGCGAGTGGGATTGGAATTGGAACAGCTTTGTTACAGGAAGGGAAGGATGACGCTTCGGTTTTGAAACCAGTGGCATACGCAAGCAAGAAATTTCTCCAGGCTGAGAGGAATTATTCGACCGTCGAGAGAGAGTGTTTGTCTCTCGTACGGGCCGTACAAAAATTCCAGCCCCATTTGTATGGAGTTCAGTTTCGGGTCCAGTCGGATCATCAGCCCCCCGATGTTCCTGGCCACTTCTCGGAAGCTCAACGCCCGTTTGATGCGGTGGTCGTTGCTACTTCAGACCTACCATTTCATGGTGGAGTATATACCTGGGAAGAAAAATGTTGGAGCTGATTTCCTGTATAGACACCCAGCTCCTGAAGAAGAGGAATAAATCATCTGGATCGAACTTCCAATGGGAAAGAGTGATGCGGACTACTCTCTTAAGAGGGGGCCTATGTCACAGGATTCTTGGAAGGGTCGATCAATGAAACACTGTTGCGGCCTTGTCTACAAGCGCCGGCATCCTTTGATGTGCTGTCGATCGAGAGAAAAAGACTGTTGCGTCAGTTGTTTACGGGCGGCAACCAGTCTTGTGAAGTTGGAGACAAATTGTCTGTGTGGGGGGGGGGAGGGGGGAGGAGTCGGCTAGATCTTTGTTGTGGAGAAATGAATTTCTCCAGATCACAGGCCGGAGTGACTTTTGAAGTACGGAAAACCAGTCCCGAGAGGGAGACGGGAAGGCCACCTGTTGTTGACAGCGAGTGACGTCATCTAGGCTCCGTATTAAAACTGGCTGGGTAACCAACTTTTGGGAAGTCGACCAAGTGTTGTGTAACTTCACGGACGTGTGTGTATAATGTTTCTGACTGGATTATAAAGAGAAGCTACGGTGTCTTGTGTTAAATATATGGCGGACATTTACCCATGGTTTTGGTGAGTAGACTAATTTAAGGGAATCAATTATGTAATTGAGTGATTAGACCCAAATTT
>JACEFZ010018855.1:0-16893 GCA_014155875.1 Cepaea nemoralis | reverse complement strand
CCCCTGCTGGCATGCCTGTCTTCACCTTTAAACCCACCCTACTCAGCATTCTCTGTGAGGTCTTTGCAATCAAGATGTGCTGTTTGTCCTGCAGCCAGTGAAACTCCGCAGTGACTCCCTCCGCCTCTATTCTCATACTAGATGTTGTGGTAACATGCGCCAGGCTCTCCTGCACTGTACACTGCCAGTTAATCTTCGCATCACAGGAAAGATGCATGTTCTAAAAAATGTTACCCTATTTGTTGTCTGGTGTTATGTCATGGGTTCTTAATGCTACTGAACTTCTTCATTGCTATGCCGGGTCAACCTCAGACATTTTAAAATCATTTTCCGTGGAATGTGTAAGGTCATTTGTTACTGTGTGCTATTTTTAGTGAATGGACTGCTAAACCTAAAACCAATTAAAACCTTGATAACAACCAACCTCTTATGTTTATGGCAGCCTGCATTCTTCTGAAATTTTTGAACTGTTGTAAAACACCATGCCATAAATTTGTTTCTATTACAAGACAGATACTATAATATATCATCTTGATATGATTAAGTCAGTTAATGGGTTCATTGCCCATAGTAGGCATGGGTTCAAAACCAGCACAGAGGTCAAATTAAATTACTAAAATTAGACTCCATTAGATTTGGAGTACACCCACTTGAGCTAAGTTTGATTTACGCTTTTGTCGAGTGTTTGTGTGCTAACAGATCCTGCTCACTGTTGGATATCCGCTTGCCTGGCCACTCTGTTTCTTCTTCTTCTTCTTCTTCTTCTTCTTCTTCTTCTTCTTCTTCTTCTTCTTCTTCTTCTTCGTCTTTCTCCCCCACTTCCTACTACTCTTCATCTTCTTCTGCTCGTCATCTCCTTTCTGCTCGCTGTCACCATTTTATCTGCCAGTACCAGGTGTTGAAGCGACAACTTTAGTACGTGCGCCATTCATGATGGTACTAACGTATATTCCATTAATCCATTGTTTACACTGGCAACTTCTTGTTATGTTTCAGTTATGCATTAGTTGGCCATGGGGCACTGCCTTGTAGTAATTGTGTTGTATGACCGAACCGTGTGGCGTTCGGTCAGCGCTCCATTTATTTCCCACATGTCAGCAGCCTATAGCTTCCGTGGTATCCAGTTAAAGGTATTACAAGATAACTCTTTCATTAACGATAATAGAGAAAGGTATAAGTTGAGAGCTTAAACAACTGGGCAACGGATAATAAGATTTAAATCAATAACCGTCATAAATAGCATCATCAAGTGCTTTACCGACTGGCGTGGGTGATCATACTTCTCCACAAATAGCGATCTTCGATGGCATGGATCAATCCATGTGTTGACTTCTTTCCGTGCCATGAGACAAGACTTTCAAGAAATTTTCTCTTGCTGTTTTTCTCTATCTCTCTTTATACAAATCTTTCTGTTTGTCACACCATGCTCCAGTTTTTGTCTTCTCAAAATGTGGCCAAACAATGATGATTGTCTCCTCCTGATATTTGTGATAAGTTGCTTTGCGACTTAACTTCCCCAAAAAATGTCCAGATTGATAATTTTGGCTGCCCAATTAATTTTCAGCATTCTTCTATAAATATTGTATCCAATGTTATAAGAAAACGCCGTTGGAACTACATCGGCCATGTACTCAGAATGGACAAGACAAGACTTCCCAACCAAGCCCTCTTATGGTCACCAGTAGGGAAAAGAAAACGGGGAAGACCAAGAGAGACCCTGCGTAGAACCACCATCATCAGAGAAGGCTCATTCAACGGCCAAGTGAACATCCAAGATCTACAACAGGTCAGATAGCAGCGAACCGCCAGACATGGAGAGCCATGACTTCTGCCCTATGCGCCGACTTAGGCTCAAGAGGTAAACAGGTCAAAAGATCCCTAGAAGGCTTAGAGATGTGGTTTTATAGAAGAATTAGTTAGTTACTAACTAATTCTTTTATAAAACCACATCTCCAAGGCTTCTAGAGATCTTTTCACCTGTTTACCAATTGTCCAGTATTATCAGCAGTATGTTAAAACTGGTTCTATGTAACATGTAAGGAAGTGTCTATTCTTAGGGCACTATGTATAAACAAAGTGTCTATTCATAGGGCACTATGTATAAACTCTCCCAACATGTAATCACTGTTTTTCTAACTTCCAATTACAATGACTTATTGCCTAAAATGTTCTTCATTTGATAGAATGCAACTTTCGCTTGTCATATTCTGTTCTTTATCTCTGTGATACATCTTCCATTTGGTGTTATCCATGCAGCGAGATACCACGCCAAGTATCGATAAACAAGAAAGTACAACAACCTGAAAGATTCATACCAAGAATCACTCTGTGTTCAAGATGCCAGAGGGCCGGTCACAGCAGAGCAACATGTCTCAGTAAGACAGAGATCTGCCGATACTGCGCCGATCACCACGCCTTCAATGATTGCCCACTGGCCAAACAGGACACGGACTTCCGAGCACCCAACAACAAGATAAAGTGCGCCGACTGCCTGGACAAGCATGGAGGCAAGATACGTTGGGCTGTCCATACTCCAAAGACACAGAGACGTCTTAAAGATCGCCATTACCACAAAGACATCATACAAGGAAGCACTGCGGAGGTGCGAGACAGCCACGTGTAAATCACAAGCTGAAAGAGATCAACTGCAAAACCAGATAGAAGCGCTGAAGAAGCAAGTCAAGACACTGCTGACGCCGGCAGTAACAAGTGACAATGAAAAACTGCTTGCTGAAATAAAGGAGATCAAGCAAAGCATCAAATAAGAGGTGGTGCACGTGGTGCAGACGACAAAGAAAAATGAAGAGATTCTACGAGATATCAAAGTGGAGAGAGAAATGCTAAAAACTGAAAGGGAGCCAACCCAAATCAAACCAGCAGAAGACACGAAAAAGACCACAGAGAAGCCGCAAGATGAAACCCAACAAAACAACATCGAAAAGCTTCTAAAGCGAAGTACACAAACAAGGAGGCAAAAAAACGCATGATGGAGCCAAAACACAGACCAATCAGAAACAGCAAGCTAAAGCCAGTAGTCCAGCACGATGCCCAAGCAGCTCAAGGGGAAACCTGAATCCCGCCAGATACCCGAAGAAAGCCCAGAGGAGGTTATCGATACACGTGAAGACAACCGGAGCCAAGAAGAGAACGACAAAGAAACCTTAACTCCCGCAGAGTATTGGAAAAATACGAGGAAGATACATAGGACGAGAGGGATAGGCAAAGAAGAATACGAGTCGGCAAATGGGTCTACGAATTGCCATTTTCCACCAGATGTATCTATCCAAGCGAAACGCACAAATAGCCAAACACTGACAACAGAAACCACCAGAGGAGATGGACTCAAAGGAAAACTTGCTGGCCAACCAATACCCCATCTGACGTCACAGACACAAAAGCTATATAACTAGTCCGAGTCAGAACTCACTCGTAAGAGCGCACAGACAAAATCAGGATAAAATTCTCATAAACCACGGATCTCAACTCTAACCAAGGCTGAAGAAGCAAGTTGAACGAGACCGAATTTGGAATTTTTGATTTTAAATCAAGTCAAGTCAAAACAGAGATGAGGACACAACATTGTCTTACTTCGGATCTTTTTTTTTTTAGCGCTCGCTCGCGTTGACCTTATGCGTAGTCCATACACACTACTTCTAGTAGTGATGGACTGAATTTTGCGTGTGGATTAGCTTTCCCTATTAACAGTGTCCTTTACCATTAGGCGAACCCACTCCGACTTCAGAGGTACTTGTAATTTACGTTCCCAAGTCAAGGACGATAGGTCAACATTTTAGTCCAACTGTCCAGTGTAAGGGTTGCACCACTTACCTCGGCATCAACACACCGGATGTTTAAGAACATGCGTTCTTATCCATTCGCCCATACTGACCTACACTCCGGATCTTATGCTGAGAGGGTTGTGAGTGGTCTCACCTTTTTCTTACCGCGCATTCACTGAAAATTGTTTGCTTTCCATTGTTATGAGGCCTGGTCGACCCCATAGCGATGCTGGTCGGATAAATAATTCAGCTCGTGTTGAGACTTGAACCCTCGCCATTGTCAGGCCAACGTATTAATCACCATACCCAGAGCGACTACATAAATGTAGGAAAGCCAAATTGATTTTATATTAACATTAAATAACTGAAAGAGAAATATATTAGATGCAAGGGCAGTGCCCAACTTAAGTATAAAAGCAGACCACAAAGCATCGTTGCCACAATAAAAACCATCAGTAGAAGAAGGCAAAGACCAGGAATATACATGCTATGCGAATCAGTAAACTTAGAAAACCTCAATTCGAGGCAGTGAGGGAATATTATGAGAAAGAACTAACTGAAATCTTTGTAAATTACCTATAGAAAGAAAGATGTGGAAGAAGAATGGAGATGTTCAAACCAAGCATTTTAAATACTGCAAAAATAACACGTGAAACCACGAAAAAAACGCAAAACACGGATGAATAAATAACAAGTGGTGTAACGCAGAAGTAAAGAAAAACTGTAAAAGACAAAAAGGAAAATTATAAAAAGTGGTCGAAGAGAAAACAGGAATGCGATTACGTAGAATATAGAATAGCGAGAAGACATGTGAGTAGAATAGTAAAGAGAGAAAATCAAACAGACTGGGAGGAGTATGGAGAAACCCTAAATAAAAACTACAAGGAGGCAACTAGAAACTTATACAAAAAGATAAGTGCAATGAAAACCAGAGGAGAACACTTTGACCCAACGGAAATAATTAACAGAGCAAATGGAGAACCAATAAGTGAACAAACACAAATCATAATATGATGGAAACAGTACTTCGAACAATTTCTCAACATCCCATCAGATGTCGCAGGAATTCAAGAAACCGACTCAGATCCCACCGAAGAACTAATACCATACATACTGAAAGAAGAAATTATAGAAGCCGTCAGATTAGCCCCATTGAACAAATCAGCATTACAAGATGAAATACTAAATGAACTAATTAAAGCAGCAAGAAAAGTAGGAACAGCATGGCTACATAGACTATTTAACTGTTTTTGTAGAACAACAGACACGACGAGACTGGCGAAACGCTAGAATTATTCTAATTTGGAAAACCAAAGGCAGCAAAAGAGAGGAAAATATTTTGAAACATTCTTCAGAAAAGATTACTAACTACTATATAACCCCAGCTAAACGAAACACAACTTGGATTTAGGAAAAACAAAGGATGCACAGATGTCATTTTTGCTCTTAGACAACTTATAGAAAAATCAATCGCATACAATGAAACACTCTACTTTGCCTTTGTCGACCAAGAAAAAGGATTTTATAGAGTAGATAGACACAAGCTGTGGGAAATCCTTAAACAATATGGAGTGAATACACATCTAACAAACCTATGTAGAAGCTTATACAACAACAGTGAATGCATAGTGAGGGCAATTGAAGGACACTCCACCATAAGATCCGGAGTACGACAAGGTTGTGTCCTGCCCCCTCTTTTGTTCATAAGATCCGGAGTACGACAAGGTTGTGTCCTGTCCCCTCCCTTGTTCATAACATATATAGACAACATATGTAAAGAAACCAGCCAAACAGAGACCGCAAGAACACCGCATGACGAGAACACAGAAGAAGAACCATCTGCAAATTTAACCATTAGAGAACTCCAGTTTGCGGACGACCAAGCACTTATAGCAAAATCAGAAGCTGAATTACAATACCACATGAATAGTCTAAACGAAATGTGTGGGGAACATAACATGAAAATTAGCACAAGTAAAACAGAGGTAATGACTGTAACTAAAGAAGAAAAAGCAACAACGATTCACCTAAACGAACATCCCTTGAAACAAGTAAAGAGTTTCAAGTACCTAGGAAGTATAATATCATAAAATGGCAGATCAGAAGACTAGATCGAAAATAGATGCAATAAGGCAAACCAACTCATTAGACAAATGGCACCAATACTAAAGAACAAACATGTATCAATAACTACTAAGAAAGCACTTTACAAGGCTATCTTCCTTTCCAACTCTTTGTTACCAATGCCAAACCTGGACACTGTCAGAAAAAGAGAAAAGAAAAATCACAACAACAGAAAAGAGATTCCTGAGAAGAATAACTCAATGTATCAAGAAGCGATAAGATCAGAAATGAAGAAATCAGGACTAAAGTGGGGGTTATAGCTGCACTATATTTTATTAGAAGGCAGCAAGTCAAATGGTTTGGCCATGCAAGTAGGTTACCAACTAATAATAGTATACCACAACAAGCAATGATTTACAGACCAGAGGGAAGCAGAGGAAGAGGCCGACCACATAAACGATGGACGCAGGGATAACAAAGTCCGTGAGAATATCTGATACATGAAGCCCATAAGCGGACACTCTCCCGCTGTTTATACTTCACCTCGACACCGCAAGGTACAAGAGGAACATGATGGAGAGGAGATGAGATGAGGTTTGGAACCAGTTAAATATGAATATATGGAGGGAAGTCAGCAGAGTTTAACAGTGGCATCTACAACAGTACTGATTCCCCCTGGATGGATTTCCTATTGTTATATCCTGCTACAGGCGTTACTTCTCTTACATAAACGTACACGAACTCTTTCAGTGCGGGCTAGCTGTTACATTAGCCCACTCCACGCTAGTCGTAATGTAAAATTCTCGTTCCCTGGACCGTTCCCACAGAACTTCCTTCTGTCCGCGACAGTTATTGTTCTGTTTTGCGACACCTACTCACAGTAGTTATTATTTTGACTTTTCTGCTAAAGAGATTATTGAGTAAACTCACGTTCCCACCAGTTTATTTATTTTATTTTAACCATACTCCGTCCAGGACAGTTAATATTTAACTCCTTTTAGCTCGCTGGTTAATATTTGTAGCTCTCTGTGTCCATGTCAGTTATTATTTAACTTTCTCACTGTCCATGCCAGTCTCTCTCTCTGTCTCTCATTACGTTATAATTTAACTCTCTCTCTCTCTGTCTCTCTCTCTCAATTAAATTTAACTCACTCTCCGCCAGTTGCAAGTTAACTCTCTCTCTCCGCCAGTTGCAATTTAACTCTTTCTCCATAAGTTATAGTTTAACTCTCTCTCTCTCTCTCTCTCTCTCTTTCTCTCTCTCTCGCTGGCTCTCTCTCTCCTAGGCAATTAATTTTTAATGTCTATTCCTGTCAGTTAATATTCACATTCGCGCTCTTCCCCCTTCTCTCCCGTTATTTAATATTAACGCTCTCCCCCCCCCCCCCCATCTCTCGCTACCCCGTCAGTAAATATTTAACTCTCTCTATCTCTGTCCTGTCAGTAAATAATTAACTCTCTCTCTCTCTCTATCTACCTCTCTCTCTATCCCGTCATTAACTAATTAACCCAATCTCTCTATCCCGTCAGTAAATAATTACCCGACCCTCTCTCTATCCCGTCATTAAATAATTAACTCTCTATCTCTCTCTATCTCTCTCTATCTCGTCATTAAATAATTAACCCACTCTCTCTATCCCGTCATGAAATAATTAACTCTCTATCTCTCACTCTCTCTCTCTCTGTCTTGTCAGTAAATAATTAACTCTCTATCTCTCTCTATCTCTCTCTCTATCCCGTCATTAAATAATTAACCTACTCTCTCTCTCTCTATCCCGTCATTAAATAATTAACTCTCTATCTCTCTCTATCTCACTCTATCTCGTCATTAAATAATTAACCCACTCTCTCTATCCCGTCATGAAATAATTAACTCTCTATCTCTCACTCTCTCTCTCTCTCTCTCTCTCTATCTTGTCAGTAAATAATTAACTCTCTATCTCTCTCTATCGCTCTCTCTATCCCGTCATTAAATAATTAACCTACTCTCTCTCTCTCTCTCCCGTCATTAAATAATTAACCTACTCTCTCTATCCCGTCATTAAATAATTAACTCACTCTCTCTATCCCGTCAGTAAATAATTAACTCTCTATCTCTCTCTATGCCGTCATTAAATAATTAACCCACTCTCTCTCTCTATGCCGTCATTAAATAATTAACCCACTCTCTCTCTATTCCGTCATTAAATAATTAACCCACTCTCTCTCTATCTATCTCTCTATCGCGTCATTAAATAATTAACCCACTCTCTCTCTCTCTCTCTCTCTCTCTCTCTTTATCCCGTCATTAAATAATTGACCCATTCACTCTCTATCTCTGTCTATCCCGTCATTAAAAAATTAACCCACTCTCTCTCTCTCTCTCTCTCTCTCTCTATCTATCCCGTCATTAAATAATTAACCCACTCTCTCTCAATCTCTCTCTCTCTCTATCCGGCCTTTAAATAATTAACCCACTCTCTCTCTCTCTCAATCTCTCTCTATCCCGTCATTAAATAATTAACCCACTCTCTCTCTCTATCCCGTCATTAAATAATTAACCCACTCTCTCTCTCTCTCTCTCTCTCTCTCTCTCTCTCTCTCTCTCTCTCTCTCTCTCTCTCTCTATGGCTAACAACAAGTGTTAGACCATTATCTAATATTACTGTGTCGTGTAGTTTTGATGTTCGCATTTTGCCCATGCCTTTATAATGCATATCTTTTATATTGTTGTTGTTCTCTGTTAGCCTTGAATGATGTGTGAATGAAATAATGTATGAAAGAGAGTGATAGAAGGGCAGAATGTTAGACGGGCCTGCGTGCCCAATTCTTAACCCTTTGAAAATAAAGTTTGTTCGTTCGTTCGTTCGTTCGTTCTATCTCTGTCTATCCCGTCATTAAAAAATTAACCCACTCTCTCTCTATCCCGTCATTAAATAATTAACCCACTCTCTCTCTCTATCTCTCTCTATCCCGTCATTAAATAATTAACCCACTCTCTCTCTATCCCGTCATTAAATAATTAACTCTCTATCTCTCTCTATCTCACTCTATCTCGTCATTAAATAATTAACCCACTCTCTCTATCCCGTCATGAAATAATTAACTCTCTATCTCTCACTCTCTCTCTCTCTCTCTCTATCTTGTCAGTAAATAATTAACTCTCTATCTCTCTCTATCTCTCTCTCTATCCCGTCATTAAATAATTAACCTACTCTCTCTCTCTCTCTCTATCCCGTCATTAAATAATTAACCTACTCTCTCTATCCCGTCATTAAATAATTAACTCTCTATCTCTCTCTATCTCTCTCTCTATCCCGTCATTAAATAATTAACATACTCTCTCTATCCCGTCATTAAATAATTAACTCACTCTCTCTATCCCGTCAGTAAATAATTAACTCTCTATCTCTCTCTATGCCGTCATTAAATAATTAACCCACTCTCTCTCTCTATCCCGTCATTAAATAATTAACCCACTCTCTCTCTCTCTATCTCTCTCTATTCCGTCATTAAATAATTAACCCACTCTCTCTCTCTATCTATCTCTCTATGGCGTCATTAAATAATTAACCCACTCTCTCTCTCTCTCTCTCTCTCTCTCTCTCTCTCTCTCTCTCTCTTTATCCCGTCATTAAATAATTGACCCATTCACTCTCTATCTCTGTCTATCCCGTCATTAAAAAATTAACCCACTCTCTCTCTTTCTCTCTCTCTCTCTCTCTCTCTCTCTCTCTCTCTCTCTATCCCGTCATTAAATAATTAACCCACTCTCTCTCAATCTCTCTCTCTATCCGGCCTTTAAATAATTAACCCACTCTCTCTCTCTCTTTCAATCTCTCTCTATCCCGTCATTAAATAATTAACCCACTCTCTCTCTCTCTATCCCGTCATTAAATAATTAACCCACTCTCTCTCTCTCTCTCTCTCTCTCTCCTCTCTCTCTCTCTCTCTCTCTCTCTCTCTCTCTCTCTCTGGCTAACAACAAGTGTTAGACAATTATCTAATATTACTGTGTCGTGTAGTTTTGATGTTCGCATTTTGCCCATGCCTTTATAATGCATATCTTTTATATTGTTGTTGTTCTCTGTTAGCCTTGAATGATGTGTGAATGAAATAATGTATGAAAGAGAGTGATAGAAGGGCAGAATGTTAGACGGGCCTGCGTGCCCAATTCTTAACCCTTTGAAAATAAAGTTTGTTCGTTCGTTCGTTCTATCTCTGTCTATCCCGTCATTAAAAAATTAACCCACTCTCTCTCTATCCCGTCATTACATAATTAACCCACTCTCTCTCTCTCTATCTCTCTCTATCCCGTCATTAAATAATTAACCCACTCTCTCTCTCTAACCCGTCATTAAATAATTAACCCACTCTCTCTCTCTCTCTCTATCTCTCTCTAACCCGTCATTAAATAATTAACCGACTCGCTCTATCCCATCATTAAATAATTAACCCACTCTCTATCTCTCTCTCTCTCTCTATCCGTAATTAAATAATTAACCGACTCTCTCTCTCTCTATCCCGTCATTAAACAATTAACCCACTCTCTCTCTCTCTCTCTCTCTCTATCCCGTCATTAAATAATTAACTCACTCTATCTCTCTATCCCTCTCTATCCCTTCATTAAATAATTAACCCACTCTCTCTATCCCGTCATTAAATAATTAACCCACTCTCTCTATCTCTAACCCGTCATTAAATAATTAACCCACTCTCTCTCTATCTATCCCCCTCTATTCCGTCATTAAAAAATTAACCCACTCTCTCTCTCTATCCCGTCATTAAATAATTAACCCACTCTCTCTCTCTCTCTATCCCGTCATTAAATAATTAACCCACTCTCTCTCTATCCCGTCATTAAATAGTTAACCCACTCTCTTTCTATATATCCCGTCATTAAATAATTAACCCACTCTCTCTCTCTCTATCTCTCTCTGTCCCGTCATTAAATAATTAACCCGCTCTCTCTCTATCCCGTCATTAAATAATTAACTCTCTCTCTCTATCTATCTCTATCCCGTCATTAAATAATTAACCCACTCTCTCTATCCCGTCATTAAATAATTTACCCACTCTCTCTCTCTATCCCGTCATTAAATAATTAACCCACTCTCTCTCTATCTATCCCGTCATTAAATAATTAACCCACTCTCTCTCTCTATCCCGTCATTAAATAATTAACACACACTCTCTCTCTCTCTATCTCTCTCTGTCCCGTCATTAAATAATTAACCCACTCTCTCTCTATCTTGTCATTAAATAATTAACTCTCTCTCTCTCTCTCTATCTATCTCTATCCCGTCATTAAATAATTAACCCACTCTCTCTCTATCCCGTCATTAAATAATTAACCCACTCTCTCTCTATCCCGTCATTAAATAATTAACCCACTCTCTCTCTCTCTATTTCTCTATCCCGTCATTAAATAATTAACCCACTCTCTCTCTCTCTCTCTCTCTCTATCCCGTCATTAAATAATTAACCCACTCTCTCTCTCTATCCCGTCATTAAATAATTAACACACACTCTCTCTCTCTCTCTCTATCTCTCTCTATACCGTCAATAAATAATTAACCCACTCTCTCTCTATCTTGTCATTAAATAATTAACTCTCTCTCTCTCTCTATCTATCTCTATCCCGTCATTAAATAATTAACCCACTCTCTCTATCCCGTCATTAAATAATGAACCCACTCTCTCTCTATCCCGTCATTAAATAATTAACCCACTCTCTCTCTCTCTCTATTTCTCTATCCCGTCATTAAATAATTAACCCACTCTCTCTCTCTCTCTCTCTCTCTCTCTCTCTCTCTCTCTCTCTCTCTCTCTATCCCGTCATTAAATAATTAACCCACTCTCTCTCTCTCTCTCTATCCCGTCATTAAATAATTAACACACACTCTCTCTCTCTCTCTCTCTCTCTCTCTCTCTCTCTATCTCTCTCTATACCGTCAATAAATAATTAACCCACTCTCTCTCTATCCCGTCATTAAATAATTAACCCACTCTTTCTCTCTATCTCTATCTCTATCCCGTCATTAAATAATTAACCCACTCTCTCTATCCCGTCATTAAATAATTAACCCACTATCCCTTTCTCTATCCCGTCATTAAATAATTAACCCACTCTCTCTCTATCCCGTCATTAAATAATTAACCCACTCTCTCTCTCTCTCTAACCCGTCATTAAATAATTAACCCACTCTCTCTCTATCCCGTCAGTAAATAATTAACCCACTCTCTCTATCCCGTCATTAAATAATTAACCCACTCACTCTATCCCGTCAGTAAATAATTAACTCTCAATCTCTCTCTATCCCGTCATTAAATATTTAATCCACTCTCTCTCTCTCTATCTCTCTCTCTCTCTCTCTCTCTCTCTCTCTCTCTCTCTATCTATCCCTTATTAAATAATTAACCCACTCTCTTTATGCCGCAGTAATAATTACCTCTCTATCTCTATCTCATCGGTAAATAATTAACTCTCTCTATGTCCCGTCAGTAAATAATTCTCTCTCTATCTCGTAAGTAAATAATTAACCCTCTCTATCTCTATCCCGTCAGTAAATAATTAACCCTCTCTCTCTATCTCGTCAGTAAATAATTAACCCTCTCTCTCTCTCTCTATCTTGTCAGTAAATAATTAACCCTCTCTCTCTATCTCGTCAGTAAATAATTAACCCTCTCTCTCTATCTCGTCAGTAAATAATTAACCCTCTCTCTCTCTATCTCGTCAGTAAATAATTAACCCCCTCTCTCTCTCTATCTCGTCAGTAAATAATTAACCCTCTCTCCCTATCTCGTCAGTAAATAATTAACCCTCTCTCCCTCTCTATCCCGTCAGTAAATAATTAACTCTCTCTCTCTCTATCCCGTCAGTAAATACTTAACTCTCTCTCTCTCTCTCTCTCTCTCTATCTCTCTCTATCCCGTCAGTAAATAATTAACTCTTTATCTCTATCCCGTCAGTAAATAATTAACTCTCTATCTCTATCCCGTCAGTAAATAATTAATTCTCTGTCTGTCTGTCTGTCTGTCTGTCTCTCTCTCTCTCTCTCCCGCTAGTAAATAATTAACTCTCTATCCCCGACAGTAAATATTTAGCTCTCTCTATCCCCGTCCATGATCACACAACACCTCTCATCGAAAGTTTTCTGTTCTGTTTATCCGCCTGTCTGTCTGCCTATCTGCCTGCTTGTCTATCTGTCTGTCTGTCTGTCTGTCTGTCTGAATTGGTGTGTTTTTGTGTGTGAATGAAAGTGTGACAACCGTTAAATAAATCACTGTCCAAGTGAAATCGCCATATGATCATGACGGTTAGCGAGAAGGGGGAAGAGGCCTAAACCTTCGCCTTTCACTCAGCTACCACCTCCCCCCCCCCCCCCCACACACACACACACACACACATCGCATTCTTCATTACCAAGCGATCCGGCTTAGCTTCAAATGCGGAGACTTAATTAAAATGCCAGTTCATCACCAGAATTGTCTTCTGGGCCTCCGCGACCCGTAGTCACTGACGTCATAGATGGCTGTCACCTAACAGAACATGATAGTGATTAATTACTGCATCAACCGACCTACGTCATGACCCCGACAGTTAACCTTTCACCCGGTCCAGTTCCGTAGCTAAATGGTGTTTCCCTTGTTGATGAATGACAAAAGGGAAATGAATTTATTTGGCGTGTGATTGGTTGATGGTTTATGAAAAAAAAAAAAATCTTGACTTGGGTAGTCGAATATTTTTTCCGGGTTAACTTAATATATTGGGTTGGTGGGTGGGTTGGATAGTTGGTTGGTTCTTTGATGGTGGATTTTTTGTTTGTTTGTGGGTTGTTTGTTGGGTTGTTAGTTAGTTGGTTAGTTTGTTGTTTCGTTTGTTGGATGTTTAGTTGGTTGGTTGATTGTTGGGTGGTTGATTGGTTGGTTGTTTGGTTGGTTAGTTGGTTGTTTTGGTTCGTCAGTTATTTGTTTAATTGGTTGTTGGTTAGTTGGTTGATTGTTTGGTTTATTGGTTGTCATTTGATTGGTTGTTGGTTGGTTGTTGGTTGGATTGTTGGTTAGATGTTTGTTTGGTTGGTTGATTAGTTGTTTGTTTGGTTGGTTAATTGGTTAGTTGTTCGTTTGGTTGGTTGATTGTTGGGTGGTTGATTGATTGGTTATTTGTTTGGTTGGTTGGTTGTTTGATGGTTGGTTGTTTGGTTGGTTAGTTCATTGTTTGGTTGGTTGGTTCATTGTTTGGTTGGTTAGTTGTTAGTTTGCTTGATTCTTTGATTTTTGTGTCGTTAGTTGGGTGGTTGTTTATTTGGTTGGTTAGTTGTTTGTTTGTCTGGTTTGTTATTTGGTTGGTTGGTTATTTGGTTGGATTGTTGTTTTGGTGGTTAGTTTGGTGGTTGTTTGGTTGTTTGGTTAGTTGTTGTGTGGTTGGTTGGTTGTTTCATTGCTTGGTGGTTGATTGGTTGTGTCACTTTTTGTTTGATTGGTTCGTTGGTTGTTTGATATGTTGAGTACTTGGTTGGTTGGTTCTTTAATTGGGTGGTTGCTTGTTTGGTTAGTTGTCTGTTTGGTTGATTGGTTGGTTTGTTGATTGGTTAGTTAATTGATTGGCTGGTTGATGGTTGGTTACTTGATTAGTTGGCAAGTTATTTGGTTGGTTGGTTGTTTGTTGGTTAGTTGATTGATTGGCTGGTTCGTTCGATCGTTCCTTCGTCGATTGCTTGTTAAGGTCGTTGATTGATTGGTTGGTTGATGTTTGGTTAGTTGATTGGTTGGCTGGTTGATGGCTGGTTAGTTTATTGGCTGGTTGGCTGGTTGATGGCTGGTTAGTTTATTGGCTGGTTGGCTGGTTGATGGCTGGTTAGTTTATTGGCTGGTTGGCTGGTTGATGGCTGGTTAGTTTATTGGCTGATTGGCTGGTTGATGGCTGGTTAGTAGATTGATTGAGTTCGCTACCCCGTAGTCACAGAGGTCGGCACATTATATATTATCTCCTCTCATCTCTGCGTCTGTGCTCTTCTTATACGGGTGTCGATCAGTTCCCGTGAACTCATTTCTCATTCTATTTATCGAGCACGTCTGTGTGTCTGGTCTAAGGGTTGTAAACGCAGTTTCACAATCTCGACAGGGCTTCAAGTCCGTCGCCAGTGACTTGAAGCAGAACGCGTTGTGTTGATTTTCACAATGATGTGAGCGTCGGCTTTTCAGAAAGCAATAGCAAATTGCTGAACGTAGAATTGCCTAGACAATCTCTCAGCCACAAATGTTGGGGTTAATTGCGACGCCTTGTAAATGGACCTGCCATTAACTAATTAACTTACCGAACATAGCTAATAAACATAGGCACAAATACATCGAGCGCATGGACAATTTGAAATGAAAACGGGAAGACCAGACAAAGAAGGAAAGTATGGAGGGAGGGAAGGAGGGAAGGAGGAAGGAAGGGAGGAAGGAAGGGAGGGAGGGAAGGGAGGGAGGAATGAAGGAAGGGAGGAGGAAGGGAGGGAGGAAGGAAGGAAGAATTGCAGGGAGGTAGGTAAGTAAGGAGAAAGGCAGGGAGGAAGGAAGGAAGGTATTTAGGTTGGAAGGAAGAAAGGAAGGAAGGCAGACAGGCAGGCAACCAGGCAGGTGGGTGGGTGAAAGCAGGCAGGCAGGCATCCAGGAAAGAAGGAGCGAAGGAAGGAAGCGAGGGAGGGAGTGAGTAAGGGAAGGGGAATCAGAAGGAACAATAAATTTAAAAGTTTGTTTACATAAATGTCTACCAGAATGAAATGCGTTGCAGAATACAACGACTGAATAAAATCCATACAGCCAAAGACATCGCCCACAGAAAAGAGAGTAATTAAAGAGACGGCAGAAGATGATAAATAAACAACTAGCCACACATTATAGAAATATGTCGCACTGACAATAATAATACATATAATTGTGGAACCAATTAAATAAATGCATCAACAGAACAAAAATCCTCCATGAACTTAATTACTGCTAAGACGATTCTCGTGAATAGTCAACAATCATAATGACAGTTAGGCCGTGGCCATTAAAACGGCTTAGAGTCTATTAAATTGGCGAAAAGAAGAAAAAAAACGGGTTTAAAAGACAATAAGATTGACTTCGTTGCATCTAGTTTTATTCCAGATGGCTGGGTCTCTTTCCGTAGGGCAGCCTGCCGAGGGGTCGCACAAAGCACTAACTTCGTAGCTCCAGCGACGACCCCCAGAAGTCTCCGAGAATATTGCACTCGTGAACGGAACGATGTATGCTGGAATCGAACCCACAATCTTCGAAGCGCGAGGTTGCGGGGTAATTATTTCGCCATGGAGACTTCCATTAAGAAAGATGGGTTAACAGTGTTTGTTTGACTCACCTGGACGCATTGTATATTGGGAAATCAGCACCTGGGACGCGCTGTATCTTGGGAAAGATACACCTGGGATGTGCTGTGCCTCGGGAAATCAGCACCTGAGATACGCTGTGCCTCGGGAAATCAGCACCTTGGTTACGCTGTGCCTCGGGAAATCAGCACCTGGGGACGCGCTTTTCCTCTGGAATCAGCACCTGGGACGCGCTTTTCCTCTGGAAATCAGCAACTGGGACGCGCTGTGCCTCGGAAAATCAGCACCTGGGACGCGCTGTGCCTCGGGATATCAGCACCTGTGATACGCTGTGCCTCGGAAAATCAGCACCTGGGTTACGCTGTGCCTGTGGAAATCAGCACCTGGGACGCGCTGTGCCTCGGGAAATCAGCATCTGGGATGCGCTGTGCCTCGAGAAATCAGCACCTGGGACGCGTTGTGCCTTAGGAAATCAGTAACAGAACTTCATAGTTACCAGTGATGCCTCACTTGAATGCTCGCAGGCCTCATTGATAGGTGGCACAGTTTCTGGCACGCTTGCCTGCCGACGCAGTGGTCATGGGTTCCAAATCGCGTAGAGGCAGAATTTTATTATTTACCCGAGCTCCCAGATTGACCCAAGCCTTGAAAGAGTGCCCGGAAATGTTTTTGAAAATCAAGGCGGTTGGGTGATATTGACCAAATCATCCGCGAGTGCTCGATTTATTTTTTTT
>JACEFZ010018854.1:544971-557501 GCA_014155875.1 Cepaea nemoralis | reverse complement strand
ACCGGTCTTTGAGCTTCTTTGGACGGATTTTGGATCAACCCGGCCATTTTCTCAACAGTCAGAAACAGAACCTATGCATCATGGGACGATAAGCCCGTGCTCTTTTATTCATTGGTCAGTACTTATCACATGACTATGACATGATCATGTTCAATGTACGCAATTACACGCGGTGCACAAACGGATTTCAAATGAACGCCCCTTATATATTCCAAAGAGGGTGGGAGCTAGTACACAACCTTGCTTAACTCCACTCTTGATTTCAAACTCTTCTGAAGTTGCACCATCAAACTTAATTATACCCTCTGTGTGGAACGATTCCACAATGGAAAGAAGAGTTGGTGGGCAGCCAAGAGATCAGGCCTAAATGAGAAGTTATAATCAAAAGATGAATTGGGAAAATTTTGTTAGACTGTACCATCATGACAAGAGAGATAAAGTCTAGGAAACTACAACTAAACTTTGGCATGAAGAAGGCCACTGAAAATATGATGAATAGGGATAATGTAATTCAGTTTTTAAAAAGGGATCATTTTCAACAATAAGCATAAGATAGCTCACTAAAAAGTATTAGCCTAAGTATGCATGGCTTTATATCATTTAACATCTTTACATAATTTAAAAAAACAACTATATTTAATGGCAGGTCTCACCATAAGATGTAACAGCCGCCCAACGCCCTCGATTCACAGTGGAGTCAGATTCAAATGTAATTGCAAATCCGTGATAGGAGGAAATGCCTGACTGAAGACTTGAGTTATGACCTGACAGTTGGGTGACACTTGAAACCTGCTGCTCCTTGTTAAAACTCAACACCTGAGGCAATAATAAATATAAAAGAAGAATATTTATATCAACAATGTGAAATATTACAGTAAATTGTACAGCTAAACTCTTCAGTTTATGGTGATAAATTTATAATTAACTTTGCCATTACTTTACAGAGCAATGAGACCTTAAACTCAGGTGAATGATTGTAGATTGAATTAGTGAATTTATATTTCTCTACAGAAATAAAAAATGTTGAAAACGACTAGCGATATCTTGCATAGAAATATTGTTAACCATAAATTAACTCTTATTATCTGTGTTGGAAAACAATGTTATTGCTTGTTTATACACTTGTGTGTTACCAGGGTCCATAGGGAAAGAAAGAATTGCAACATTGTAACCTCTCATGTCATAACCAAGTGCCACTAATGAAGGTTGGTGTGAGACAAGCTACCTCACTCTATAGAAATGGCTTGGCTAACTCATCCTGTAGAAAACTGGGGGGGGGGGGGGGGGGGGGGGGACTATACTGCCTAAAGTACTTTGTAGTGTAGGACAGAGTCTTGAGTCTGAGGAATGAAGGCCATTTGCTAGTGCAGTAATCACACACTGTTCAGGTTAGGGTGTTTTGTTTGCCCTCGAAAGAAAAGAAACAAATCCATCACCTTAGTGAGGATTCAAACCCAGGTATCTTGAACGGGATCCAACATTCTAGCCACTCGGCCAGATGCTTCTCATCCTGTCGAAAACAACAGCAAAATCTAATAAATCATTAACATGTCAAAAAAGGGCTTGGCATGTATTAGTTTAAGGCTTATGCTCCATTGGGAGATGAAATGCGGCATCAGAAGAGGAACAGATTTGTTAATTATGAAGAGACCATTTATGGGTGAGGCCAGAAATCAGTTTAATCAGTATTTTGTTCCTTTTATTAACACAAAATTAACTAATAAACTTAAATCCATCCATAATCAAGCACATGAGTTGTCAGGATTAAACATATGAAATAATGACTGCCAAAATAAAATTATTATTACATGTTTAATTTGCAAAATAAACATTTCTATTAAAAATTGTTCTGAATTATTTTTCAGAATGTTTAGTATTAAACGTATTCCATTTCATCTATGTCATGTCATTTTAACAGTCAATTAGAGGATGCAGTTTTACTTCTTCCATTTCATTCCATGATTTATGCAATGAAGAATATTTCTATTAAATACATCATTGCATTAGGAAGCCTTTACTTCCTAAAACATTTTCTTCTCAGAACATTTCCTGGTACCTATTTTTAGGTTGGGTCAGTATTGGAACCTAGGTCAATTTTAAAACTCCGAAACAATGCAGATTTGAATCCAAGATGACTGTGCTGGCAAGCAAGCACCTAGCCACTAAGCTACAATGACCCCCCTTTGATATACTAACTTTTGGTAAAGTAATATGATTTCCCTTTGTTTTTCATACCCACAAAAGATATGTATTAGTTGTATGATTTCTAACATGTGCTACTGATGTTGAAAAATACATACCTGCACAAAATCTCTGCTGACTTCAGTGAAAAAGTGAGGCAGGAACAACAAGGTGACATGTCTTTCTAATTTATCTTTGGGTACAGTCCATGTACAGTTAAGGTTATTGGGGTATTGAGATTTTGGGTAACCAGGTGACATAATTACAGATGAACTTGTTGAAATGAAGGCATCACAACCTGTACAAAATTTAAGACAATTTTAAATATTGAAACTTAATTAATTTCTTGACACATTTGTGGACATATTTTTCAGTTATAGGTGCATATATAATTTGAGCTGTAAATCTTCTTCTTTTTCTCCTTCTCCGGGTTTTTATCTCCCAAGGGAGCATAATTCCTTGACCAACTCAAACCCTTTGTGGACATGGTTGCTTTGATTTTGCAGGTAAAGTTGTCTACAGGATGAGGTAGCCAGTCTGACACCAACCCTCCTTAGTCATCTCTTATGACATGCATGGTAGGTTATAGTGTTACGTTTCCTTGCTTCCCTTAAAAACTCTCGTAACGTATGGGTCTGTTGTAGATTTTCCAGAAGAATAAGACTGATATTTTAGATATACTACTTTATAGATAAATGAATGTGCTATTTAATTAATTAAGATAACAGAATATGTTTCTGGTTTTGTAGATAATTCTTCTTACTCTGCGTTCATCCGGAGAGTTTTTTTGGACGTGATTGTGTTGTGCCTGTTTACAGCAGAGCTGCGTTCAAGGTGCTGGCACCATTTACCCAATATGGCTCAAGGTGTGCTAAAGGGTTTTTAATTATACCTTTATTATGAGGTTACATTATTCAAGATCGAACACATAGATGAGTATATGTTTTTGTTCATTTAATCACTGTTTACATCACTGCCCAAGTTGTTTAGCCCATATCTGTCATTCATTGACTTATCTAACATTTATTGAAACAATTTGTTAACCTGTACCGCTGTTAAGTGAGAAGTGTAAATTATTTTTAGTGAAGTAATTGTTGCTTGTCAAATTAAATATTTGTATACAACTTGACAATAGTCTTCTTAAGTGAAAGACAGAAAATGTCATTTCCTGTGTTTTTTTCAAAAAGTTTGGATTATAGCAACTTATGATTTCATTTTACTTAATATTCTAACAACATGAAGTGACCTTTTGCCAATAATGATTCAAAATTGTTTCATTTTTAGTCGCACCTGGTAAATAATGAAAAGATATTAGTACCACTCTTAATTACTAAAATTAAAAATTACAATAAATTAACTTTTTATAACAGAAATCCCAATTCATATCTGGTAAATATAAAGTTACCTTATATTGTGATTACAGATTATATTCCATATATTAATTGTACTTCTCAAAATAAGGTATTGGTTGCACTGTGTTCAATAAGAGTGATTCTGTGATAATTGTGCCTTTCTACTAACTCATCTAACTTTAGGATACCATTTGTTGGGAGCATGGTCTGATCTTTGAACTTTAACTCCAGCTAGATTTGCAGTGATGTAAGTTTGTAGCTAGAACCCAACATGGAGATGGAGTGGGGTTTGACCAATTCTGGATTGCTGACGCTGGTAGAAGTGCTAAAGACGAAATTGCAAAATATATCTGCCAGTACAACCAAACTATAATGAAATGGTGAAGAAACTGAAAACAGTGAAGATGTAATTTTTAAGAGGAATGTTGAGAATATCATGGACAGAGAATAAACCTTGATGATATATTGAGATATACAGGTATTACAAGATAAATAACCACAACAATAAGGAAAAGACAAATAAATTAATGGGATATGTCAGGAAAGAAAGCCTTATGTGTGAAAATATTAGGCAAGAGAGCCAGGGGAAGACAGACATACATGTATGTGAAATGCTTAAAGAGCTGGGCATTAAATACTTATATAAGTATAATTATATAATTCATCAAAATATCAGATGACAGAGAGAATTTGGTAGTCATGATTGCTACGTCTGATCCACTTGAAGAAGACAAGTCAAAATAACCGGCAGTCAAGTAATCTGCAGTCAGCACCAGTACCTAATATTTTTGTTGATGAACTTGTGACAAATTATCATCACCATCATGCCAGCTGGTGTAGGCGTTCATGGCTCTCCAGAGATCCGTCTTTGGTGTTCTGGATCAACTCTGCTGATGATATTCCTCCATGCCACCGTCTCAATCCATTTAGTATAATTTCTTTTGGTCTGCCTGGCTCTTTTCCCATTGATCTTTCCAGTTGTCATGATGTTTTTCAATTCTCTTTTCATCATGTGATCAAAGAAAGCGGTTTATCTCTTTCTTATAATCATATATAATGTTCTAGTTTCATTAGCCTCCTTGAGACAATCGTTGTTAGAAACTCTGGCAGTCCAAGAAATTCACAACATTCATCTCAGGAACCATATTTATGTTGTTTCCAAATTCTTTCTTATTTGTTTATTTACTTTCCAAGATTCACTGCATTCATACAGCAAAACAGGTTCTATATAGTATTTCAGCACTCACTTTCTTACAAAGTATGAAAAGCTATAATGTATAAATAAGTTAAAGAATCAGAAAGGAGGTAAGATATACCATTTTTATAGGCAACAACAAAACTGCTTAAACTGCTGCCTCTGTTGATTATCACACGTAGAAGAAGATGCTGCTCAGATGATGTAATCACAGGTGGAATGTTTAGGAAGTAAGTATATGGTGCTTCACTGAAGTCTTTCTCTGCACTCGGAATTACCGGACCAGTGGCTGATGTTATGTGAGTGATGACAGGAGCATCAGGTCCTCTGCCATCATAGACAGCAATACTGTCCCCACTCTCTAGAGTTATATTCTTGAACTGTAAAACAATAAAATTAAGTCTGTAGATACACTGTGCTGAAATACAGACTGACAGCAACAAATTTACTTTAACTCTTTCGCTACCGTGCTCCCATCTGTGGACAGAATTGATTTGCTGTAATGGCAGTCCGCCCTTTTCGTCCCACAAAATGATCAGTGGTTTATTTCACATATTTCTGCTCCGTTTCGGAATTTTAAGTTACTGTAAACTAAAAAGTAGTACAGCCGAAAGATCTCTACGCCATCTTGGAGCGGTCAATGGTTTTCTAATTTTTGATTCTTGTGAATTTTCAGTTTTAAGGTAGTGTTAATTTGTTTGTTTGGTTTTTCACAATGGAAACGCCCACCAGTATGCGTCCACGTAGAATGACTTCAGATCAAGCTAGATTATTATTCGAAACTGTTTTAAACAATAGTGATTCCGAGAATAGTGATTCAGACAGCAGTTATATCTGTGAATCTAACATTTTAGCACGTGGTGATAAAGATATTACTAGTGGAACTTCGTCTTCAGCTGAGATGTCTGATGAATGTTCGTCTGACAATGAAAGTCAGGATGTCACAATCACTTCTCAGCGGAAAGGAAAGCAAACAGTACAAAATAAGAATAAAACTGGAGGAAAAAAGTTGAATCTACAAGCTTCTGTACAGCGTGATGCACCTATCCCATCACCATCGACATGGCAAGATGTGTCAGAAGGAGAAACAAAACCGAAGTTTGAATTTCGTCCTCGAAGATCTCACGTCAACTCTAAACTTTATCATCTGCAAACACCTATGGATTTTCTCAAAGTTTTTTTTGATGATGACATAGTGGATTGTATAATTAAAAATGTAAAACAAATATGCAGAAAAGATCTTGATGCAGAACACTCCTAAAAGAAAACATTCTAGTCTGTTATCCTGGACCCCACTCACGAAGCTATGAATGGCTGAGTTTACGTCTGTCATTATTGCTATGGGACTTGATCCAAGACCATCTATCAAAGGACTATGGTGTACAAGTGCACATTTATATACTCCTTGGTATGCCACTATGTTTCCCAGGAAACAGATTTGAATCTATTTTTCACACCATGTTTCACGTATGTGAACCAGAAGCATCACGTGAAAAAAAATTGATCCTCTTGTTGACATGGTCCTGAAGAGATTCCAGGAAGCATTTTACCCATTTGAAAATGTGTCCATTGATGAAATGATTATTGGATGGAAGGGCAGATTTCAGCACAGACAATACAATGCAACAAAACCTCACAAGTACCACATCAAAACATTTGGCCTTTGTGATTCTGCGACTGGCTATGTGGTGAATTTAAAAATTTACTATGGACGAAACACCGAATACAGTCCAGATTTAGATCTCACAACTGCTCATGCAGTGAAAGTGTTTGCCACACTACTGAATGTTCTCGGAGCTGGCCATCACATCTTTGCTGACAGATTCTACACTTCGAAAGCTCTGATTGATTATCTGCATTCCAACAATTCAATTATACAGGAACACTGAATGTCAACCGAGTAGGCTTCCCTCCTGAGTTGATTATGGATACATGATTCAGAATCTGCGGCAAAACTTCTTTTCGGATGGTTGATTGGAAGCAATGGTGTTTATAGTTTAGAATAGTGTTGTTTGTTCAGTAAATTCAATTGGATTAGCAGTGAAGAGATATTGGATAACAACGCCCCCTCGGTAAGTACAATGTTTACATTATTTTTACCTACTTTTGTCCAATTATTTTACAAATTATATTATTATTTTTATTTTATTTACAACCTAAAGCAGAAATTCTCCTACCAACATATTCCTTGTCCAATCCCCTTTATTTTGATATATAATACAACATTTCTTCTACAATTTTAACCATTTTCATAACTTTACTGTGAGAGACCCCACCTTCCAGATTTCAGCCATTATTTTTTGTCATTTTTTGTTAAAAAGACATGGTTCAGAATATGAACCAAAACTTCTTTTTGGGTTACTTTAATGAGCAATACTGTTTATATTCTTGAAGACAAGTGGTGTTTGTTTGATTATTCAGTAAATTAAACATGATTAGCAGTATAGGAGTGTAGAAAACACATTCTAAGTGCAATGTTTACATTATTTTTACCTACTTTTGTCCAATTATTTTACAAATTATATTATTATTTTTATTTTATTTACAACCTAAAGCAGAAATTCTCCTACCAACATATTCCTTGTCCAATCCCCTTTATTTTGATATATAATACAACATTTCTTCTACAATTTTAACCATTTTCATAACTTTACTGTGAGAGACCCCACCTTCCAGATTTCAGCCATTATTTTTTGTCATTTTTTGTTAAAAAGACATGGTTCAGAATATGAACCAAAACTTCTTTTTGGGTTACTTTAATGAGCAATACTGTTTATATTCTTGAAGACAAGTGGTGTTTGTTTGATTATTCAGTAAATTAAACATGATTAGCAGTATAGGAGTGTAGAAAACACATTCTAAGTGCAATGTTTACATTATTTTTACCTACTTTTGTCCAATTATTTTACAAATTATATTATTATTTTTATTTTATTTACAACCTAAAGCAGAAATTCTCCTACCAACATATTCCTTGTCCAATCCCCTTTATTTTGATATATAATACAACATTTCTTCTACAATTTTAACCATTTTCATAACTTTACTGTGAGAGACCCCACCTTCCAGATTTCAGCCATTATTTTTTGTCATTTTTTGTTAAAAAGACATGGTTCAGAATATGAACCAAAACTTCTTTTTGGGTTACTTTAATGAGCAATACTGTTTATATTCTTGAAGACAAGTGGTGTTTGTTTGATTATTCAGTAAATTAAACATGATTAGCAGTATAGGAGTGTAGAAAACACCTTATAAGTGCAGTTTTTTAAATAATTTTTACCTCTTTAATTTCAGTTGTTATTATTAAACCTCTCATTATTGTCATAATATTTGTAACCTATCAATTAATTATTAACACTGTCATGTTCCTTGTGCAATCCTCTTTAATTTGATATGTAATACAATAGATCTGCTACCATCTTAACCATTTTAAAAGCATTATTGTAACACACCCCTAGTTCCAATTTTCTGCCATAAATTTCTGTTTGGTCACAGCCCAGTTTTTGTTTGGTAAAGAAAGAGTTAAACATAGAAGTCATCAGCAATATGTTGTACGATTTATTTCTTGGCATACTTCGCTGCATCTCGCAAGGTTATAATGCAGAGTTATATTTCATATGAAGTGAATAATACTTAACCTGAAACAATAAAAACACACAGTCATGGGTATTGTTCAAACATGCAGCATCTGTTATCCCCATGATAATTTCAAATTTAACAGGAACTCTTTCTGTTTGCAAAAATCTATACGGAACCTCTTCTTCTTCTTCTATTTTTTTCTTCTTCTTCTTTTGTTCACCTGAAATATGTTTATAGCTGCAATGTTGTCTCTTGTATGAATCTAACAGTCTTTTTTAGTTCACTCAGCGGTCCATAGAACGGAACCTCTTAATAGATAACGCCTCACTACCTTACCTGCTCTGTCATCTTCCATCAGAAAATGTTAAAGTGTATGGATAATTATACATCCAGTTGCCAGTCAGTTATGTAAGCCTTTGCTTCACCCCCTACAATAATCCTTCTTGCTAGCACCAAATTGGCTTCCTGATTCCATCAGCACAGTTACAAGTTTAGTTTAGTTTAGTTTAGTCGTTGGATCAACATCACGGCACACGGTTTAACCCATAAGTGCTCCGTTTTCCTCCTAACTCAAACCTGAGTCTGGAGAAACTCAGCTCAATGCACGAACTCCGTTGCATCGGCGAGGATCCTGAAATACTTTGGGTAGATTTTTAACTCGAAATGTTGCCCGGGCAGCGCCGTTAGGCTACACTTTTCCGATTTGCAACTGCCAAGGGATTTTTTACGTGCGCAACAATACACCCGTACACCCGCTCCACGTCACCCGCTTGGTTTCTCCGCACCTGCTGCTCTTTTAGACCGCCCCAGTCCTTAACCCAGGCCCCGGCGCCCTCAATCCCCATCCACCCCCCGACCGCGAGCCCCCGCTGCGCAGAGATATATCGTGCGCCCGACCTGTTGCGTCCCACCCCCCCTTCTGCATCCGACTACCACCCTTCTTGAAGAGCGTCAGTTCTCAGCGACTCTGCCGCCTCAGAAGCCTACCGGACTAAGCCCGCCTCCTCCTCTCCGCGACTGTCGTGTTTACTATCTCCACCCGCTCCCGATCCCCGACGATCCTCCAATGTATGCTTATATACTCACACGTACTACTCATGTTACACAATAGTTTAGCTTGCTAGCACCATGAACACCGCGACTGAAGCACCACGTCACAACGCTTCACTTCCAGATCACATTCGCCTCACCACCAGAGATTTTTCTCTTCCTGTAAACAACACTGTCTTTCTCCTTGCACCCTAGCTTTTAACTACCACAAGGTATCATACCTGATGAATTTATACAAGCCATAGATGTTAGTGGAACTTGTTACAGGAGTCAAGTGTAATGTCCATTCAAGACATGTAGATATGTGATTTGGCACGGTGACGCACGTAAGAGATAGTGCAGTAGTGCGTACGTATTCTCGATTAGCTATATGTCTTGTGTATGATACATCACAAACTATTCCCGGTGTGTTGGAGTGTGTGCTCACCAACCTCATGAAAACACTCACACACACATAGATGTCTATCGCGGCAGCAGTTGAAGCATTGCGGAACAACAGAGGACATTGAATGCTGCACACAGGCATGTACGCACAATGGTCACGTGCTCTACACACGTACCCTGCCTAGTCACGTAATAGCTAGGAAACACGAAGTAGTGTATACCACAAGACCAATCGCGTCGTGTACATCCACGATGAAACTTATCCACATTCTTACTACCCGTCTACCCCGCGCCTGACTACAGTACACCTTACCTCCCTCCTTTGTGTCTGTTGTTCCCCTCAAGCGCGCACGTGAGTAACAATTAGTGTACGTAAATGATACATGTCGACGGTATACTGCGACAATTAGAAAGTATATTACTTAAACGAAAGGACCATATAACCTAAAATACGCATGTCCATTAGGACAGCTTGAAACATGATACATATGTACATCTACAATCAACACTCTCATCTACAGCGTACACTGGCATCTATGACTACATACATTTTTGGTGCTACGATGTATGTATTAAGAACGGTTTGCAACTCACCCTCCTGTCGCGTGTCATCCTGTCATTCCACCACGCCACGCATGCTGTACTCATGGTCTTTATCGTTGTCTTGTGTCTATCACTGCTGCTGCATACAAGTTGTCCACATTATTTCCTGCACAACAGGCTGTACTACTACACACACCAGGGTGTAGTATCTTATGGTATGTATTCGTGTTGTATAGTAGATAATGTAATAGAGACATTTAAATATCCGTCACACACTATTGCATGTACCTCATGATAACCATGGTACGTAGTTCATTATCGGCACCCCCCATACAGTACTTGTATACTTTTACCAACCTACTATCCCCACACATATACATTGTTATTTATGACTACTATCACTTTATCCTTCTGTCCACACATGTCGCTCTTTGTCTGCTGTCGTCCATCCTATGTATCTATTACCTGTTGTCACTTTCTTGGTGCCTGTCTCCACCTGTTGCACTATATTGCTCTGTCAACTAGTACCCCCGCCCTCCTTCGGTATGTACACCACATAGTCTTTACTGTGTTTCGCCATGTTTTGGCCTACTTTCCTAGCCCACACACTTTGGTGGTATGTCTTCCATATCGTTTCCAACACAGCGCAAGAGCTGTTTAGCGACATGTCATGCTCCTACTGTATACCTACACGTTCCCGTGAGTATCGTACTCGCTTTCCCTCCATCTCACACAGTTGTATCGGTTCTCAGCTCTAAGCGATATTACTATCATCCATTACATATAGTCGCACATTACTTGTGTTCCCTTTTCGCGCCGTGTATGTGTCTCACTTTCGTATTGTTTCTGTATCTTCATCTGATCACGATCATGTAGTTCTTAACTGCCTTCATGCGACCTCTGCCTATTCCAGCAGTGCCGCCCCCCCCCCCTTCAGCTGTCGTACTTTCGTACCCAATATGTTATGCGCACTTCTATTCTTTACAACGAGTGTGAAGGAGATGTTAAAATCAAATGTGTTGATTGACGTTGTACGAAGAACATGTGTACAACAGCTTGCATGTAATACAGCACACACATACAAGTGTGGGTACGAGTTATAAATTGTTATAACACTTAGAGAGGTCCACATCAGCATATTATTAGGGTGCAATGTGTGCAGACAGTAAATGTAGAGTCACATGGAACCTGCTGACGAATCATATTTGTACACATCATTAGTATATTTATTTCATAATTATGACACATTTTTGTCTTAAATTAAACCATATAGTGTTATGTTGGCACCTGCCCTATTTTCATTGACTTCAGTACTTTAAAAAACTTTCTGGATTCATTTTTCTGGTGATTAGTTTCCATATCTTTGATTATATTACTCATATATTCTCGCTTCTGCTGTCTGACTATTTTTGTAGCCTCTTTACATTCATTTCTATAATGCTCTTCCTTTTGGATGTTATTGATGTCATTTAACCATACATGTCTGGCATTCTTCTTCTTAGTGACTGCTTCTTCACATTTTTGATTGAACCATCTGTTCTTTCTATGCGTGGTTGACACACCGAGACATTCCGAGTATGAACATATATTATGAACCACACAGATTATATCTCACCACATTAAGCAGTATTGTAAATTATAATTCTGATTCACTCCAGACACACCCAAATTAAATTATACACGAGGTTGGAGTATTAACAGGGCAGGTAGTAAAGGTCTTTGTTAGAAGTAAGGATATTGATGTGAATGTTAGACCTGTCCCACGCTGTCGTCATGGGGTGACCTCTGACAAACGTGGTTTGCAGAAGACTACGTGAAAGAACTATTATTTCACCATTAAATGTTCAGTATTTCCTATCACCTGTTATTCCTCCGAATTACCCATCTCATTCTATAATTGTATTACTTCACTAATGACATATTATTTTAGTATATATTATATTAGTCCCTAGTTAATTATCGAGCTTCATTGCCTGAACGTTCATTTATAGCCTAATTTTCTTCCATTTTGTGTGTCGTCGCTCCCTTAATTTTCCCTCTATTGTGCTGTTTGAACATCATCGGCGGGGACCAATATGTATATACTTATTCTGGCTGTAGTTGACGATTCCTGTTCTCTACTATTAGTTATCGCGTAGTTTCACCACTGAATCTACACGACAAATAACGGTAAATATATATTCACATAAATTTGTACAATCAAAGCAACGTACCTTCCATTTTTTTGGTGATTAAACCTCTTCATG
>JACEFZ010018854.1:442471-539971 GCA_014155875.1 Cepaea nemoralis | reverse complement strand
GGAACATTATATTGGTTAGAAACAGATAACACCATATGCTTTAGACTTTAGTTGATTAATACTTAACACTACTCATTTGTGTCAGGACTTAGTCAGATATGACTGAGCTACCGTATGCCAGTAGACGGTAAAACCTGCTTTTTATTATCGCCGAATGTTGGGCGGCGCATACCAAATCCGACACCGGACATTGTTCCAACGGCTTCGGGCGGAAGAACGCAATATATGGAGGGTACAACCCTTTTCCTGGTGCGAGGAAATGCAACCTAAAGACAAAATGTCATGGCAGGGCAGACCAGGCCCTAAGCCTTGGTTGGCAGCTGGTCTAGGATCGAATCCCAGACCGGCTGACAGTTAGAGCATTGATTTGCTCATCCGGCAGCTTCTGCAGCTTGTCTTGTTCCAGATGTAATTGTGTTACGATTCCTCCGGAGTGAACTAGTCAGGCCGAGAGAGGGATCATGCTGCATGGGCAACACATGGTCTCTATATTTTAGCCCAGGCTTTGTGCTATGGAGAGGTATAACTCTATCCCTGGTTTTAACTAGTCTCCGAATCAAACCGAGAGGTAGCAGTTACGGGTTATAAGACCTTGTCAACTGGCGTAGACATGGGGCAGCACGGGTTGACTCTGACGGTGGGAGACACCTACAGGTGTCACTGCTCAAACTGGGCAGCCTCCGGCCAATTGGGTACTGATCCGTCACAGTCTGCCTGCTTTAATGGGTGCTAGGGGCTAGGACAAAATCCAAATCGCATGCTGTTAAACAATGCACCAGGTATTAATAAAAAGGAAAATAGAAAACTCAAGCTACGACTTGCAACCTGGATAGTCACAGTCCATGGATGGGATAGTAAGTTGATGTTCAAGAACTACACACACAAGTGTGACAATGGAAAACATGAGGATATTATCAAAGTACTAAAAACGTTGTAAACTACTGAGCGTAATCTTGCCAAGAAATCAACGAAAGATGCTGATGTTGACAGCGATGTCCTGTAAAGGATATGCAAATCTTTTCTTTTTCACTAAAAACATTAAGCATTGATGGCAAAAATCTGTGATTAATAAAGAACATATATTGGCGGTAAACTGTAGCTGTCATTAAAAAAAAAAAACTTGTAGGAACATTTCGGTGCATAGAGAAGGGTGTCGGACAAAGATGTGTATTGTTTCCTTGTTTGTTTTCATTGTACAATGAACATATAATGCGATCTACTTAAAATATGCCAGAGGTCGAGGATGGTGGCCATGTGGCCATATTATTAAAAATAATAATAATAATAATAATAATAATAATAATAATAATAATAATAATAATAATAAAAACAAAAACAAAAACAAAAACTTAATAGCAATAAGTAAGAAGGCAGCGAGAGCAGAATCTTGAGGGCCTTGTCTTAAAGCAGGAAGGATGTCAGCGCACGAAATGATACATGCTATTGGATATCACAAGATGTGGAGAGTCACTTTGGTGAAGTGCTCAAGCCGTCTGACTCGGGCTCCGAAGCTTGTGGATTTGATTGCGGGTCGCGTCCTTAGGTTCAGGAGTGAATTTTTTTTTTTCGGAGACTCCAGAGGGTGGTAGCTGGAGCTACGAAGTTCGTGCGTTGTGCGACGCTTTCTGCGCTGCGGAAAAAGACTAAGCCATATGGGATAAAAACTCGGTGCAATGAAGTCGACCCTGTCGACATTTAAGCGACAAGATGTGAAGAAGCATAATCGCCCTCTCTACTCAGTAAGCGCCTTGATGATGTTGACAAATGAAACAACTACCATTACAAGTTGTGTTGTGAGAAAAATAACATTACAGCTTGTAAATTGAGAAAACTAACAGTGCAGAGTGCATAATGATTTAAAAAAAAAAAAAAAAACCAACATAGTAGCTTGCATATTGAGATAGATAACATTACAGCTTGTATAATGATGAACCGAACACTATGGCTAGTAATGAGAGAAAACATCATGGTTGATATTATGAGAAAACTATTATTATGGCTTTAATAATGAGAAAACTGCATTACAGCTTGAATAATGAGAAAACTACTATTAAAGCTTCGATAATGCGAAAACTATCATCCAACTTGAATAACGAGAAAACTAACATTACAACTTGAATAACGAGAAAACTAACATTGCAGCTTGTATAATGAGAACACCAACATTACAACTTGTAAAATGAGAAAACTACTATTAGAGCTTCGATAATGAGAAACCTAATACTGCAACTTGAATTACTTAAAACTAATAATACAACTTCAATAATAAGAAAACTATTATTTGAGCGTGGACAACGAGAACACTAACTTTGCAGCTTCTTTAATGAGAAAGCTAACATTATACCTTGAATAACAACCCCCCCCCCCCCCCCCCCCCCCCCCAAAAAAAAAAAAAAAAAAAAAAAAAAAACACATAATAACATTATAATGAAATAAAATAACATTACAACTTATATAATGGGAAAGCTAACACTACAGCTGGTATAGTGAGAAAAAGTGTTAGCTTTTTTAACAAGAACATTAACATAACTTGTATAATCAGAAAACTAATATTACAGCATATTTAATGAGGGAAAAAAAATAAGATTATAGCTTGAATAATGAGAAAAATAACATCACAGTTTCTTTAATGAAAAAACAAACATTATAGTCAACCTGTAACGGGAAAACGATAATTGCAGCATCTGTGCCGCTTCCAGTGTTTACAGGAAGACTCTGGAATGGCTGAGAATGAACCTCCACTTGTCCCAGAGCTGTCTCAATGGCGTGCCTTGGCTAAGATATTTATTTCAGCTCCAATAGATAACAAACCGCTGCCACCATATATCACAGGCAACGCACATGTATATATATATATATGTCCGCACACACTACTATACACATCTCAAATGTTCATATGTGATATTGATGTTATCAATTATGAAGGCCACCTCATGATCATCAAATTATCCTCCTACCCAGATATATGTCAATAATGTGGAAATCACCCGCCCAAACATGTGGACAGATTTCGGTGTTGTTCATGAAGTAGCCGACATTCTGCGTCCAGTAAACAATCGGTGTGATTGGAATTCTAGTGAAAGAATTTTGGTAAGTGCTGCATTTGTTGAGTTACTACTGTATATTATTAATGTATATTATTGCTGTATATTACTACTGTATATTATTACTGTATATTATTACTGTATATTACTACTTTGAACAATGTGACGAATGATTAAGCGACTTCAAAATGAAAACAATACTCACTCTTTTATTTCGAGTCGAGCGGAACAAATAATAGCGTACAGTTATCGGGTGTTATAAACTGCCCCCGAGATGTAGGAGCGGCGTTTAATTAGTAAATGTTTCACACGAAAACTCCCTGCCTTGCCCCAATGTCCTCTTTGATGTGCAAACTTGCCATTTCACAGTTCAGAGTTGTAGCGCGTCTAGGGTTTTCCAGTCCTGTCTTAAGTATCCATTTGCCAATCGATCTTTCCTCCTGAATTCTCTTCGCCTAAGCTCGGAATCAGTGGCATACAGCGCTTCACACACGGCTCTCTGGAATCAGTGGCATACAGCGCTTCACACACGGCTCTCTGGAATCAGTGGCATACAGCGCTTCACACACGGCTCTCTGGAATCAGTGGCATACAGCGCTTCACACACGGCTCTCTGGAATCAGTGGCATACAGCGCTTCACACACGGCTCTCTGGAATCAGTCGCATACAGCGCTTCACACACGGCTCTCTGGAATCAGTCGCATACAGCGCTTCACACACGGCTCTCTGGAATCAGTGGCATACAGCGCTTCACACACGGCTCTCTGGAAGACACGTCCTTTCCTTTCGAATCACACACAGAAAAAGTCCTTTGTTGTTCTGTATATTTCGTGTGAAATTCTTTTGAATCTGCCCGAGGTTTTTTGGAACGTGACTGCATGTTCGGAGCGATGGCAGCTGGCTATGTCCCAGAGTTGACCGGTTTTTGCCTTATGCAGAAATGCGTGGTTGCTGGGCTTCTGGTTGACTGCCACTGCCATCGACGATGAACTGTATTTTCGTGGACTGTGTGGGTGAACATCTAGGAAACATCCAGATGGGAAAATGACTGCCGATTCCATCAGAGATAAACTTGATGTTTCGTGGGGGACTATTGTGTTGACATTCTGGCGGCGGCATTATGCACAGTGTATCTGTGCGGGCTGTTGTTTGTCGAGACTCCTGTCTTTTCCACTTTTCACATTGGGCAGTGGGGATCGTTTTATGTGATATTCACTGGCACAGGAACGGAGGACGACCCGTTGCTGTGAAGTTGGAACCGTGACTAACTAACTAACTAACTAATTATTACAATATATAACTACTGTATATTATTACTGTCAAAGTCAGCCATTGCAACTACTGGACTCAATGTTAGAATACAGGCAACTAAGGTATATATGTGTATATATATATATATATATATATATATATATATATATATATATATATATATATATATATATATATATATATATATATACTCACATGAGATGTAAATATCAACTCTATACGTGACTTTCCCATGCTAATATTTAGCAGATGGGAAATCTATTTAGTCTCAACGTGCAGCTGTCAGGAGATTGTTAACGAGCATGCACACGGCTTCTCTGAGTTGTCACCCTTATCTGAGAAGTCTAGGCGTCTGATCAGCTACCCCAGGATCAGGGAAGGGTGACCCACCCATTTCTGATTGTATAAACATCCACAGCCAATATGTAAAATAACGCCAGGTGTACACATGCAAGTCACAGATTTCACCTTCTAAGCCTTTTGGTCATTCAATTACGGTTATCTTCCTTATTTCCTGGCAGTTAAGCATTTAGTAATCAATAGTGTGCATATTTCATTATTCAAACTGCCCAAGTTGTTCCGACAAGTTGTCCACACACAAAAATTAATATGTTTAAAAAAAAGATATTTTAGAACACCATGATTGTAGCCATTTTATTCTTATTTGTGTTCTCTTAAAATCAGTCTACATCCCCAATTGTGTTTCGTCCATGAACATCACTGTCTTCTGCAGATCTTGCAAGCTTCCATAGAGTTTGACGTTTAGGGTTGTTCATAAAATCCTATATCAATGTGCTCCAAGCCAGGTCGGTTGTTCAAATATAACACAATACATCTTTTCCTTACAGTTGCATGTCCTTTACATAATGTCGCCAACAAACCAAGTATTTTTGACTGGTTGTGAATTCTTAGCAGTTTTTCGTTCAGTAGTTTGCCATTGCTCTTTGAACGACCGGCACTCATACCACGGTAAAAAAATCAAATCCAGGGAGTATGTTGCCAAATCGCCAGCAGCTGAGTTTGAACGCGGTATACCGGTTATGACTTGCGTCCGTAACCTCTACGCAAAAGAGCAGGTATAAAATACATAACATCACGCATAACACAATAATAACATAACGCATAACACAATAGATAACATAACGCATAACACAATAGATAACATCACGCATAACACAATAATAACATAACGCATAACACAATAGATAACATAACGCATAACACAATACATAACATAACACATAACACAATAATAACATAACGCATAACACAATACATAATACAACGCATAACACAATACATAACATCAGGCATAACATAATAATAACATAACGCATAACACAATAGATAACATCACGCATAACACAATAGATAACATAACGTATAACACAATAGATAACATAACACATAACACAATAATAACATAACACATAACACAATAGATAACATAACACATAACACAATAGATAACATAACACATAACACAATAATAACATAACACATAACACAATAGATAACATAACACATAACACAATAGATAACATAACACATAACACAATAATAACATAACGCATAACACAACACATAACATCACGCATAACACAATAGATAACATAACACATAACACAATAGATAACATATCGCATAACACAATAGATAACATAACGCATAACACAATAGATAACATAACGCATAACACAATAGATAACATAACGCATAACACAATAGATAACATCACGCATAACACAATAGATAACATAACACATAACACAATAGATAACATAACACATAACACAATAATAACATAACGCATAACACAACACATAACATCACGCATAACACAATAATAACATAACGCATAACACAATAGATAACATCACGCATAACACAATAGATAATATCACGCATAACATAATAGATAACATCACGCGTAACACAATAGATAACATAACGCATAACACAATACATAACATAACGTATAACACAACACATAACATAACGCATAACACAATACATAACATAACGTATAACAATACATAACATAACGTATAACACAATAGATAACATAACGCATAACACAATAGATAACATAACACATAACACAATATATATCATAACACATAACACAATAATAACATAACGCATAACACAACACATAACATCACGCATAACACAATAATAACATAACGCATAACACAATAGATAACATAACGCATAACACAATAGATAACATCACGCATAACACAATAGATAATATCACGCATAACATAATAGATAACATCACGCGTAACACAATAGATAACATAACGCATAACACAATACATAACATAACGTATAACACAATACATAACATAACGCATAACACAATACATAACATAACGTATAACAATACATAACATAACGTATAACACAATACATAACATAACGTATAACACAATACATAACATAACGTATAACACAATACATAACATAACGCATAACACAATACATAACATAACGTATAACACAATACATAACATAACGTATAACACAATACATAACGTAACGCATAACACAATACATAACATAAGGCATAACACAACACATAGCAAACCACTAACATATGACTTGCTTTTAAGTGTAGGATAGTCATTCAAAACAATCTTTCCCTACTCCGCAGCTCAGCTGTGGAACAATCTTCCACACAAATCAAAGACACTATCAATCACTGTACATAAAATCACACGGTTTGAGATCTCTATGTCAGTACAGACTATGCGTACCTTAATATTGTTAATAATAATAATAATAATAATAATAATAATAATAATTTGAAAGAAGATCTAGTATAATAAACATTCTTCTTCCTGTGGCACGGTACCTAATTATAATTTCCATGTCAACAATTAGTGTGTGTCATGTATTACTGATTATTGGATACGTTCCATATGTTTAAATTTCATGTGTGTTCATTCATGTAGCCATATAATAGCCCTTTCGAGTTATATTTGATTCAGTTGTATGTGTGTGTGGAGTGTGTGTGTGTGTGTGTGTGTGTGTGTGTGTGTGTGCGTGTTCTGTTTACATGCAGTAACACATTGCTTTAGTATTGCTAAGGTGCCACACGACCTACTTGAGAAACATAAGTACGGTTGCCAGAGCTTGTAACTGAGAAACGGAGATTTCTCTTAGAAATAAACATCTTACAGAAAGTAATATTTTCTCTCAGCATTATCATAATGTGTCCTGCCAACTGATATGTCTCTTCACAGACCTCGGCCCTTGATTTTCCTCATCTACTCTATCCATGATACATTTGCCAGCCACCGAAGCCTTTTCATATATTCTGGTAGAGACGTTGGACGCCAGAGCGGAGTTGCATTTTGTTTAGATAAAATAACAGCAAAAGCGTAAATTGCTTATAACCCGGTCAATGATAGTATTCTCACTATCAGACTTAGGGACCATCCAAAACACACATATCTAATACATATACCTACAACAACAGATGAGGAGGATAACACTGAAGATGTTTACAGCAGACATCAAGATATATTAGATAAGATTGGTCATAATGACAAAACAATAATAATGGGACATTTTAATGCAAGAATAGGTACAGGAAGAATTGAAAATGAGTGACACATTTAAGGAAAATTTTGATTGGGTTACAGAAATTATGTAGGTGACAAATTAATTGAAATGTGCACAGAAAATGAGTTGATGACACTAACAAACATTTTAAGCAACACCCAAGAAGATTTCACAGGGAAGTCCGCCGACAGTACAACCAAACACCTGATAGATTATTTTTATTACAAGGAAGATGGAGATCAAGCATAACATCAGCAACAACTCTACGAAGTGCAGACTGATACATATCGTCAGTTAGTAATTACATATGTCAAAGTAAAGCTCTAATAACTTATCCGAGGACCAAGGCCTTTTCGTTTTGATCTCACACAAATACCAGATGCATACAGCGTGGAACTGAAGAATCGTTTTGGGGTCTTGAAATCTATACAGGAGGAAATGACACCTGACGAACTGGCAGTACACGCTAGTAATATCTTGATAACAGCAGCCAACAATTTAATTCCGACCAAGAATAAGGAACACAAGCAATGGATTAAATCAGATGAGTGTTTATGACACAGAGGGTGATTCGTTGCGGACTCCATTGCTCCCATTCGTCGGGTTGTTTTCCTCTTCTAGGGGTTGCTCTTTATTTACGGGATGTTTCCGATGCCCAGGGGTTATTACTTTGTTCGCCATCATCATGTCATCACCCATGGCTAGTTTCTTGCGTCGCAAGCTTTCTGTGTAGAGCATCTTCGTCGTGTGCAATATATTTGTTCTTCTTTCGGTTGAGCACGTAACATCTTCCGACTCAACCCTTATCATTAATTATCTTTGCATTCTCTCTTCACTCCAACACTGACGAACATAATGGAACTATTCATAACTGAACTACACCGGCGTTTTCTACAGTTTATGTTCGTCTAAGTACATTGCACAATGCAATTACACCGGCACATATTCAACTCCTGACAAAACCAACAAAGTTAACGTTTAATAAAACGAGCGGTCTATTATTTAGCCGTTGCTCTGTATACATCTGACCATGTCCGTACTGGACGATGGCTGAACGCAGATTGCCCTTTTTGGACTCGCCTCAGAAGCGAGTTCCCGCGTTTTCACGCTTTGTGAAACGTATCCACTTTTTAAGTTCCTGTGTTCACTTGCTGAACACTTCTAATCTCTGACCTGGGTTATGGCTTAACTATGCAATGACGTCATGAAGGTCATGGCACACGTTAGAATTAATAAAATCAGGAAGGGAACTGAAACAAAAAAGGAAAGAAACCAATAACAGCAGGATGAAGTATACATCTTTAACACGGAAAAGAACACAAGAAAGGGCAAACACCGATATATACAAGATTATTGTACTAGAATGGAGCACTATCATAAGAATGGCGGATATTACGAAATATGCAAAGACTTGAATTTATTGAAAATAAATGTTCAACCCCAATTGAATGTTATATGTGACAAGTTGGTAAATACTCTAATACAGTGGTTCTCAACCGGTGGGGAATTCCACCCAGGGGGGAATATTAGGGTTTCCAGGAGGGGGAATGAAGATCATTTCAAGATCGTGTTAATAGAAGAACTGATTACTTAATATTGCTTTTCCCTTTATACTTTAGTTATGCACTTCTCATCGTTCTAAAATTCATTTCATAAAGTAAGTAGACCCACAAATCACGTTTTATGTGGATGTCTGGACCTGTTTTAACATATTTACCTTCCATTTTTACGTATACTATGTAGGGGTGGGGGATATGTAGGTAGGAAATATGAAGGGTGGGGTATGACGTTCTGAAAATATGGTGAAGGGGGGCACGGGCCAAAAAAGGTTTAGAACCACTGCTCTAATAGAATCTAGAAACATTAAAAATGTCGCTTAAAAGTCGACAGGGTCGACTTCATTGCACCGGGTTTTTTATCCCATATTGCTCATTCTCTTTCCGCAGCGTGGATAGCGTCGCACAAACCACGAACTCCGTAGCTCCAGCGACGACCCTCAGGAGTCTCTGAATAAAAGCACTCGTGAACCAAATGTTGAGGTCCGGAATCGAACCCGCAACCTTCGGAGCCCGAGTCAGACGGCTTGACAACTTCGCCACGGAGACACAGAATACTGCAGCGGAATGTATGATATAAATGGCTGTGAGGATATGAACGAGATATAAGAACTTATTATAGCAGAGACAGTGATTGAACCCACATTAGATGAAATGTAATGAGCAATATAGAATCTGAAGAATGGTAAATTACCAGGATCTGATGAGATAACAGCTGAACTAATTAATGCGGGAGGAGGGGAAAGCATTCACATCTTTTACGCACTTTGTAAAAAGATATGGAAATACAGTATATAGCCAACATATTGGGAAAAAAAAAGTTATCTTCAATCCAATACCAAAAATGGGCAACCTGAAATTATGCACCAATTACAGAAATGTTGCCCTGAACAGTCATGCAAGTAAAATTCTGCAAAAAATCTTAACGGGAAGACTTTATTAGAAACTGGAAAGATATTATCAGTAAACGACGAATATCCACTGCTCTTCAACGGGTAAGACACCATAATAAATTGTGGTGTGGGACATATAGAACTACACAAGATAGATTTGTAAGAGCAGCATCCGCCTGTAAGACCTGCAAATTTACTAAATAAGCTGAACTTTGACTATAAATGCTATACACAGCTTCTAACAATATCTTCGATGCAGGAAAGAACAAATGTATCCATACGACAAGTGATAAATTTTGAACAATGTTAGCTACTAAAGACGATACAACAAAGAAAATTGAAATATGCTGCTCACTTGATACGTCATGAACGTTTGGAGAGAACAATCATGGAGAGGCATATGCCCGGGAAAAGAAGAATAGGAAGGTCAAAGAGAAGAGCACAGAAAATGAGTTTCGTTATTACAACTATCATTCTTAGGTGCATACATCATTGATCTTTAATATTGTCTACTATGGACAACAGTTTACTGGTGCCCACTCATGCATTGTACAGACATCCACTGGGGCACTCCTTCTTAGTTTTCACTCTCGGACCACCATCAATTCTCCACTGCACCAGCGTCTCGCCTTATCTTCCTCCCCCTTTTTTCATGTACCACTTCCACTCACTTACCTGGGGTCTTCACTGAACCGTTACCATCCCCTACCCTGGTCCCCATGACCTACAGACGCCCACGGCTGTCTATATAAGAGTATCAAGGTGAAATTCATGTTAATATCACACAAATTATTCCTCCCCACGACGCTTGACGGCAGAAGTGGAAGATGATGATGATGATGATGATGATCACAGCCTGGGATTCTGAGATAAGTAGCAACATATTGTTTTCAAATTATCATTTTCTCTTTATTGTTTTCATGTGTTCATCTTTTCATTCTTCTCACCCGTTGGGATGCCTTAATGTAGTCAATGGAGGGTCTTCTCCGTGATTATATGTTGTGTTTTGTGTACGTATCTGTTTGCTAATGAAGGCTAGTCGCCAAAACCTTATGTATTGTTCGTAAATCTGTTCTATGAAGCTGCATTTTTGTGTGTTATTTTATAAAACAGCATGAAGTACACACTAGTGAGATAGTGATAATTCACAATTGTGATGGTAACAGGATAGTCAGGAATGTTCACCCCGCTAACTCTGTCACTCTAGAGATTGTGGGATGGTTAACAAAAAAAAAAAGAAATAGGGAGATGAATCCCCAGATCCTAAAAGTCAACTGTTATAAGAAATGTGAAATGGCTCAAAAAGACTTTCTAGGGGTATAGACTAATTATAAAGTGATAGTTCCTAATAGAGGCCAAAAGAGCACCGGGAAATGACCGATCCTCCGAGAGGAAGTCACTCACTCTTTGTACACCGAAAGTCCGTGTGGGTTTCCAGTCACAATCAGCTCCATAGTGGTGTTGACCCTTGACAAGTAATATCAATGAGAACACACATAAAATGACTTAAACACCAATTAACAAATAAATAAACAACACTTGAGTATAACCTACAACAATATATTGTGATAACATGGGGGAAGATGAGTGTGTGTGTGCTCAAGTGACATGGCATATTATTACACAACCACTATACCAAAAAAACAAAAACAATAACATATCAATAAAAGACATACTAATTATATCTAATTTGTTAATTAACGGCTCAGATGTTGTCGCAACGAAGGAATTAAACTAGCACCTTCCTAGCTCCATTGAGATGCTAAAGAAAACCGTGAAGTGAAAATAAAAAGGTCTAGAAGTGTTTACCACGCTGGGGTTGTTGTTCGGACAATGGATGGGCCAGTAATGATTAAGGGAGAATCACTCTTCCCGCATTGGAAATGCATTCTCCTCCTCCTGCCTTGAGAACTTTGACCCTTCTGTTGCCATTCTTCATCATTCATGAAAATACCCCATTTTCAGCCAAGCAAAGACAACTTTTCCCTGTAGAAAATATATGCCATACAAAATGGCCATACCCATAGAAACAAGTGAAAAATAAAAGAGAAAAATGAAGCGAGAAAGAAAAAAGAGAGAGAGAGAGAGAGAGAGAGAGAGAGAGAGAGAGAGAGAGAGAGAGAGAGAGAGAGAGAGAGAGCAAGATATATATATATATATATATATATATATATATATATATATATATATATATATAGAGAGAGAGAGAGAGAGAGAGAGAGAGGAGAGAGAGAGAGAGAGAGAGACGGTGAAGTGATTATTACACAAAGGTGGGTCAGTTAGATCTGTCCCCGTTAGGCCTCATCACCTCAACATCTGATGCAGTCCTTCACTTCTTATATTGACATGATATGTCTCTCTACCTCCTGCCTTATGGAGGTGAATTATTCGCATGCTCTCTCAACTCTGCCGCCGATAATATCTGGTGGCCTTCAGCAAGGGTCATGCCATTTCTCGGTCGTGGCATTGACTCTCTTTTCCCGTATAAATGTTTACAAAAAAACATGATAGTCTAGAAAATAGCAAAGTATATCTTTTCACAATCACTATCCACACAGGAAGACTGAATAAATATAGAACAGGAAGACCATCCCTTAGAAAGGGCATGAACTGAACAGAAAGACATCTATTCACTATCTCTCTAAGTCACATAAAATGCACCTAATTCTTCGAGGATTACCTTTGATCTTTACATGGAAAACTCTACTATAAATTCAGATCTTTTCTATTTAAATGTACTAGTCTTAAGTTAATTAACTTTGGTTTCCAATTTACCAAAACCACCATGAATTAAAAAATACTACACCACAACAACCGAACTGGCTAACACGTCCTGTCATGACAAATCGTTCTGGCAAGTCCAGGTAAACAGTGCATTTCTCCTGCCGACATCTCCTTGAGCTCATTCATCAACATAATTTATGTTAATATTAATTATCTTGGTTGCACCAATAAAAAGGCTCAGTTTCAGCGCGAACCGTGGCGTCATTCGAGATGTGGGTGGGTGACGATATTTCCAGGAATTGGGGAGAGGGGGAAGTAATTTTGTAGTCACCCTCCTCCGAGATAGATTCCAGACAATCTTCTGGGATTGTCTACAACAGCCATCACCCCCCCCCCCCCCTCAACCCCCCAGCTCGCCTTTATCAAAGCAGCAGATGTTCCATTTAACAACTATTTTTTGCCGGTGTTTGTGTCCTTGGTGTTGTCAATTTCCCAAGAGGAAAAAGGGGGAGATAGTTTATTGTCACCGTTAAGAATCAAGGAGTGCCCCCTTTAACACTGGGGACTTTGAAATAATTTGTCCTCTGTATTCTGAAAAAAGGGGGGGGGGGGGGGTTGACTATCGCTGACATTATAAATGTTTAGATGTGCCACAGATTGACCTGTGCCAAGGAAATGAAACACATGTGCCAACGTGCAAGGTTTCATTTTCCTCTACACCCATGAGAAGTTGTTCCTGCAGATGGCAATTCTTTCTAGGTGACAAATACAAGTTTGATGTTGTCCGTTAGGAAATGCAAGAATTAAACAGATAAATGCCATATGTGATATTAAAAAATGTTTCTCACTGACTTTTTTCTTGTCTTTCAGATAAGAGAATGCTGTGCTGGATACTTTGGGCCAGCTTGTGATTGTGAGTATCATTTCAGGAATTTAATATGTTTACATTAATGTCTAGAGGAACATGGAGGTACATAACTTTCCCGTTGTGATGACATACTCCAATTTTCCCGTTGTGATGACATACTCCAACTTTCCCGTTGTGACGACATACTTCAACTTTCCCGTTGTGACGACATACTGCAGCTTTCCCGTTGTGACGACATACTTCAACTTTCCCGTTGTGTCGACATACTTCAACTTTCCCGTTGTGATGACATACTCCAATTTTCCCGTTGTGATGACATACTCCAACTTTCCCGTTGTGACGACATACTTCAACTTTCCCGTTGTGATGACATACTCCAACTTTCCCGTTGTGATGACATACTCCAACTTTCCCGTTGTGATGACATACTCTAACTTTCCCGTTGTGACGACATACTTCAACTTTCCCGTTGTGATGACATACAGCAGCTTTCCCGTTGTGACGACATACTTCAACTTTCCCGTTGTGATGACATACTCCAACTTTCCCGTTGTGAGGACATACTCCAACTTTCCCGTTGGGACGACATACTTCAACTTTCCCGTTGTGACGACATACTGCAGCTTTCCCGTTGTGATGACATACTCCAACTTTCCCGTTGTGACGACATACTTCAACTTTCCCGTTGTGACGACATACTGCAGCTTTCCAGTTGTGACGACATACTTCAACTTTCCCGTTGTGATGACATACTCCAACTTTCCCGTTGTGATGACATACTCCAACTTTCCCGTTGTGACGACATACTTAAACTTTCCCGTTGTGACGACATACTGCAGCTTTCCCGTTGTGACGACATACTTCACCTTTCACGTTGTGTCGACATACTCCAACTTTCTCGTTGTGATGACATACTCCAACTTTCCCGTTGTGGCGACATACTCCAACTTTCCCGTTGTGACGACATACTTCAACTTTCCCGTTGTGTCGACATACTCCAGCTTTCTCGTTGTGATGACATACTCCAACTTTCCCATTGTGACGACATATTCCAACTTTCCCGTTGTGACGACATACTCCAACTTTCTCGCTGTGATGACATACTCCAACTTTCCCGTTGTGACGACATATTCCAACTTTCCCGTTGTGACGACATACTTCAAATTTCCCGTTGTGTCGACATACTCCAGCTTTCTCGTTGTGATGACATACTCCAACTTTTCCATTGTGACGACATATTCCATCTTTCACGTTGTGACGACATACTCCAACTTTCCCGTTGTGACGACATACTCCAACTTTCCCGTTGTGACGACATACTCCAACTTTCCGGCTGTGATGACATACTCCACCTTTCCCGTAGTGATGACATACTCCAACTTTCCCGCTGTGTCGACATACTCCAACATTCCCGTTGTGATGACATACTCCAACTTTCCCGCTGTTATGACATACTCCAACTTTCCCGTTGTGACGACATACTCCAGCTTCCCCGTTGTGATGACATACTCCAACTTTTCCGCTGTGTCGACATACTCCAACTTTCCCGCGTTGACGACATACTCCAATTTTCCCGTTGTGACGACATACTCCAACTTTCCCGTTGTGACGACATTCTCCAACTTTCGCGCTGTGTCGACATACTCCAGCTTTCTCGCTGTGTCGACATTCTCCAACTTTCCCGTTGTGTCGACATTCTCCAACTTTCCCGTTGTGTCGACATACTCCAAATTTCCCGCTGTGTCGACATACTCCAACATTCCCGCTGTGACGACATATTTCAACTTTCCCGTTGTGACGACATACTCCAACTTTCCCGTTGTGACGACATACTCCAACTTTCCCGCTGTGTCGACATACTCCAACTTTCCCGTTGTGACGACATACTCGAACTTTCCCGCTGTGACGACATTCTCTAACTTTCCCGTTGTGTCGACATTCTCCAACTTTCCCGCTGTGTCGACATACTCCAACTTTCCCGCTGTGTCGACATACTCCAACTTTCCCGCTGTGACGACATACTCCAACTTTCCCGCTGTTACGACATACTCCAACTTTCCCGGTGTGTCGCCATACTCCAACTTTCCCACTGTGTCGACATACTCCAACTTTCCCGCTGTGTCGACATACTCCAACGTTCCCGCTGTGACGACATACTCCAACTTTCCCGTTGTGACTACATAATCCAACTTTCCCGTTGTGACGACATACTCCAACTTTCCCGCTGTGTCGACATACTCTAGCTTTCTCGCTATGTCCTCATTCTCCAACATTCACGTTGTGTCGACATTCTCCAACTATCCCGTTGTGTCGACAAACTCCAACTTTCCCGCTGTGTCGACATACTCCAACTTTCCCTCTGTGACGTCATACTCCAACTTTCCCGTTGTGACGACATACTCCAACTTTCCCGTTGTGACGACATACTCCAACTTTCCCGCTGTGTCGACATACTCCAGCTTTCCCGCTGTGTCGACATACTCCAAATTTCCCGTTGTGTCGACATACTCAAACTTTCGCGTTGTGTTGACATACTCCAACTTTCCCGCTGTGTCGACATACTTCAACTTACCCGCTGTGTCGACATACTTCAACTTTCCCGCTATGTCGACGTACTCCAACTTTCCCGTTGTGTCGACATACTCCAATTTTCCCGCTGTGTCGACATACTTCAACTTTCCCGCTGTGTCGACATACTTCAACTTTCCCGCTGTGTCGACATACTTCAACTTTCCCGCTGTGTCGACATACTTCAACTTTCCCGCTGTGTCGACGTACTTCAACTTTCCCGCTGTGTCGACATACTTCAACTTTCCCGCTGTGTCGACATACTTCAACTTTCCCGCTGTGACGACATACTCCAACTTTCTCGCTGTGATGACACACTCCAACTTTCCCGTTGTGACGACATACTCCAACTTTCCCGTTGTGACGAAATACTTCAAATTTCCCGTTGTGTCGACATACTCCAGCTTTCTCGTTGTGATGACATACTCCAACTTTTCCATTGTGACGACATATTCCATCTTTCCCGTTGTGACGACATACTCCAACTTTCCCGTTGTGACGACATACTCCAACTTTCCCGTTGTGACGACATACTCCAACTTTCCCGCTGTGATGACATACTCCAACTTTCCCGTTGTGATGACATACTCCAACTTTCCCGCTGTGTCGACATACTCCAACATTCCCGTTGTGATGACATACTCCAACTTTCCCGCTGTGATGACATACTCCAACTTTCCCGTTGTGACGACATACTCCAGCTTCCCCGTTGTGATGACATACTCCAACTTTTCCGCTGTGTCGACATACTCCAACTTTCCCGCGTTGACGACATACTCCAACTTTCCCGTTGTGACGACATACTCCAACTTTCCCGTTGTGACGACATTCTCCAACTTTCCCGTTGTGTCGATATTCTCCAACTTTCCCGTTGTGTCGACATACTCCAACTTTCCCGCGTTGACGACATACTCCAACTTTCCCGTTGTGACGACATTCTCCAACTTTCCCGTTGTGTCGATATTCTCCAACTTTCCCGTTGTGTCGACATACTCCAACTTTTCCGCTGTGTCGACATACTCCAACTTTCCCGCGTTGACGACATACTCCAACTTTCCCGTTGTGACGACATACTCCAACTTTCCCGTTGTGACGACATTCTCCAACTTTCCCGTTGTGTCGATATTCTCCAACTTTCCCGTTGTGTCGACATACTCCAACTTTCCCGCGTTGACGACATACTCCAACTTTCCCGTTGTGACGACATTCTCCAACTTTCCCGTTGTGTCGATATTCTCCAACTTTCCCGTTGTGTCGACATACTCCAACTTTCCCGCTGTGTCGACATACTCCAACATTCCCGCTGTGACGACATATTTCAACTTTCCCGTTGTGACGACATACTCCAACTTTCCCGTTGTGACGACATACTCCAACTTTCCCGCTGTGTCGACATACTCCAACTTTCCCGTTGTGACGACATACTCGAACTTTCCCGCTGTGACGACATTCTCCAATTTTCCCGTTGTGATGACATACTCCAACTTTTCCGCTGTGTCGACATACTCCAACTTTCCCGCGTTGACGACATACTCCAACTTTCCCGTTGTGACGACATACTCCAACTTTCCCGTTGTGACGACATTCTCCAACTTTCCCGTTGTGTCGATATTCTCCAACTTTCCCGTTGTGTCGACATACTCCAACTTTCCCGCTGTGTCGACATACTCCAACATTCCCGCTGTGACGACATATTTCAACTTTCCCGTTGTGACGACATACTCCAACTTTCCCGTTGTGACGACATACTCCAACTTTCCCGCTGTGTCGACATACTCCAACTTTCCCGTTGTGACGACATACTCGAACTTTCCCGCTGTGACGACATTCTCCAACTTTCCCGTTGTGTCGACATTCTCCAACTTTCCCGCTGTGTCGACATACTCCAACTTTCCCGCTGTGTCGACATACTCCAACTTTCCCGCTGTGACGACATACTCCAACTTTCCCGCTGTTACGACATACTCCAACATTCCCGCTGTGTCGCCATACTCCAACTTTCCCAATGTGTCGACATACTCCAACTTTCCCGCTGTGTCGACATACTCCAACTTTCCCGCTGTGACGACATACTCCAACTTTCCCGTTGTGACTACATACTCCAACTTTCCCGTTGTGACGACATACTCCAACTTTCCCGCTGTGTCGACATACTCCAGCTTTCTCGCTGTGTCCTCATTCTCCAACATTCACGTTGTGTCGACATTCTCCAACTATCCCGTTGTGTCGACAAACTCCAACTTTCCCGCTGTGTCGACATACTCCAACTTTCCCTCTGTGACGTCATACTCCAACTTTCCCGTTGTGACGACATACTCCAACTTTCCCGTTGTGACGACATACTCCAACTTTCCCGCTGTGTCGACATACTCCAGCTTTCCCGCTGTGTCGACATACTCCAACTTTCCCGTTGTGTCGACATACTCAAACTTTCCCGTTGTGTTGACATACTCCAACTTTCCCGCTGTGTCGACATACTTCAACTTTCCCACTGTGTCGACATACCCCAGCTTTCTCTTTCTCATAGCATGACTGAAGAATGTGAACTGTCTCCTTCTAGTGTCAGTAACTGTTTTCTTATTTTTTTCTCTCTTAAGATATCTTCATTGATCTCTCTATCTGTCAACTATGATCTCATTATTCGTCTAAAGAACCAAATCTCCGCAGCTTCCTCGTAATTCCTCAGATGTCTGCTAATTGTCCATGAATGCTATCCTACATCCGGACTGGCCCAGTATAGCTCTGAAGAACTCTTTCCTCACCTTTATCTATTAAATGCTGTCTTTGTTCGGACTATTCTACATTTAACTTCCTGAACATATCGTCCATCTTCTATTATTTAAGTACCTAAATACTTAAATACATTGACTTGTGTCAGATTAGTTGCATTCATCTTGATTTGTCACTTGGGTGTACAATCTCCCGTTGTAATAATAATTTCCCCCCCCCCCCCTCCCCGTTATTCCGACAAACTCCTTTGTTTTGACTTCTTTTGTAATTATGTTTCTGTGACTCACTACAAGCAAATACTGCTCAAACAGGAAGCACACAACCGACAGGACCGTGTTATTTGTCCAGCAGTTGTGGTTATCTCGATGGAAAGAATCCTCTGGAAGACTCAGTTTTAACTCATAAGACCAGTGCATTGAACTTCAGAACATCTGAGCCATGAAAAGGGCATCTATCGGAGTCAGGCTGGTGTAGAGACTTTCTTCCTGACCCAGTACTGAAGACCCATCTCCAGGGGGTGTTATAGCAGAGCCTGACTTCCCCTCTGCAAGCTAAAAATAACTACAGGGTGTGCAATACGTGTATTAAAACTTCACGTCGGCGGAGAGACATTATATTGTAATCAGTTCATGTTATATAAGAATTTGACCAAGCCATCACTGAGCGCATCATTTACAGATTGACTGGGATTAAGCTATTGTTGGTCATGTTATAGTATAATGTAACCAGGTCATCAATGAACGCAGCATCTACAGATTAACTGAGATTAAGGTAAGGTTGGTCATGTTCCTTCCACGGGATCCAGGTATATCATTGTCAAGAGACATTTACAGAAACATATGTCAACATTTAGCAGCAACAATCATCTTTATTTCCATAAACAGTGTGTCCAGGAGGCCCATTTCACTCATGTTCAGGACATGGCGTCTGTGATGACGGAGTCAATGGTTCTGGGAAATGCGAATGCAACCCCGGGTTTTCTGGAGAACTTTGTGAGATACCTGCACCTAAAGGTGTCGTGAAACCATAGTGTAACATGTGTGAGTAAAACTTCATCCCTACTGATTTAATATTGTAACATATGAGTTAAACTTGATATCTACTGCCTCCATATTGTAACATATGTGAGTAAAATGTCGTATCTTGTACCTCCCTATTGTGACATATGTGAGTAATTCTTCATATCTAGTACCTCCATATTCCAACATATGTGAGTAAAAATTCGTAACTAAGTACCTTCATATTATAATATATGTGAGTAAAACATAATATCTAATGCCTCCATATTGTAAAATATGGGAGTAGAACTTTATATCTAGAAGCTCCATATTGTAACATATGGGAGTAAAACTTAATATCTAATTTCTTCATATTGTAACATACATGTGTAAAATATCATATCTAAAATCGTCATATCTGTGATGAAACATATACTATTAACATTATAGTTTATATGCTATGGTTGTGCTTCCTGTCTGTGATACTACTTTACTATTTACATTACAAGATATATGCTATGGTTGTTCTTTCTCTTTGCGATACTGTATATACTATTAACATTCACGTTTAAGTGCTAAAGTTTGACTTTCTATCGGTAGTACTGTATATACTATAAAACATTCACGTTTAAATGTTATAAATTAACTTTCTATTTGAGATGTTGAATTATTCTCGAAGTTAACAGTTTGACGTTTCCTTTGAGAAATATATTTTTGAAGTTAAAGAGTCAGCTCGAGTGTTCGACTCTCTCTTTAAGGCTGCTCATACACCTGAAGTTCAGCTGTCAGTTTCACTGTTGACTTTTCTTTTAGAGGTTGCATATATTCTTGAAATTAGGAGACCAGCTCCAGAGTTTTGCTCTGTCTCTGAATCTAAATGGATACATGAAACCAGATGGAAGATAGCGGTCCCGAACCCTGGCTTGCTATATTGTCAGACTACTCCAGCCTCCAATTCACGCCTCATTGTGGACATGTGACACACTGCACCCACATCTACGAATCACTTCTATCACACACGAGTCACCACAGATATGCTTCACATGACCCAGATCACTCCCTGACACTCCCCCCTCCACATCTCAAACTGTGAAACTCAGTTTAAATTAGTCAACATATTGTGAAATTAGGATAATGGAAATAAAGTCACGTTCCGGTATTACAGCCCACTGTGTCTATGTGTGAGTGAGTCTATATGTGAGTGTGTCTATGTGTGAGCGTGTGAGTGTGTCTATCTGTGAGTGTGTCTATGTGTGAGTGTGTCTGTGTGTGAGTGTGTCAATGTGTGAGTGTGTCTATTTGTGAGTGTCTATGTGTGCATGTGTCTGTGTGTCAGTGTGTCTATGTGTGAGTGTGTCTATGTGTCAATGTGCCTATGTGTGAGTGTGTCTATGTGTGAGTGTGTCTGTATGTGAGTGTGTCTATGTTTGAGTGTGTCTGTATGTGAGTGTGTCTATGTGTGAGTGTGTCTGTGTACGAGGTATGCAGGTCTCCGTCTACTTAACAAATGTTTATAATGAAGACCCCGTGTCACAGCCTTGACATGTCTTGGGTGTTTGTGTTTATGGTGCTAGCCTCATATATGTACAGACCAATCTCTCCTTGATGGAAGATGGATTGTCATCATGCCCAACGTTATTTCCAAGGATATTTGCTGCTACCAACCCCTTTTATGTTGTCACCTGAAAGCCAAAGTCTGTGTTTAAACTATCACCGCCTTCCTGGGGGTTCAACCACATGCCTAAGGGGCCCAATCTGCATCACTATGGCCATCCCCACACATCTACCTCACAGAGAGAGAGAGAGAGAGAGAGAGAGAGAGAGAGAGAGAGAGAGAAGAAGAGACCAGGAGAGAGAGAGCAAGAGAGAGAGGAAGAGAGCGGGAGAGAATGAGAGAGAGACGGAGAGAGAGTGTGTGTGTGTGTGTGTGTGTGTGTGAGAGAGAGAGAGAGAGAGAGAGAGAGAGAGAGAGAGAGAGAGAGAGAGAGAGAGAGAGAGAGAGATTCTCAAAGATTATCTTCATGTTTGCGTCAATGGATGTGATGGAACCTAATGGATGTAACCTAAAATAATTTCAATTCCACAGAACCCGGACAGCAACATTTCCCACTCAAAGATGAAATCAAATGAAGCTGGAGACTGTGAGCATCCCAGATAATACACATTATGAGAACCCGCTGGTTCATTGAACAACCCAGATAATACGATATATAAGAACTCTATGTTTCAATGAACATCCCAGATAATACACAATCTGTTCTATTGAACATCCCAGATAATACACAATACGAGAACTCTCTGTTTCAATCAACATCCCAGATACTACACAATATGTAAACCCTCTGTTTCATTGAACATACCAGATAATAAACAATGTGAAAAATCTAATCTCTGCAAGAAATCAATCTCAACAAAACTCACAATAGAAAGATATCAGACTTCCGTTTCTATGACTACCGGATATGTTGTTCCATGTGTATAGTTTACATTTGTCTTCATTTATCTCTTAAACAGTGCACAAGATTTCTCACATGTGCTGCATTATTTGTCTCCTATTGGGTTTTCATGTAGTGTCAACGATAAATGGGCAGAATTATGAACATTATATAGTCAATAGTAATACAGTTGTAACTACTTCAACACGGAACAACAAGTTTAGTCAAGTTACTGACCACACACATTGATCTCCTATCCCACATGAAGGGAATTGTTGACATCTTGTCACAAATGATTGGAAATGTTTTTTGTGTCTTCAGAATACACATTTTCGTTCCGTTAAGAGTTAAGCATCTAGTATTCCTCCTCGTAAAATCTGTATATTTACTCAGACAATTTAAAGAAAAATGTGAGTAACACTTTGAGACAAAGTAATGCTTATATTAATTAATGTATTAGTATTGATTAACATATCTACAAATTGATGGACAAGACCATAGACACATATTCGAAAATACAAGAAGATTGATAATGAAGAAGATTAATATCAGCCATATGAGAGAGATGTGCGACAGGGATGTGTAATGTCTCCATATATATTTCCCTTGACAGTAAACATATTACCAGAAATTGTGAACATATGATAGGAATCGTCATTGGGGGTGGGGATAACATCCATATAACTTGTTGACAACTGGCAAGACTGAGGGATAAAGAACAAGGGGAAGGTAGAGATGACTTGGCCACATGGTATGGTCGAGAGAAGAATGCACAGGTTATCTACGACTCTGGTGATCGTGAGAGATGGCGAAACCTGACCACCTATGCTTATGTGCATGGGATATGATCATGATGATTGGATAATACCCATGCAACAGCAAAGACACACATGAATATATATATATACACACACACACAGAGAGGAAATGTTATCGTTTTATCTGTAACTGAATCAGTCGTTGTGTCTTTCTATTCTACTACTTCTTCTCTCATCGTCATCTGTCAGTGTACTGTCTTGGTATGGTCTGTGTACTGTCTGTGTACTGTCTGTGTACTGTCTGTGAGCATTAGGTTAGGAAGAAGTGTTGGACAAAGCTCTTGTTGGGCTGTAAGCACAGTGGGGCGGTTGGGGGGGGTGGTTTACTGGTCTATTATAATACACTCAAGTCCTTCAACATAGCGACACCATCATATGAAGAAAGTTACACATCTGATGTGGCTTGAACTGATTTTGTTTTAATGTTGGCTTATCTGTGACCCAGAATCACCATGTTTATGGTCTAAGAACAGGCCTCCAAATGGGAAAAGTTGAAATTTTTGAGGCCATAACATCAAGTCTCGATTTTATCAAAGGACATCAGATAATGTAGTTTGAACAGCATGTGAGAATGAAACGTGATCAACTACAGAAAAGAGCGTACAGTCAAAGAATATGTGGATTCAGAGCCAGAAGCAGACCAAGAGAGTCATGGACAGACAACATCAAGAGTATTCTATCAAACACATATGATGCAACAAAGGCGGAACATTTACACTTGGAACACACTTGTAGGCTTCCCAAACCCCTACACTCAATGACAAGAGTAGATTAGGGAGAGAGAGTCACACACCTGGGACTAGACAACAGATAATGAACAATAATCAGTATTGAATATATTAACTGTTGTAATTCATGTTGTTTGCTGGCTATGTTGCCTTTCAGTCTTCTCCTCTTCTGTCTACTTTTATAATAGTTAAAAATGCATTCAATTTCTGTATCAGTATTTTATTTTTGAGTTGTTTTCTATGTATCTGATAATTATCTGACGATGATTGTGTCTTGTCTGTACAATTGTATGTCTGTGGCGAGAGAGATCTGCCGGGCAATCATATGTATCTATCTCTTTTAATTTAATTTTCACACTCTGTGGTATGTCAACTTTTGTTTTTACTGTGTTTCATTTTAATCTACAAAACTGACTTATGTTCGAGTCTTTACTTGTAATCTGTTGCTTTTATTTTAGCATTTCAAAAGATATGTTCTTCACATTATTTTGAGCACTCACAATTTTCTGCAAACTTTTATTTGCTTTGAACATTTTTAAAATTATAAACTGACAAAAGATATGGTGAGAGTGTTGTTAATTCTGCTTTTATGTTACATAACTTATTAGTTATTCCTTTTGTAACCTAATAACTCACGGAAAATATTCTCTTTGTGCCATAAACCATATCTGTGCACATGTTGCAATTGTACATAAACAACAATATACACACACTGAATTACTGTTTGTGATCTGTATTTAAATAAAATAGCCTCCTTCAGTCATGTCTGACTGTGACTTGATGCACTCTAAGAGCAGAAGGACTCCGGCCACGTAACCTGGGACTGAATTATGTATTTTTGTGGGTCTTTTCTCCTCCGATTGGTGAATTAGTCTCCTTCCACAGTCCAAGATATTTCCTTACACTGCTTACATCTATGTGTGTGTTGTTTGTCCATCACGAATGATGATGACCATTCATTTCATCCAGTGGGGTTGAAAGTATGGAGCAGTGAGTTCTAAAATGGCTGATAAGGCCTATTTTGGCTCCAAATGTTCTTTGACAATGTGAACAAAGAATGCTTGACGTTTCTGAAGGAGGATTTCCTGCAGGGGTTTTTCTGTCCTGCCATTTCTTCACAGCTCTTGCAGTCCTGTTTGCCTCACACTTAACTGCACCCTTGCGTAATGATGCACGCCACGAATTTCGGTTTCTGGCTGCATTCTCCCAGGTGTCATGGTGAATTCCAAAAGCATTCAGTGAGATTTTCAGTCTTTAAAGCGTTTCCTCTGGCCACCATGGAAGCGTTTACCACAACGGAACTCGCCGTAAAAAATTCGTTTAAGGAGCCTGTGATCTGGCATGCGAGTTAAGTGACAAGCCTAGCGAATCTGATTCTTCATTAGTAGAGTGTGGATACGGGGCATGGACGCTCTTTATAGGACTTCAGTGTCTGGGATCTTGTCTTGCCATTTAATCTTCAGTAGCTTCCTAAGGCAGACTGCGTGGAAGTGGTTTAATTTCCTAGCGTGTCACTGATAAACAGTCCAGGTTTCACAAGCATATAACTTACATCTACACGCGTCACAATCAAAAGTCTTTTCCTACCTGTTTGTAGTGTCTGTTCCAACATTGTCATGTATGGACTTCATGTATCTGTAAATTATAGCTGTGACCTTCACATGCATATGCTTCTGCACGAAGAGGCTAAAAACGTAGCATATTATATTTAACTATTAGAAACAGACATGCATCATTATTTGGCCATATACAGAGACAAATGTATTGGAAAACATCATGACGACTGGAAAGATCAGTGCATAGTAGTTTTACCAATATGCGAGTCATTTCAGCCTTAGCTACTCTACCCTTCAAAGTGGGGGAGAGAACGCAGATAACGTAAGTGGGCGATTGTAAGACTTTTCTCATGTTGAACACCAAGTGGTCCACGTCTGGCTACTGTACAAGAGAGAGCTTGCTTGCTTGTATTCGTTGGCTTGAGCTCCAACGCGAAGTCCTGTATGTCGGATGAAGGCATCCTGTTGTCCAACATCAGTGTGATGTCATACAGGACCTGAGGTTTGCGTGAGTATCTGTTGTCGCATGTCTGGCTTATTGGTGTGCAGACTGGTGGTTCCTCGCCCTACAGGCAGACACTCTCCGACTTCGGAGGAATCGGCGATCCTACTGACTTTAGCCAGGACCCCGAAGGGACCTGTTGCCCAGGACGCTAGACGAGGACGCGTCAATAGGTCTTGGCCAGTATATAACCCGGCTCTGGTGTCATGGAAACACCTCTGCGTCCCAAAGTGAGAGCTGATGATACAGGCTGTGTTCATGGTAGTCTTTATTTCAACTTAAGTCTGAAATGCAGGTGTGTATATATATATATATATATATATATATATATATATATATATATATATATATATATATATATATATATATATATATATATATATATACAGGTAGTCGTCGACTTACGACCACGATCGGTTCCGACAGACCGGTCGTAACATGATTTGGTCGTAAGTTGAGTACGCTATGTGTACAGTAATGTGAAATGATGTTATAAAAATATTTAAGTTTAATTATATCATTGTCAACAACTTGAATTCATACAAGCACACTGGTTCCTTCATTCACACCTCATAATTACAAACACGTCTTTGTGTGAATGGTCGAAGAAGAATTACGCCTTATTCTATATATCTTACAGAGCTCGTCTTACGAGCATACACAACTGGCATTCAACGCTCAAATACATTCTCTATGTTAGCTAAGTATAACTATGCCTTCTCTAAACTACACAACTGGCGAGGGTAAACACAGAGGTCTTGTCGCTCTAACTGTCGGTCCCGGTCTGCCTCAATTCACAGGTCTAGTCCAGCTACTTGTCCTCCGTTCTCGTGCGGTCAGCCGCACGACGTGCTGGGTCGCTTGTCACGTAGTCTAGTGGTCCAGTCCTCGTAGACTACACATGTACTACAGTTCAGTATGTTTACGTGTAGTCCCCGTGATTACTGTATTCTGTCCTATGTCGGGAGTTAATCCCGGTATGTCCTAGTCGTGTCCTATCTATGACACGTGCGTGTCCTGTCTAGGTCTGGTCCTAATACTGGTTTGGAGTTCTATCTACTCATACCGTCTTTCTCTATCTATTCTCTTGTAAAGGTCCTTCTTATGTCCTGTCTCTGTCCTTTACTTTCCTCTGTCCTGGTCCTACTTCTATCTATCCCTATCCAGCTTCTTGACACGCTCTCGTCCCCCCCCCTTATTGCGTCACCAACTTTAGCTCATGGTTGTGGCGCAATCTGTCGTAACATGTAAACATTAGTTGGGTCTAATTTCGTCAAGTGCTGGTAGGGTTAAGTACTCATGTCCTGGGTATAATCACTTAACCTCTGACCGTCTGATGTCACATTGTCGTATTTATCCACTGGCTTATTAATCAGTGTTGCACACCTGTACTGTTGGCCAGAGTAAATACTCATTCACATTACATATATGAGAGCTGTAACGAACCATAGCCATTGTCTTTACGACCTGCTTTTCAAAATGTCGATTAACCGACATCCCGTACAGATTGTACGTTTTACGGCACAATGCATGAATATAAATTCATGCTCTCATATAATGTTTTCCCAACTCTATTACATGTGTGTGTGCTGATGATCACCTATCTAACTTCCGTTTGTGGTTAAATCTTTCAATGTGTAATCAGAGTTTTAGTAAGTATGTGATGTCCCCTGTTCATGAGTTATGACCCCTTCCTTTTAATTGCTGTCTGCATTTTTATCTGTAAGTATATCTGGTTGTTTGCGTGTTTAGTTAAATTTAATGTATGTTTAAATCAGAAACATTGGTGTATGTTTGTAATTTACTGAATGATATTTTTCAAGCGTCGTAGGTTGGTTTATGCCGTCACGGATTGATGCATTTGTGCAATTTGTGACTGCCTTGCGGACCTAGGAAACTTAAAAATGTGGCTATACTTGTAATGCAATAGTGGCAACTAGACACAGAAATCACAGAAGCACATGTGTTACATTTAAGACGCAGACAAATTATAAAAACTCTTGGGCGCGGAAAAAAAATTCGCCCGCTGTTCACTCGCCTTGTATTTAATTCATTCATTCCCAATTCAGCAGAAAGTACCAGTGTTTTTTTCTAATCTAATGAAATCGAATGTCGAAATTGATGTGAAAGATGCTATTCTAATTAATGCAATATCAAAACTTAAGCATCTTTTTAGCAATGTCCCAATCCTTCGTTTGCCTAATCCCACTTCTGACACCATTTCGAATCGCCTGTCAACAACCTGAATTCATACAAGCACGCTGGTTCCTTCATTCACACCTCATAATTACAAACACGTCTTTGTGTGAATGGTCGAAGAAGAATTACGCCTTATTCTATATATCTTACAGAGCTCGTCTTACGAGCATACACAACTGGCATTCAACGCTCAAATACATTCTCTATGTTAGCTAAGTATAACTATGCCTTCTCTAAACTACACAACTGGCGAGGGTAAACACAGAGGTCTTGTCGCTCTAACTGTCGGTCCCGGTCTGCCTCAATTCACAGGTCTAGTCCAGCTACTTGTCCTCCGTTCTCGTGCGGTCAGCCGCACGACGTGCTGGGTCGCTTGTCACGTAGTCTAGTGGTCCAGTCCTCGTAGACTACACATGTACTACAGTTCAGTATGTTTACGTGTAGTCCCCGTGATTACTGTATTCTGTCCTATGTCGGGAGTTAATCCCGGTATGTCCTAGTCGTGTCCTATCTATGACGCGTGCGTGTCCTGTCTAGGTCTGGTCCTAATACTGGTTTGGAGTTCTATCTCCTCATACCGTCTTTCTCTATCTATTCTCTTGTAAAGGTCCTTCTTATGTCCTGTCTCTGTCCTTTACTTTCCTCTGTCCTGGTCCTACTTCTATCTATCCCTATCCAGCTTCTTGACAATCATAAATTTCTTTTATTATTATTATAAATCATAATTTTCGATGTTCATTTTGTTCTATTTGTATCATCTCTACACAATTTTGTTTCTTATTTTTACATCGTCAGGTTTAAGAAAAACACCGCATTAACTGTACATGTACAACTAGTTTAATATTTGCAAAACATACAAAATACAGGTTTGGAAAATACTATAGGAAACATTATTATTACATGGTTTACCCTCTCTAGTTCGGCGTCGTCAATAAAGATAGATTATACCCAATGTGCACCTTGTGACATAATCTGTGTCTTCTTTGTGCTAATTGTTAAATTAGCATGGACTTGAGCATGGCCTTGAGCATGGCCTACGATGGGTAGCGTTGTGATGTTCTGTTGTGATAATTTGGTGTGTCCAGTGTGAGCCGCGTGGTTACACACCCGCTTCACACGCGTGATCCGGGACTGTTTCCGGATCTGGTCAGGGATATGCACTACTGACGAGCTCAAATGAGGGCGAAACTCGAGTATAGTGCTTCCATATTGACGTGGATGGGCCTTAGGTTCATACCAGAGTGCGATCGGCGTTTCCGGTGGTGGGTTGTGCTCAATATTTAAATTGTTAAACCAAATTCTGAACAAGCATTGGAAAATGCAGATAGTAGACATTGTAATTCTTCCACAGAATGGGGTCGTAACTTAGCATCATCTGCAAAAATCAGGTTATCCATCTAAGTCTACGAAGACTGAGCATAGAATAAACCGTCACACAACCTGATCTTTGCAGACAACGCCGTTCGACTGATAATTGAGGCAGAAATAAATCTTTAAATATTGAGCACAACCCACTACTGGCAACGCTGATCGCACTCTGGTATGAACCTAAGGCCTACCCACATCAACGTGGAAGCACTAGACTCGAATTAATAATATGGCTAGTGATCGTGGTCGTAAAGTCGAATGGTCGTAAGATGCATAAGTCGTAAATCGATATATCCATCATGTGCCATGCCGGTAAGCGTAGGCGGTCATGTTCTGCCATCTCACTCGATCACCAGAGTCGTGGATCAGCTCAGTGTTCCTGTCTCGACCATGCCATGCGGCATATTTACTTCTCGGTCTTCCACTTGGTCTCTTCCCTTCGATCTTGCCAGTCGTCAATAAGTTCTCCAATTCCTTTCTTCTCATAACGTGCCCAAAATATTGTGACTGTATGTGTCTAATGACTCTAATCAGTTTACTATGTTCTTTTGTTTCTTGAAGGACTTGTTCGTTGGTTTTTCTGTCTGTCCATGGTATTCTTTGCATTCTCCTCAGAAACCACATCTCCACAGCCATCAGCTGTTTTTCAGCTTGACTGCTTATTGTCCAAGCTTCACATCCATACAAACGTATAGGTTCTATGTAGCACTTCAACACTCTTTTTCTTGTTTCAATTGATATAATTTTATTGGTAAGTATGCTTTTCATCTTGCAAAAGGCTACCTTCCCAATGGCAATTCTTGTTCTAATATCATCAAGGCATCTCCCATCAGATGTTATGACTGTGCCAAGTTAACTATATCGATTTGCTTAAGAATGTGTGCAGGTGGTGGATGAAGTTGAAGAGCAGCCAACAGATAGTTGTAGGTTATGGTCTCCAGCTTCACGACGGTAAGCAGAGGATCTCTTTTTGGAGACAATGGCTACGGTCACCGACCCGTATGGTCACTGCTAGGAAGGAAAGCAATGGCAAACTACCTTCTTTACAGATATCAAGAATATCATGTATTGCAGTCTTATCGATAATCAGAGAAACGGCGTAAATGGGTGCTCCATAGGAGCAACCTTGCCCGGTGGGGGTAGTCATGTGCACCACGTGACTCCAGACCGTCATCAGGCGACTGAGTGCAAAAGAATATCAACATTGAAAGTAGGAACTAGGAATGTAAGAACTATGAGTGGGAATGGAAAATTTGATAACATTAAGAATGAAATGAGAAGATTAAATATTAACCTGTTAGGTATATGTGAGACCAGATGGACAGGAATGGACATTATAACATCTGAGGAATATAGAATAATCTATTCTGGTGGAGAGAAACAACAGCGAGGAGTAGCAATTATAATGGATACACAGAGAGCGAAATCAATCAACGGATATTGGACTGTATCAGACAGAGTGTTGCTTGTGAAGTTGAGTGGAAGACCTTTTGATGTCAATGTCATCCAAGTTTACGCACCAACAGCAGACAGTAGTGATGACAGCATTGATGAATTTTATAATGATTTAGAGAAAGCTTTCAAGAAATGCAAGAATTCTGAAGTAAATATCATAATGGGTGACTTGAATGCCAAAGTTGGAGATCAACAGGACGGATGCATAGTAGGCAAGTATGGACTAGGGGAACGGAATGAAAGGGGTTGCAGACTTGTACAGTGAGCAAAAGTGCATGAAATATATATATATATATATATATATATATATATATATATATATATATATATATATATATATATATATATATATATATATACATATATATATGATAGTGTGAAAAGAAGAGAGAGAAGAAGAGAGGAGAGAGAAGGAGGAGAGTGAGTGAGATGGCGAATAAAGTGAAGAGAGACTAAAAGAAAAGGGAGAAAAGACTGAACTGCTGAGACGGGAGATCGTTTCATTGTTCGATGTCCCGTGTCTTGTCCACACGCCTTCCTCACCGTTAAAATATAGAAGGAGAGAGAGAGAGAGAGAGAGAGAGAGAGAGAGAGAGAGAGAGAGAGAGAGAGAGAGAGAGAGAGAGAGAGAGAGAGAGAGAGAGATAGAGGAATGGTGAAAGATAAAAGGGTGGGTTCTTTCCGGGTGGAGACGGTTAAAAATAATGTAACGTCCCTAAACTTTGTATGGTGGTATAAGGTCAGGTCAACAAGTATACAGACTTACATTAGCCACAGGCTGATCTACAGAAATTTAGTCTAATAAATCAAGTAAAAGAACCACAAATTCGAATTTATTTCCTCTTGAGTAACAATTACCAGTACATTAGATAAATACTTTATGTGTCAAAAACAGCATACACATGAATATTAAAGAAATGCAAAGTACAACCATCTACCACTGTTAAACGGGCGAACCTAATTTACCCAGGAAGGCAGCTATCCTTCGTGATCCCCGTTGTTTAACGAATGATTGCAAGTCTGTGTTTCACACGGCTTTCAGCTTGTCTACCTCGTTGATTAGAACGATTGTCCAGACATGATTCCTCCGGTTTATCCGTCGCTAGTTTATATCCCAAACTATCATACAGGACACTGTTCTGCCAGTTCCTCTGTGATCTGGGTCCCTTGTCTAGCAGCCTTACATGCGGCTTTCTTGGGCTTGTCCATCTTGAAGCCGTTAGTGTAGATTTCTAGCAGTCCTCTGTTCTATCGAAGCAATTTTGTAAGTGTGCGTCCAATACGTTCCTCTGGTGTGTTCACCTGACCGTTCATGCCATCGTACTAATAGTCTCCTCGCTTATCTGCTTTCCTTACGGAATGTAGGTGTGGGTATCTTCACAGTGACAAAGAAAAACATCTCGCTCGTAGTTAAGTTTTGTTGCTAGGGTGCTCCTCTAAGTTCTATTGTAGTTCATGGGACCGTCCAGATTCTAAGTATTTGAACTTTGGAAATTAACAATACTTCCTCTCATGTTTCCTGAGAGTGGCGTTCTGGATTAATCTAGCAGTGGACTTGGTTTGCTGCCAAAATCTGTATCTGCTTTGGTTTAAGACCCCTCGTTCTGGAAACATCACAACAGCAATGAATAATGCCTTAGTAGTCCAGACTACTGAACACAATATATGATACTTTAGATATACGACATAATATGTCACACAAACACTGCCATCTATGAGAATCCACACTCACTACAGGTATATCATTCAAAATCACCAATGGTAGACCGGGGTGAACTCTAACAGCCTGTAATTGTGTCTCGTCATTGTCCCACCTGGACATGTCTAGCTCTGAAACCACTATACTGTCTCGAAACAGAATCGCCATTCCCAGGTGTCACCTGTTGTAAAAACATTTGAAGCCGGCTATATGGAGTGTATTATTAACGCTCAATCTCGTCTACTGCAGCGCAAATTTATCGTTCCTGTATGCCAGGCTTTCCAAGATAGGGCCACATTGTTTAGCACTGGCACAATTCCAATATAGAATATGCGTGTACTTGAGACCCAGTTTGTCGCATTTGCGTCTGAGGCGTCTGGCACCGGCAGGTCTAACTTGTCTCTCACGTCGTGGACCGCTCCTTAAAAGTCGAAACGGTTTGACTACCTTAAGTACGGGACTCACACGGTAGTCCGCCATTTTGAATAATCCAGAAAACAACATATTAACCCAACACGCTACGGAAAACACTCAAGGATTGATTCGTTCAGATGCACGAACTCCGTAGCACCGGCAAACATCTTGAGAAGAAACTTCTGGTTTACATCCTAGCGCATACATCATATATATGAGATGAAATTATCCACCTCCTACGTGAAAAATAGAGCAGTTTCAACTTCACACATCCGCCCGCACCCATCATCGATCCTCTGGAGAAAAAAAAACACATATATTGGAAACAACAATCTGCCATAAGGATTGATAATGAAGTAAGTCAATGTCAGCTTATTAAGAGAGGTGTGAGGCAGGGATGTATAATGTCTCCAGATCTTATTTTCCCTGTATAGTGAACATATTTTCAGAAATATAAGGTATAAAAAGAATCATCATTGGAGGAAGAAACATCAATAACATTAGATATGCAGATGGCACAGTATTGATTGCAGACAATGAGCAGGATCTACACAATTTAGTAGATGCGGTTGTTACACACAGTGAACAACGAGGGTTAGAATTAAATTGTAAAAAGACTCAGATTATGGTTGTCACTAGGATTGATTGACTGATTGATTGATTTAGGAATCGACATCACAGCATTCGGGGCATTCCCATAAATGCTCAGTCCCCATCCTAAGCATCCAGTGAAGAGTTCCAACACTAATAGTACCAGTAGAAATCTGATTATAAGTCCGTCTCGCCTTTCCTTTGAGCGTTGAGCGTCGGCCAGATTCCTTCGTCACTCCTCGTTGTCTCATTCTTGCCAGACCATGGTAATCCATTTTCTCCTCCGAGGTGTGCACGTGCTCCCACAAGGCCGCAACCACGTCTGCCTTGTCATGTATCAATACTCCACCAAGTTCTGCAGAGCCAGCCAATCTGTCCGCCTGTTCATTTCCCAGCACACCGGCATGCCCCGGAGAAAAGATCCAGGCGATGCTTGTCACCTCGTGACCTCCGAAGCGAAGCAAGCCACTCCGCACGAAGTCTGCCCGTCCTCACCCTCGTCAGTATGCTTTCTGAGTCAGTTACAATCACGATGTGTGTGTGTGTGTCGTATTCTCCATCCAGCGGAGAGCCGCAGTGACTGCCTCCACCTTCCATTCTTAAGCTGGATGTTGTGGTATCATATGCCAGGCTCTCCTGCCCCAAACATCGACCATTAGCTTTGGCTATGAAACCCCAGCCACTTCTCTCACCTCTTGACACCGAACCATCTGTGTAGATAATCACATCACTCGAGTGAGCATTGTCCTGAATTAGTTGCTGGATTTCCACTTCCGTGGCCCCTGCTGGCCACTCCCTGCACTCCCGGCTTAATGTGATTATAACTCTGCACAAGTCTGACTGCTCCGCTGGCACTCTGATCCACTCCTCTCCACGCCTAATGTTCTCCAGGGGGCACACCTGTCTGATCGTATCCTCCGCCTGAGCCATCCATGATTTCCCTCTTATCAGTCGCTGACCCTTAACTGCGTCCAGCGCCTCATGCAGTGGGTGGTCTGTGTCTGCAGCTACTCTGAGGTATGCCTTCGCCTGCATCACCTTGAGCCTACCAGCAACAGTCGGCAGACCAAGGATGTAACGCATACACACTACTGGGGTGTCTCTAGTGCATCCCAGAATGACCCGCATAGCTTCGTTCTGTATTCGCTCTAACTTCACCAGCTGACTCTCTGAGACAGTGAGCAGACCTAATCCATAATCAATTACTGAGAGGATCAAGTGCTGGTATAGTGGGAAAAGCATTCTCAGCTCTATGTCCATTGCAGCCATAGTTTTAAGTGCATTGAGTCCCTTTTGTGTTCTTGTCACGACCGTCTCCACATGGTCCTTAAAGGATAGGCTCCTGTCAAATGTGATCCCCAGATACTTCAGTTTGTTCTCTCTGCTGACATTTCTACCATCTATCGCGAGGCTTTGGACATCAGCTCTTACAATCCTGTTGTCCAGAGAGCACCACAAAACAGCCGCCTTTTCCGGGTGGATGACAGCACTCATTTCTGTGCACCAGTCAATCACTTCATCTACTGTCGCCATGCAACTCCTGGGCTGTTTGCTCCCTAAATCTCCCCTGCCTATATGCAAGAATATCATCTGCAAATGTTAGTATTCTTTCAACCCCTGGTGCTTCTAGGTTTGCAATCTTGCTCGTATACACATTAAAGAGCACCGGTGAGACTGCAGACCCTGTGGCAGTCCCGGGGTTAACATATATGGCTCTGAGGTCCATGCGCCCAGATGGAGAGCAACCCGACGAGAGTGCAGGACGGCTGCTATCCAATTCACCAACCAGAGATTGACCCCCTTCTCCATCAGTGCAGTCATCAAAATATCATATCTAACTCTGTTGTACGCATCCTCGAGATCAAGCGCTACCGCCATCGTTTTCTGTTTACTCTGGAACCCCTCATAAACATCAAAGGCAAAAGTGGCTGCATTAGACCAGGTATCTTTTCCTGGCCTGTAGCTCCCCAGGCCTCTTGGAAGAAGCTTCCCCCTTTCCAAAATATCCTGCAGCTTAACAGCGACTATCTTCTCTAAAACCTTCCCAAATGTATTTTGAAGGGTGATGATCCTAAAGCCGCTAAGCTTTGACTGATCCTTGCATGGTTTTGGGAGAGGGATGAGATAGCTGTGCACCCAATCCTGCGGTACTGATGCTGTCCTAATGCTCTGGTTAAAGCAGTCGGTCATCTCCTCCAGGTCTGCTTCGCTCAAACCCTTCATGTGGCCATACCTGACCCCATCGGGCCCTGGTGCCGTGTCTTTTGCCTTTTTCAAAATGTGTTTAACATCTTCCACCCGTATGATGTCTTCATACTGCATATTCTTCGTGGTGCCAGATAGCTCCTTGTAACACGCTACGTGGAGGGTCCCAAATAGCCCTGTCACAATATTTCAAAATTGTTCTCTTTATAGCCCTGGCTGGGATAGGTCTTTACCTGCCAACCCTCCTCCGTTTTCCCCGGACTCACTGTCACTCTTTCTTTCGACCTAGGGACCTATTTCCTGTCGTGTTCCTCTGGCTGATCCATATATATAACACAGTGCTCGTTGGAATAAGCTAAAACTTGATTTATTAAATCAAGACAGGACAGCACAGAAAAACACCAAGGTAGGTAACACAGAAAGTTCTAAACAGACACCACACAGATAAGTTCAGGCACATAGCCTCAAGTAGCCATAGTCACAGACCCAGCTTCAAATACTGTCCGATCTGTCCATATACGTCTCACCCTGTGTGCTGGAAGCTCCTTCCTCCCCGGTACTTGGGTGTAAGTTCCCCAGGCTTCTGTAGAATCAAATCCACTGGTTGTTGAGGAATTGTTCATGGACTTAACATATATAGGCGTCTTTCAATGTCCGGTATAAAATGGGAATGCCGGATAATCATGCGTAGATTCAACTAGAATTTGACTGCTCTCGGGCCTATGTCAATGAAGGGACCCGAGATGCACCATTACTGCAAACTGTCATTTTTTTATAGTATGCCAGATAATCATGTGTAGACTCCACTTAGAATTGGCCTGCTCTCGGGCCTATGTCAATGAAAGGACCCGAGATGCACCATTACTGCAAATTGTCATTGTTTCTTAGGATGCAGGATCAACCCAGATTATAACTGTTCTCGGGCCTATGTCATTTCCTCAAGATATGCCCTTGTCTCTCTCTCAGAGTTAAGCACACCATGTGTGATATGGCTAATACTTTGACCTGGCTTCATCAGACGTATTTGGCTCAAGCACAGAAGCTGTGTGGATACTGTCCGATTTGGTCACGTCCAACAAAAGAGGACCCTGGAGATGACAAACAATATTGAGCCACTGGGCGGACTCATGCATCACACAATCCTAAAGACCAATAGGGTCTCAGTTAATATATTTTACCTATAGGATCTTGACCCAATGCAGTATATATCATACCTGAATGCATGGGCCTGACCTGTCAGGTAGCCCCTGGATTGGCTACGTCCGGGCTTGAGTCGACCTCCAGCTGGGTGAAGTCAGGTTGTCCACCCTAGGAACGTTTTGTCTACAAGACACACATTCCACACTCATACCAAGCCTTTATTATTATTGGGCACATTCATTTCCATGCTTTCCTCTCACTTGCAAACCATGCCTTTCTCGCAACCAAGATCTTGTGGTGTGGTGTGCCCAGCAATCGGTGTGTTTCTCCCCCCCTAAGTGGGGTTATATGGCACACCGTGTATTTCCCCATTCAAAGAAGATACTACCCCTCCCGGCCGCCGCTCTCGACTGAGCTGTCGCCCCAATGTACCGGCATTGCCCTGCACAAGCCATAGTGTAGATAAGTTCAGGTTCTCTCAGTAAGATAGAGGAGTCCATTATCCTCCCGACATCATCCTATCAAGTGACAGACGAAAGAGATAGTCCTGTGGCTAGCATCCCCTGGCTCAAGAAGATAGATTATTGATTGGTGGACCCCATCCCCGTAGCTATCTAATGTGCCTATATTTAAAAGAGAAATGCCACCAAGTAACGGTAAGCCGTAGGAATCAAGATATCACTCGTCTATCAGCTGCCAAGAACAAGCGATATCATTTGGTAACTACTTATTATTCAGATGTGTTCCCTTTCCATGCCAAGATCAAGACGCGTAGCCAGATCGGCTAACGGTCACCCCCTCCCAACATGGCAAGACTGCTGTTTTGCTATATCCTCTCAGTCGTTAAGACAATAGATATTTATAGGCCAAGCTTTGCCTGGACCAACGAACACCCAAATTTACCTTTACATCACTTCAGTAGTATGTTGCATCTCTGTCGTAATCTTTAACTCACTGGACAGGCTGCAACTATCAAACGGTAGGTGTTGGCACGGCCATCAATTGACCAGCCGCTGCACCAGTGCACATTTGACGCAAGGCGCTCCTTCGGGACTACCCGAAAGGAAAGACAAATATATACTCGCTCCATGTAAAGATTGTGGTATGAAGATAACCCAAAGAACCATCTTTCATGGAGAATTGAGCGAACAAGAGAACTGAGAGCTTCCGAAAGCCGTTTCCCCCTGTTTACCAAGAATAAAAGAATGCATAAGGACATGGGCCACTGGCGTTTCGCTACACTCCTCTCTAACTGCATCCCTGGTGTCCGCATCATTATGATTAGTCTGCTCTAAAAATCTCTGGAGAAACGCCTCCCCTTTCTCTTTGCCTGTTGTCACGCGCACACCATCATCTCTATAGATTGTTCCCACTGTCATCGGCCGATCTTTTCTCTGCATTTGCCTGTGCAGTTTCCAGAACTTTTGCAGTGTTTTATCACCTCCAATCTCCTTCATGAAACATTCCCATTTTGCCTTTTTGGCCTCTGCAGCACAGCGCTTGAAAACCTCCACCTTGTCTTTCTTGACATTTTCCGCTGTGTCCACTTCCTCTCGTGAGCTTCGAAGTGTCTGTCGCACTTTCTTTAGCTGCTTCACTGCAGCTCTCTTTGCTTTCCAAGCATGGTTTACTTCTGGGGTCCACCATGGGGGCTGCAAAAAGGAAGTTTTAACAGTCTTGTTGCATGCCCCTTGTCTGAGACGTCCAAGAAGGCAATCGGTCCACTCATACCGGAAGGTCATGGGCGCTCTCCCAGCTTTAACTTTCCTGAGTTTAGAGATCTGGGCTGAGCATGGCATATGATCACTCCCATGGTCATTCAAAATATTCCACTTTACATCAAGGACTGATGACTGGGAGACAAGTGCCAAGTCAATAGCTGTGACTGCATCGCCAGGCCTCACTGCCATTCTTGTCGGCCTACCATCATTTATGCAGACCACATCGGTGTCCACCATGGCATCTGCAAGGGCAATTCCCTGTCGGTTTTCTCCACTACTGTCCCAATCTATGTTCCTTGCATTGAAGTCTCCACATATGAGTAGCCTATCACCTGGTAATTCCTCCAGTTCCTTAAGCCAGTCCCAATGTTCCTTTCTGACAAAACAGTCCACTGTGGCATATACATTTATGATGTTCCAACTTAAGCCACCAATCTCCATTTGTATACCCTGGACCTCTCTTGCACTGTGATTCCACTGGCTCAAGTCGAGTACCACATGCTTCACTCCTTCCTTCACCAGCAGACCTTGTCCATGTCTCTTCTGCCCAGTAGGGTTTATATAACTGGTGTACCCAGGGCTAGGAAGAACGAAATACCACAAGGTAATATACAAGTAAATTGGATTATTCTTCAACAAGTGAATAGGTACAATTATCTCGGAACAGTAATAACATCTGATGGGAGATGCCTTGACGTGAATAGAACAAGAATCGCCATGGCAAAAGTAGCCTTTAGCAAGATGAAAAACATACTGACCAATAAAAAATATGTCAGTTGAAACAAGAAAAAGAGTGTTGAGATGCTACATAGAACCTGTACTTTTATATGGATGTGAAGCTTGGACAATGAGCAGTCAAGCTGATAAACATCTGATGGCTGTAGAAATGTGGTTTCTGAGGAAAATGCATAGAATACCATGGACAGACAGAAAGACCAATGAACAAGTCCTTCAAGAAACAAATGAAGATCGTAAACTGATTAGAGACATTAGACGCAGACAGTCAATTTTTGTTGGGCATGTTATGAGAAGAAACGAATTGGAGAACTTGGTGACAACTGGCAAGATCGAAGGGAACAGACCAAGAGGAAGACCTAGAAGTAAATACCTGGATGGCTTGGCCACGTGGCATGGTCGAGACAGAAACACAGAGCTGGTCCACGACTCTGGTGATCGAGTGAGATGGCAGAACATGACCGCCCACGCTTACCGGCATGGCACATGATGGATGGATTGTCGTACTGGGAGGAATGAAGAACAAATAAGTCGGTATAAGCCAATGCTAGTCTGATGATCCCGCTTTAGCAGAATTGTTTTCAAAAGTTTTGTGCGTTAAGTGTTGTTTAAATATTTGATGATGATTATGACTGAATTAGTCTGTAACAATGATAATGCTATATCTGAGAACGAACGGGATGTTCCACGTCGAGTGACTTCGTAAATGATCAAGGTTCCTCAACCACTGAAGATAACAGATAAGTGAGTGCAGATAGTAGAGTAGAATAGAAGGGATGGTGGTGTGATCAGGCCGGTTGTGTGGCAATGGGGTGGCGAAGGCTATTCACAATCACACATACCGTGTTCGAAACACAGCTGCGGGATATTTGGCAGCAGACTGCCGGGCGTTAGTTTCCATACAAAGGTATGAGGGCCGGTCATTCAGAAAGCAATGGCAAACTACTGAAGGTACACCCGCCAAGAAATCACACTGTCGGAAAAAAACAAAGCAAAACAAAACAACAACAAAAACGCTGGGGTTGACTCTAAGCAAAACGGACAGAGAATATATTTAGTGTAAAGAATATGCAACTAACTGTTGGTGTGATCAAACAAAGCGTTTATCAGAAGGAAAACGATGTAATGATAGAAAGGATAAAGGCATTGAAGGCTAGAAGCCGAGCAGTGAATACAATTGTGTTGATAGACAGTTGGGATCAGTAGTGTACATGTGCAGTATTGTTTATTGTTATGTATGTGCTTTGACGTCACTTGTAATAGTATAGTGTTTGCCAGAGTATGACGTCAGTTGTAATAGTATAGTGTTTGCCAGAGTATGACGTCAGTTGTAATAGTATAGTGTTTGCCAGAGTATGACGTCAGTTGTAATAGTATAGTGTTTGCCAGAGTATGGCGTCAGTTGTAATAGTATAGTGTTTGCCAGAATAGTTGAGCCCAGACAGCTTGCCAGATAGAAACATTGTGTTCCTTCTTTTACAGAGAGCCCCTGGCGATACCACATCACGATTACTCTGGGTGTTAACTGTTACCCGTATGGCGTATAATAACTTGTCTAACTGTTAGTAATTGGAGCTGTCTTTCAGACGTACAATAATCTATCTACTTGTTAGTAATTCGGCAACTATCTAGTCGGTTGTTGTTAGTTTTTGTAATAGATATTTAGCAGTACACGCTGGCACTCATATGACAGTTCTGTAAGTAAAATATTGTACGACTATTGATGTTGGTGTGAAAACCACTGAATTTGATTGATGACTGTTGTATTGAGTGTTGTGTTTGAATGATATGTTTTGACACTATTTGAAGATGTTCCAGAGACTAATAAAGTAATATGTACGATGTCTTTAGTTGATTTCTTTGACTTATATTCTGTAGCCTGGCTGCTGTACTTTGTAGCCAAGCTTGTGCCAAATTGTGGATTGCTGTTGTTTTTGTTGACTGGCTTTGACAGAAAACTGTTGAGGGTGTCAGATTTTAATTCCTAAATCTCTGCACCAGAATCTGCATTCTTGTCTTTCTTTTCTTGTCTATCATCTGTTTTGTTTTTGTCATCAGTGGGAAAGCGCTTAGCCATCCGAACACATTTATCTCTCTTTCATATTTGTCTACACACCTCTCTAATATCTCTATCTCTCTCCTCTCGTCGTTATATATTTATCTTCCCCCCCCCCCCCCCCCCGCTTCAGGAAGATATACTTACATATAGACCGATGAACGAATAAACAGACATACAGACAGTGAAATCTAAGTGGTATACTTGCAAGTACAAATGTCCTAGAGAGTTAATTGCCTGGATACAAGCACCCACTTGCCACGTGTCAAATTGAACTCGTATAGTGCAAGTGTTTAAGTTGTCTATGAGAACATACAGAGAACCTGCTCATTGTGAGGGATATGACGACTGATTCAAATACTGGTCAAGTGTTATCATGCAAGGGGAATCACTCGCACTAAATACTGGTCAAGTGTTGTCATGCAAGGGGGATTACTTACACTATGCCACTAACCGGTCAGGCTAACCGTGGTCTGTCAACATTTCCTGTGCTCATCCACATATTAGTGCCACCTTTGCAGTTAGCAAGTTAGCTCTTGCAGACAGTTGTTGCTTTAACTCATTCCTTCCCAGGACAGTGGGCTACTTAGTAACTAATGCAAGCTTGGGTCTGTATGAGTTCAAATAATCCCAGCGTTGGCTAGAGAAGACGTTATTCATAATTACAACCAACAGTAGCAATTAGCAGTTAGAATCAACAGTTACAATCAACAGTTACAATCAACAGTTACAATCAACAAACAAGAAATTGAAAACCACTGTAACTTTAGATACCTTAGGCTAAAATAAAGAAAAACAATTGTGTCTGTTAACAAGCAATCAGAATGAGACTGGTTGTAGCCATGGAAAGGATAGGATAGTATGAACAATGTATGACACAGCGTCAGAGAATAAATAAAAGCAATAATTCCATGCACTTGTAAATTGCCTGTTGCAACATACGGTTGTGAATCATGCACACTTTGATTAAAACAAATAGCCTGACTAGTATTCTGAGCGTGAATGCAACAGAGAATATGTTAGAATACCTTGTATCCAGGAAAACGTATTAGAATACCTTTTATCCAGGGAAACATGGTAGAATATCGTTTATCCAGGAACACATGTTAGTATTCAAAACAATGTTTTCCCGTAGTGAATTTGAATAACGAAGACACAAACAATAGATTGCACGATTTTTGTCTGGCATATTTCACTGCATCTCGTCAGGTACATACTGCAGAAATCACACAACTTACGTGAATTAACTAGATACATCCTTCAGGTTGAAATATACATATATTCGCACAGCGGTGTCAATTATCTACCACGGTAATTTTAAGCCGTCATAGATCAACTAGCTAAAAACAGCAGCCTTGTACGAATATATAGGCGTAATGTGTTATTCCAACCAGTTACTGGTAATAGAATCAACAGGCGTTTACATTAACTGACGTTAATTTATAAGTTTGTAAGTTTTAATTCTCCAGCTTGCCAGTGTGAAAATGGACTTTTGGGTGATGTCAAAATTGCAAAATGTTACAGACGTTTCAATCTCTACACCGGCATTAAGTTGGACTTCAAAGATGATTTCTCGATTAGAATGTAATGGCAAACTAATGAACGTTTAGTTGCTTAGAAAATTGATTAGCACATGCAACATGGTTATTTAGTTTACCATCAATTTACGAATGAGATGTCAACGATCTCCTACCCCGCCGTCAATGCACCGGAAGTGTAAGCGCAAACGAATTAAACCGTTACGTAGACCTCTCAATTAATGTGTGTAGGTCAGGTAATAAGACATCACTTCTTTTTAAAAGATCAGGATCATTTAAAGGGGGAAAGTGCAAGAGGAATACAACGATACTTGCCCCATGAAAGGGGAGATGGACTCGAGGCAGCCTTTACAAGTACACCGTTGAGACGCCGGGAGGTGACAGCGGCCCTTAAATGCTGAGATAGTACTTGATGATGCTGTTGATAGTGAGATTGAGTAGTTGAAGACACAGTTAGCACCAAACAGATGAAAGAACGTATTGCTACATATTCTACGTTAATCAACTCTACGCGGACGTGGAGTTTTTGTGCAAAACCTTTCTCTCTGGGGTTTCACTTCTCTTAAGTTGAAGTATTGATGGTTCTCACGGCTGTCAGAACAATGCTGAAGTTTAAGTATCGATGGTTTCCACGGCTGTTAAAACAGTGCTAAAGTTGAAGTATTGATGTTTCCCATGGCTGTCAGAACAATGCTGAAGTTGAAGTATTGATGGTTCTCACGGCTGTCAGAACAATGCTGAAGTTGAAGTATTGATGATTCTCACGGCTGTCAGAACAATGCTGAAGTTGAAGTATTGATGGTTCCCATGGCTGTCAGAACGATGTTCAAGTTGAGGTATTGATGGTTTCCACGCTGTCAGAACAATGTTAAAGTTGAAGTATTGGTGGAATCCACGGCTGTCAGAACAATGCTGAAGTTGAAGTATTGATGGTTTGTATGGCTGTCATAAAAATGCTGAAGTTGAAGCATTGATGGTTTAAAAGGCTGTCAAAACGATGTTGAAGTTGAAGTATTGATGGTTTCCACGCTGTTAGAACAATTCTGAAGCTGAAGTATTGATTGTTTCCACGGCTGCCAGAACAATGCTGAATTTGAAGTATTGGTGATTCACACGGCTGTCAGAATAATGTTGAAGTTGAAGAATTGATAATAATAATAATAATAATAAGTCTTTATTTTCAAAGGGTTAAGAATTGGGCACGCAGGCCCGTCTGACATTCTGCCCTTCTTCTCTATTTCCTCTCATACATTCTTTCATTCAACATCACTTATGAAGCAACTTTTGACAACAAAAGAACATTAAAACGCATGAAAAATAATCAATAACAAATGACTCACTGAGGCAGTGTTTAACATGGGCATTATAAATACCTAAGGAGGGTGTAACGTGCCATACATAAGGGAATGTTTTTGGCTAGTTGTCGTTTGAGATAAGTTACCATTATTGTCTATTTTGTGTTATTTGTTATGGGGGCATGTAGTCTGTACTAAGGTAGTGTTCAAACAGGTTGCGAATGTATGTATCATGATTGGTGGTGTCTTTGATTTCTTGTGGAAGATTGTTCCACAACTGAGCGGCAGAGTATGCTAAGCTTGTTTTATATAAGTCTATCCTAGGTTTAGGGACATGAAGTATATTTAGTCGTTCGCTATGTCTAGCGTTATATTTAAACAATGGCCAAAGGTAGCTTGGAGCATTTTGAAATAGGATTTTGTGAATTAGTTTGGTCTTATTAAAAAGCAGGCGCTTGTGGAGTGGCAGTAACCGGAGACGTTTATATAGGTTAGAATTGTCGGTAAGCTTTTCACCATTAATTAAACGCACTGCCCTTTTCTGGAGTGAATATAGGCGTTTTGTTATTGATTTGGAGCATCCATCCCAGACTGTGGAGCAGTAATCAATATGTGTTTGTATATGAGAAGTATAGAATATCTTTCTTGTGTTTTCGTCAAGGAAATTTTTAATTTTGGCAAGTTGGTATACTTTTTTGGCTATTTGTTTAACTAGAGCATGAACATGTGAGTTAAAAGTTAGATTTTGATCTATGATAACACCCAGTGTCTTGTGCTCGGTGACACTTTCTACAGGCGTGCTGCCAATGTGCAGCTGAAGAGTTCTCTGCGAGTTTAGAGTGTGAAGTCTTTGCCTGGTTCCTATTAACATAGACTTTGTTTTAGTAATGTTAATTTGCATGCGGTTTGCATGACTCCAGTTAACTACACTATTTATTTCCTGTTGCAAGGATAATTCTAGCACATTACGATCAACAGCGTTTGTATATACTGTGCAGTCATCAGCAAATAGATCGCAGGACGACGACAGATTTAATGGAAGATCATTTATATAAATGGCAAATAATAGAGGGCCAAGAATAGACCCCTGAGGTACTCCAATATTAATGGTAATGGCTTGAGATAAAACTTTATTGTGTGATACTACTTGCTTTCTGTCTAATAAGAATGATTTTATTAATGTCACTATATTAAAACTTACTTTCATTGTTTCTAGTTTTTTAATTAGAATAGTATGATCTATCATATCGAATGCTTTCCTAAAGTCTATAAACACCGCTCCACATAGAGTATTGTTGTTAATATTTTGATGCCAGTTTTCTATCATGTTTGTTAGTGCCGTATGGCAAGAATATTTTGGCCGAAATCCTGACTGGCTGTCAACTATCAGTTTATGGCGAACTAAGTGATCTAGTGTTGTTTTGTTGATGTGCTTTTCTAGCGGTTTGGATAATGAGGATAATATGGAAATTGGTCTATAATTACTCATGAGACGATCGTCTGATGGTTTACAAGGCTGTCAGAACAATGCTGAAGTTAAAGTATTGATGGTTTCCATGGCTGTCAAAACGATGTTGAAGTTGAAGTATTGATGGTTTACAAGGCTGTCAGAACAATGCTGAAGTTAAAGTATTGATGGTTTCCATGGCTGTCAAAACGATGTTGAAGTTGAAGTATTGATGGTTTCCACGCCGTCAAAAACAATGCTGAAGATGAAGTAGTGATGGATTCAACGGCTGTCATAACAATGATGAAATTGAAGTATTGATGGTTCCCACGGTTCTCAGAACAATGTGGAAGTTGTAGTATCAGTGGTTCCCACGGCCGTTGGAACAATGCTGAAAATAAAGTAGTGATGGATTCTTTGGCTATCAAAACAATGTTGCAATTGAAGTATTGGTAGTTTACACAGCTGTTAGAACAATGCTGAATTTGAAGTATTGGTGGTTCACACGGCTGTCAGAATAATGCTGAAGTTGAAGTATTGGTGGTTCACACGGCTGTCAGAACAGTGCTGAAGGTGAAGTATTGGTGGTTTCCGTGGCTGTCAGAACAATGCTGAATTTGAAGTATTGATGGTTTCCACGGCTGTCAGAACAATGCTGAAGGTGAAGTATTGATGGTTTCCGTGGCTATCAGAACAATGCTGAAACCGTGTCTGGTACCTATTGTTCACGAGGTTGGGCCGACCTATAGCTTTACTGCCGGGGAAACCATAATTCTGCATTTGATGGGGATTGAACTCCGATCACTGTCTAGACAGGCAAGCACACTAACCACTGTGCCACCTCGGCTATATAGATGATAATTATACATGTAGAGTAGAACTCAGATAATTCACCCTAACTGTTGATGATAAACTTCCGAGTTATTCAATTTCTGGGTCAGGGCAGCCCAACCGAGCAGGACAATTCTCTTTGTATGTCAGGCTAAACTCGAGCCATCATTCACACTTGACCTCTCTTGAACTCTTCTTCTACAAGTGCCGTGCTAACTGGTGGGGTCGATCATGAATATTCACAACTCGTGTTCTCTAGACGTTTACATTCAGTGTTCATATGTTTTCACGATCATCAATGTATCACCCCTGTCTCTCTGTGTTTCTCTGATACCCATTTTATCAGGCAGGATCGACCCCAGTGTTGTTGCTCCCAGAAAACAAGCAATCTTCAAGCAGAGTTTGAACCCGGAGCGCAAAGATGGGAAACCGGTGTTCTATACAAGGGTAAGACAATACGCAGGCGCCTCCTTACATGTGACAACCTTTACCCTGGCTCGTGCAGTCATGGTTCGATACACGGCGTGGACTGGCTGTAGTTCCACACAACAATACAAGTGTGGCCTACTGTCCCCTGGTGGCCGCTGTGACATCGTGGCTAGACGCTCGCCAACCTCCCCGTTGTGACGTCGTGGCTAGACACTCGCCTACCTCCCCGTTGTGACGTCGTGGCTAGACACTCGCTTACCTCCCCGCTGTGACATCGCGGCTAGATGCTCGCTTACCTCCCCGCTGTGACATCGCGGCTAGATGCTCGCTTACCTCCCCGCTGTGACGTCGTGGCTAGACACTCGCTTACCTCCCCGCTGTGACATCGCGGCTAGATGCTCGCTTACCTCCCCGCTGTGACGTCGTGGCTAGAAACTCGCTTACCTCCCCACTGTGACGTCGTGGCTAGACACTCGCTTACCTCCCCACTGTGACGTCGTGGCTAGATGCTCGCTTACCTCCTGGCTGTGACATCGTGACTAGATGCTCGCTTACCTCCACACTGTGACATCGTGGCTAGATGCTCGCCTACCTCCACACTGTGACATCGCGGCTAGATGCTCGCTTACCTCCCCGCTGTGACGTCGTGGCTAGACACTCGCTTACCTCCCCACTGTGACGTCGTGACTAGATACTCGCTTACCTCCTGGCTGTGACATCGTGACTAGATGCTCGCTTACCTCCCCACTGTGACATCGTGGCTAGATGCTCGCTTACCTCCACACTGTGACATCGTGGCTAGATGCTCGCCTACCTCCACACTGTGACATCGTGGCTAGATGCTCGCCTACCTCCACACTGTGACATCGTGGCTAGATGCTCGCTTACCTCCACACTGTGACATCGTGACTAGATGCTCGCTTACCTCCACACTGTGACATCGTGGCTAGATGCTCGCCTACCTCCACACTGTGACATCGTGACTAGATGCTCGCTTACCTCCACACTGTGACATCGTGACTAGATGCTCGCTTACCTCCACACTGTGACATCGTGGCTAGATGCTCGCCTACCTCCACACTGTGACATCGTGGCTAGATGCTCGCCTACCTCCACACTGTGACATCGTGACTAGATGCTCGCTTACCTCCACACTGTGACATCGTGGCTAGATGCTCGCCTACCTCCACACTGTGACATCGTGGCTAGATGCTCGCCTACCTCCACACTGTGACATCGTGACTAGATGCTCGCTTACCTCCACACTGTGACATCGTGACTAGATGCTCGCTTACCTCCACACTGTGACATCGTGGCTAGATGCTCGCTTACCTCCACACTGTGACATCGTGACTAGACACTCGCCTACCTCCCCACTGTGACGTCATGACTAGATGCTCGCTGACCTCCCCACTGTGACGTCGCGGCTAGATGCTCGCTGACCTCCCCACTGTGATGTCGTGGCTAGACACTCGCCTACCTCCCCGCTGTAACGTCGTGGCTAGACACTCGCCTACCTCCCCTCTGTAACGTCGTGGCTAGACACTCGCCTACCTCCCCGCTGTAACGTCGTGGCTAGACACTCGCCTACCTCCCCGCTGTAACGTCGTGGCTAGACACTCGCCTACCTACCCGCTGTGACGTCGTGGCTAGATGCTCGCTTACCTCCCCGCTGTAACGTCGTGGCTAGACACTCGCCTACCTCCCCGCTGTAACGTCGTGGGTAGACACTCGCCTACCTCCCCTCTGTGACGTCGTGGCTAGACACTCGCCTACCTCCCCGCTGTAACGTCGTGGCTAGACACTCGCCTACCTCCCCGCTGTAACGTCGTGGCTAGACACTCGCCTACCTCCCCGCTGTGACGTCGTGGCTAGATGCTCGCTTACCTCCCCGCTGTAACGTCGTGGCTAGACACTCGCCTACCTCCCCGCTGTAACGTCGTGGCTAGACACTCGCCTACCTCCCCGCTGTAACGTCGTGGCTAGACACTCGCCTACCTCCCCGCTGTAACGTCGTGGCTAGACACTCGCCTACCTCCCCTCTGTGACGTCGTGGCTAGACACTCGCCTACCTCCCCGCTGTAACGTCGTGGCTAGACACTCACCTACCTCCCCGCTGTGACGTCGTGGCTAGACACTCGCCTACCTCCCCGCTGTGACGTCGTGCTAGATGCTCGCTTACCTCCCCACTGTGACGTCGTGACTAGATGCTCGCTTACCTCCCCGCTGTAACGTCGTGGCTAGACACTCGCCTACCTCCCCGCTGTAACGTCGTGGCTAGACACTCGCCTACCTCCCCTCTGTGACGTCGTGGCTAGACACTCGCCTACCTCCCCTCTGTAACGTCGTGGCTAGACACTCGCCTACCTCCCCGCTGTAACGTCGTGGCTAGACACTCGCCTACCTCCCCGCTGTAACGTCGTGGCTAGACACTCGCCTACCTCCCCGCTGTAACGTCGTGGCTAGACACTCGCCTACCTCCCCTCTGTGACGTCGTGGCTAGACACTCGCCTACCTCCCCGCTGTAACGTCGTGGCTAGACACTCGCCTACCTCCCCGCTGTAACGTCGTGGCTAGACACTCGCCTACCTCCCCTCTGTAACGTCGTGGCTAGACACTCGCCTACCTCCCCTCTGTGACGTCGTGGCTAGACACTCGCCTACCTCCCCGCTGTAACGTCGTGGCTAGACACTCGCCTACCTCCCCGCTGTAACGTCGTGGCTAGACACTCGCCTACCTCCCCGCTGTAACGTCGTGGCTAGACACTCGCCTACCTCCCCGCTGTAACGTCGTGGCTAGACACTCGCCTACCTCCCCGCTGTAACGTCGTGGCTAGATGCTCGCTTACCTCCCCGCTGTAACGTCGTGGCTAGACACTCGCCTACCTCCCCGCTGTAACGTCGTGGCTAGACACTCGCCTACCTCCCCGCTGTAACGTCGTGGCTAGACACTCGCCTACCTCCCCGCTGTAACGTCGTGGCTAGACACTCGCCTACCTCCCCGCTGTAACGTCGTGGCTAGATGCTCGCTTACCTCCCCGCTGTAACGTCGTGGCTAGACACTCACCTACCTCCCCGCTGTAACGTCGTGGCTAGACACTCGCCTACCTCCCCGCTGTAACGTCGTGGCTAGACACTCGCCTACCTCCCCGCTGTAACGTCGTGGCTAGATGCTCGCCTACCTCCCCGCTGTAACGTCGTGGCTAGACACTCGCCTACCTCCCCGCTGTAACGTCGTGGCTAGACACTCGCCTACCTCCCCGCTGTAACGTCGTGGCTAGACACTCGCCTACCTCCCCGCTGTAACGTCGTGGCTAGATGCTCGCCTACCTCCCCGCTGTAACGTCGTGACTAGATGCTCGCTTACCTCCCCACTGTGACGTCGTGGCTAGATGCTCGCCTACCTCCCCACTGTGACGTCGTGGCTGGATCCTCGCCTACCTACCCGCTGTGGCTAATTGCTCGCTTACCTCCACGTTGTGAAGTCTTGGCTAGATGCTCGCATACTTCCCCGCTGTAACGTCGTAGCCAGACACTCACCTATCTCCCCCCCCCCCCCCCCCCCCCGCTGTGACTTCGTGTTAGACAGTCCACCAAACGATAGTGTTGAGATCTGGGGTGGCCATCCTTCGTGGCTCAGACGGCACTTAGTTGACTGAGATGAACAATATAAACATCTTTCGGAAGATGTTGCCCAGCAAAAGGTTCACATTTAATCATGATTGTGGACAGCAGTATTTTAACGGGGAAAAAAAGATGAAGCAGTATAAGTATAATGAATAGTATTTTATGCAATAAGTCACTATCAATGAATGTAAGAAAGAGAGTGCTGGATTGCTGTATAGAACCAGTTTTGCTGTATGGCAGGGAATTTTGGAATGTAAATGAACAAATTAGGAAGAACTAAGAAGCAACAGAGATGTGGTTTTTGAGACGAATGTTGCGAATTCCTTGGACTGCCAGAGTAACAACAACCATGGCCTGAAAGAGGCTACTGAAACTAGAACACTATATACAACAATAAGAAAGAGACAAACAGTACAGTTTGCAAAGCAGTCTTTGGTCATGTGATGAGAAGGGAGGCATTGGAGAACATCGTGACAACTGGAAAGATAGCGGGAAGAGAAGCAGAGGCAGAGGCAGACCAAGAGAAATAATGCTGGATGAATTGAGACGGTGGCATGGAGGAATATCATCAGCAGAGTTGATCCAGAATACAAAAGACCGAGATCTGTGGAGAGCATGAACGCCTACGCCAGCTAGCAAGGTACTTGATGATAATGATGGGTGTAAGTATATTACTAGTACAGACAGGAACGGAAATGCGCACATTAACCTCATAATAGACACTTCAAAACAAATTGGTTCTGTCTCTGACATGGCTCTCACGGCCGCTGTGATATTGACAACGTCATTCATCCAGTGTCGATTCCTCTTCTGCTGCTTCTGTCTAGTATTCCCTATGGGAGCATCATCATCATCATTGGCACCTTGCCGTCTTGACAGACCGATAGTTTGTGCTCTAAAAAGGCATAATAACTTTTAACTATGGCGGTAGCGAGTGTGACTGATAAGGCCAATTTGCGCTGTAAATGTCCGTTCACAGTGGGTGCATGTGAACACGTGGTCATTTCCACCATCATGCACCATCTTACATCTTATGGGAGCATACGCCCTCAATTAACTACCACAAAGCCGCCCTGTCTTTCGCTAATTCCCGCCAGCTTGCTCCCATGTACTTACCATTTTAATCATCCATGTCTGTAATTCCTTTCTCAATGTACTGTTAGTTATTACTATATTTGATTATGTGGTTGTTTCGGGATTTGAAATTTAAATATTGAGCACAACCCACTACTGGCAACGCCGATCGCATTCTGGTATGAACCTAAGGCCTATCCACGTCAATATGGAAGCACTATACTCGAGTTTCGCCCTCGTTTGAGCTCGTCAGTAGTGCATGACGTGGTTAGGCCTTAGGTTCATACCGTAATGCGATCGGCGTTGCCAGTAGTGGGTTGTGCTCAATATTTAAATTACTATATTTCGCTATTCCTAACTTTAAATTTAGAATTCATCAAGGCAGATCGGGTTATTATTTGCTTGATTTATTCTCATTACTTTTGTCTTTTCCCAATTGATTTTTGGACTTAATTGTTGGGGCCTGTTATCAAGTGTGCTCAGTTTATCTTGCATCCCATTTCGTGTGTGGGCTAAAGGTCAATGTCATATCATTTCGTGTGAGGGACTAAAGGTCAATGTCATTTCATTTCATGCGTGGGATTAAAGGTCAATGTCATATAGTTTCATGTGTGGGACTAAAGGGTAATATCATGCTATTTCGTGTGTGGGAATTGTGACAAAACGTCAGTGCCCCATGTCCTCAGGCCTTCTTTGGGTTTGGGTAAACAGGGGGAAACAGCTTTCGGGAACCCTCAGTACTCTTATTCGCTTAATCACTATGGAAGCTAGTTCTCTCGGATACTTTAACAACACGATCTTGGTAATAGAATAATTAGATATGTGTCTTTTCTTTGGGGAAAACCCGCTAGGGCGCCTTGCACCAAATACACACGGGTTCAACTTCGGGGGGAGAATTTATGTCTGTTTCTAGACCTACCGTTACCCACTGCATAATGTCAAGATGTCAAGTTGAAGATTGGGACATTTTAAGTGCAGCATACTGCTGGTGTATGAAAGGGTCCTTCCTTTTTGAAAGTAGGAACAGAGCTGAAGGTCTCGACAGGGCTATACGCAGAAAGTATGTTGAAGACGAGGCCATGTCAAGTTTTAGGCCATGCCAGGTCTAAGGGTATGATCTCTACCAGATAGAGCCACAGCTAGCCCGAAAGAATGACCATCAGCCTTTCCAACACCTCGCCAGTCATCTCGATACGCTAAGATCGAGTCAGTTTGTATTATGGACTGAACCCCACCTAAATATCAGACTCACCCATCTTTGTCTGAGACAGTGAAGGATACCTACCCAATTCCCGCTCAGGAATTATTTCCTTTTGTAAGAACTTTCACTTAGCATTGTGACCAGGGATCACAGGACATTTTCCCACGAACATTAATCTGGTTCCACGGAGAACCGTTGTTAGCCAAACGTACCGGGAGGGAAAGCAAGGAGGGCTTATGATTTGGTGAGCGATATGTGGACAGAAAGGACCTTGACTACAGCTTGGTCTATGATGTAAAGCCATGATGCTCTGTGTCTGAAATGAACTCTGTGTCCCAGTTTTGTCTGTGTAGAACTATCTGTTTTAACTGCCTTAATGTTTTCCTGTGCTGTTCTTTATTAGGTTAATAAATCACGTTTTAGTCTATTCCAACGATCACCGTGTTATCTATGGATCAGCCAGAAAGATACATCAGGGAATAGGTCCCGAGGTCGTAAGAGAGAGTGACAGTGAGCCCGGGGAACGGAGGAGGGTTGGCAAGCAAAGACCTATCCCAGCCAGGGCGAAAGAATAATTTTGAAATATTGTTACATAGTTATTTGGGACCTTCCACGTAGCTTGTTACACGAATAAAGGATGATGTCATCTCATTTCGTGCGTGAGACTAAATGGCAATGCCATGTCCTTTAATGTATGGGACTAAAGGTTAATGTCATGTTTTTTTCGTGCGTGGGGATAAAGGATGATGTCATGTCATTTAGTGTGTGCGACGAAAGGGTAATGTCATGTCATTTAGTGTGTGGGACTCTAGATCGAACTCATGTCATTTCGTGGATGGGATTAAGTGGTTTCTGAGGAAAATGCAAAGAATACCATGGGCAGCCAGAAAGACCAATGAACAGGTACTTCAAGAAACAAACGAAGATCGTAAACTGATTAGAGATATTAGACGCAGACAGTCAACAATTTTTGTGCATGTTATGAGAAGTAATTGATTGGAGAACTTGGTGACAACTGGCAAGATCGAAGGGAACAGACCAAGAGGAAGACCTAGAAGCAAATACCTGGATGGCTTGGCCACATGGCATGGTCGAGACAGAAACGCAAAGCTGATCCACGACTCTGGTGATTGAGTGAGATGACAAAACATGACCGCCCACGCTTACCGGCATGGCACATGATGGATGGATGGATGGATGGACTAAGTATCATCAGTGAAGTCCAGATCACCAAACTGCCCTGTTGAATTGTCCATTGAATGCCTTATCTGGGGGAAATCATTGTTGTCTTCATGACCCAGTCTGTAGTCAGTAAGAATAATACTGGTGACGACGGCATCCCTGTCGCACCCCTGTACTAAGTTCAAATGTATCCGTCAGTGTTCCCTAAAGAAGAACTCACGTCTTTATTTGTTGGCAACACTAAATTTATGTTCTTCTGCGGGATCATTTAGAGCCGCATTAATTTCCAGAAAGATTCTCTTTCAGTGTTGCCAATGGCCTGTCATAGTTTATGAATCCAATGCACAGTGTCGAATGTGTATTTTCCTCCATTATTATACGTAATGTGGCCATTTGGGAAGCGCAGGATCTATTAGATTAGAGGACTCGGTTCATCAGTTCGTTTCCTTCTGCGCTTTAACATCCAATGGGGCAAAGGTCTTCAACCAAACCAAACCAAGTCGCCCTATCTGTTACTGCCTCTTGCACCTCCCTCCATGTCCTCTCAATATTACGCATATCTGTCTGTAATTCTATTCTCCGTATCGTGCATTTGTAAGAACGGATTATTTATTTTGTTCTTATCTAAAATAGCAATTGCATCAACATAAATTACAGGTCAAAGAACTTCGGCGGGGAGTTGTGTTACGCAGAAACGGAAATGCGTCAACAGCTGACTTCCTACTGTTGACCCAGTGTGTTGTTGTATGACATCATAAACTGTCAGCTTGGGGGAGGATCTGGGACCATAACATGCACACGGCTCGTGCCGGGGTGATCTGTTATAAACCCAACACAGCTCGGAGACGTCAACACATGCCAGCCACTGACTCTTGGGTGGCACCAGTGCTAACATCAGTAACTTATAGTCTTGGAAGGCACCAGTGTTCATTTACGTAAGTTATACTCTTTAATGACACCACTACTAACTTCAGTATCCTATTGTCTTTTTTTTTCTTTTTTTCTTTTAAGCGACATTTTAGTCTTGGAAGGAACAAGCCCTAATTTATGTAATTTATAGTCTTGGATGGCACCAATTGTAACTTCAGTAAATTAAAGTCTAGGATGGCACCAATGCTAACTTCAGTATCTTAAAGTCTTGGATAGCACCAGTGCTAATTTTAGTAGCTTATATATCTTTGGTGGCACCAGTACTAACTTCAGTAAGTTATAGTCTTGGATGGCACCAATGCTAATTTCAGGAACGTATGGTCTCGGGTGAAAATAGTGCTACGTTTAGTTACATATAATCTTGTATGACACCAATGCTAAATTCTGTAAGTTATAATCTTGAATAGCACCAATGCTAACTTCAGTAACTTACAGTCTTCGAATAAAATAGTGCTAACCTTCAGTAACTTATAATCTTGAATGGCACCAATGCTATTTTCAATTACTTATAGTCTTGGGTGGTACCAGTGCTAACTTCAGTAACTTATAATCTTGAATGACTGTAACAATATATTTTGGGGTAGGACGGAATATTACCACACCGTTTGTATTAGGACATGTCCCAGCTAGGTCACGGATGTAGTTAGTCTCCCGAACCCTCAAATACCTGGACTCTTCGTTTCCTCCCCACCCACTCGACACAGGGACGTACCCTCTAAAGGCACCATTCAGACAACAAACTCATGTCATGTGACGTCATAATTAAATCATAACAAATGTATTGTATAACATAGGATAGAGGGCAGGGGAAGGTTAAGGCAGTTGCGGTGGTAAGGGTAGAGATAAAGATAATGTCGCAGATTCAGATCCGAGCTGTCATCCTTGGGCAGCTCAAGGTAAGTCTATTCGTCGTTTTTCTCAAATAGCTCACCCGGCGACATTTAAGACTTCCTTCCCAGAGTGGCGACCTGGTGGGCAATAGGGTGCTGATCGATGTCTCTCACAAGCACGTTCGGTCTCTGGTGTAGACCGGGTAGACGGACTTCGTGGTGGCTCTTCAGGGGACGGTCATTTCTCAAACAAAGTCGATAAAGTTCAGAAGCCTGATTACATACCAGATGTCACTATCTCGACCTCGTAGAAATTCCTGGTGGTCGTATAACTGGAGAACAGTCTCTATAGCAATGTTCGTAGGTGTTCCTACCACCACAGATGTATGCCGTAGATACTAAAATTATCAGTCGCTGGCAGCACATTATCGTCACCTCTGAGTATAAGAGCTCCCACACCAGATGGTCCTACCGTGTTCGGCAGCATCGTGGAGTGGTATTACTTCTAGCGACATGTCGGCAAAGAACATGGTACAGTCTTACTTGCGGGTGTGCTGGCGTCTAGTGAAGGGTTGGGTCGGACCCACAGACGTAGGAGCAGGGTAACCGATGGGCTTCGCCGGCTGTAGACCAGTACGCTGCTCCAACACTGGGGAGTTTGCGGATTCACTGGCTTATAGTACTGGCCTGGGTTCACCTTCTCAGCTTCATCGACGATGGCATCTTTGGTCCCCACTAGGAAGCTAGCCCTGCAAGGAGAGCAACTAGTGACATACTCTCCCACAACCTTTGGCACAAGGCCTATACATGAGCAGCATACACTCAGCTGTTGGCAGCCACATTTATGGGCTGTCGACCTATTCTTCATATCAGGAGCGAAAGTGGAGACTTCTGTGAAGGGGACCATATCTGGTCTGTCAAGGTCTCACATCCGAGGTTGCGACGCGTTGTCTGTACCAACGCCAGACACCATAACAACACGCAACCCTGAGTAATGTTAAACACGGCAGAGAGAACGCGGCGTCGTTACCGACGCCCGGATAGGTAGCCACGCACAGCAATTGAGTTCACCCCGTGAACCGTGCAGGGGACACCAGCTGACGTGAGCGTGTAAGCGTGTAAGACGCCAGAACTGGCAGACGGGCTTAGATCGTTGAACGGACAGGTCGCAAGGGAATGCGAGTTGAGTTTGAATCTGCCTTGAGAGCTAGCCTGTATGACAGTGGGAGACTGGTTCGAACGCTTGTATAGTTTAACTGTAAGTGAGATGTTTATTGCTTGCATGTATTATTATGTATTGTAGTGATCTTGTTCATGTTGAAATGATTGCTATAGATTGTCAGTGCGCGATGTTTGTGCGATAATGAATGCAGCGCGTCAATAAAGCGTGTGAATAATACTTTCAAATATTCACTTCGTGTGAGTTGATAGTTTGATATTACTTCACACTTGCCAGAAAACGAGCTCCTTGTCTTGTGTTATGCAAGACTCTGACAGGTCAGAGGGCCCCAAGAACCGCCACGTCTTAGAAGTCTTAGAACTCTTAGAACCGCCACGTCCGGTGTCTACCCCTCATCCTTTCTGTACTAGCCTATTAGGAGTAAGCGCTTACTGGCTTCGTCCCCCTCTTTTACGGAAGGTACAGAATAATGGTATACAGGGGACCTCCCTTTTCTAGAAGATATGTGTCACAATGTCTATACATGACCTACTCCACATGTAGAAGGTTGTTATTTCATCCCGTTCGATCGCCCCCTCCCAGAGGCTTAATCATGTTGACGGGTATGCAAGGATGGTGTGATCAACTTAATATATGTGTGCTGCCTGTTGCCTCTACTGCTCTATTTGCCCTCTCTCTTTTCCTCTCATTGTGAAAGACAATCCCTCAAGACTGTCTCTTCGTAGAGTTACTTCGATACAAATTGGCATTTACTGCCAACATAATACCTTGCAGTGTATGGCAGATGGGTCTTTGAGCCTGAGGAATTAAGGCGGCCTGGCTAGTGCAGTCGCCACGAACTGTGCAGGTTAGGATTTTCTTTTTGTCCCCGACAGAAAAAAATACCACAACTTACCGAGGGATCGAACCCGGGTCTCCCGAAGGAGAGTCAGGCGTTCATGCCACTCGACCAGCCACTCATCAGTTACTTCGATAGGACAAGAAAAGAAGAGAAGAGAGGAAGCGCACCAGGCACCCCCTCCGACCCATGTAATATGCCCACGCAGTATGCAACGATCGGTCACGTACCCTTACGAGACAACTGGCGGTCCCCCTCGACGCCACGAAACGCCGTTCACTTCGACACAAACCACATTCAGCACCATGGCGTTTCGCCTCTCACGACCGGGCTCGAAACCGCCTGCTCAACGCAACCAGGGTCTACACGCCATTAGCGTGAGCCTGAGCCGCGAGAATATACGGTATTACGGAGAAAGACATTAACCTCTAGGCCAGGGAGTCCGACGAATATAGCAGTCAGTAATTAGCATTCAGCCTCATAAAATCGATGTGTTTAACATCCTCTAACATAGGATGATACTTGTCGTTGGCACCACTATAAAACTGGGCTTTGGAACAAAAGTCTGGTTGCCCCTTTCGCTAGGATTCTGAAATCTTTGTCACGGTCGACTCCCAAAACATCCTCGGTTCGGATTCCTTGGTTCATTCTTCTTGAATTACAATCTTGACGGTTCAGACTTGATCAAACAAAACACTTGATGATTTAGACTTGACCAAACAAAAACTTGATGATTCATACTTGACCACATAAAAAGCGTGATGATTCAGGTAGACCAAATAAATAGCTTGATGATTCATGCTTGGCTAAACACAAAGGGGTAACCTGTAACAAAAAACTCTAGGATAGTCGCCTGAACCAGCACAGTTTAATCATTAACTGAAACTCAGCTCCCCTGGTGAGTCTCATAGATATGGACATCTTGTTAATAAACATAAAAGGGGCGTTCATTTGAAATCCGTACGTGCCGCACCGCGCGTAATTACTTACGTTGAACATGATCATGACATAGTCATGTGACAAGTACTGACCAATGAATACAAGAGCAAGTGCTTATCGTCCTATGATGCATAGGTTCTGTTTCTGACCGTTGAATAAATGGCCGGGTGATCCAAAATCCTTCCACAGAAGCTGAAAGAGCGGTGATTCAGTTTCTTTCATTTGAAGGATGTCGCCCAGTGGACATTCATCGAAGAATGCAGGCAGCGTACGGTAACAAATGTGTGTTGAAGACAACAGTGACAGACTGGGCATTAATGTTTCGGAAAGGACGTCAGTTCACGACAAATCGTCGACGGCCGGGTCAAGCGCATATTGTTGCAACAGAAAAAACCTTCGCCAAAATTGATGCAGCAGTACAGATGAACCGTTGTCGAAGCATACGTTCGCTAGCGAAAGAATTTGATGTGTCAATTGGGACAAATCAAAATGTCGTTCGTAATAAACTGCAATATCGGAAGGTGTGTTCACAATGGGTACCACGGATGTTGACCGACCACCAAAAAGAGGAACGCATGGGATGTTGTTTGAACCACTTGCTGCGTTACAGAGTGGAGGGTAATGCATTTCTCTACCGTGTAGTGGCATGCGATGAATCATGGTGTCACCACTTTGAGCCGAGCAGCAAAATAGAGAGCATGCAATGGAAGCATGCTGGATCACCAAAAGACCAAAAAAAAAAAAAAAAATTGAGTTACAGGTTTCCGATGGTAAAGTTATGCTGAACGCAGTTTTTTTTTACCATGAAGGGCTATTGTTGGCCGACTTTAAAGTATCTAGTGTCAACATCAACTCTACCCACTACTTGCAAACACTAGACAAGCTGCAGAAAGTCATCAAGAATAAACAACCCGGCATGCTTTCTAGCTGTGTGATTTTGTTGCACGATAATGCTCGTCCGCATGTCGCAAAGATTGTGCAGGAAGCATTAGCAATGAAGAAGTGGGAAATTCTGCAACATCCAGCCCATAGTCCTGATTTGTCACCATGTAATTTTCATTTGTTCGAACCTCTAAAAAACAGCTCTCAAGGGACAACGATTTCACACAGATGCAGAGGTAATGAACGCGGTAAACTTTTGGTTCAGTGAGCAAGCACAATCCTTTATTTATTTTTTTTTTTTTTTGCGGACGGCATTTACCACCTACTTAAGCAATGGGATGCATGCCTGAATGCCTACGGCGACTTCTTCTGACCAACCCATGGTGCATAATTCATTCAAAATGAATGCTTTGTTTAATTCTAACACACCTGTTAATGTTTCTGTCATGCTTTTGTAATAAAGTCATAGGAACGGGTTTCAAATGAACGTGCCTAATCTATATGCATATGTATTTATAGATACATGTCCACATGGCAAGATTCTTAGACTTGACTGAAGATAATAATAATGGGGTCTATAATTCTTCTTCTTTCACCCCAGGAGGAATAGGTCACTGTCTAAAGTACAGTAGTTTTGAGTCTGGAACAGACCTTCCTGGTAAGCACCCTGTCTTCTGATCAAGTTCCCTTTTCCTAGTGATTGGACTTGACATCATGAATCAATTCATCAACAGAAATAATTAAGCTATATGAAGAATTTCTAGGAACATATGGCTCTTTAATATTTGATAATCCTTCCTATCTCCCGCCCCCACTTCACCCCCAGCCCCACGACAGTGACGTGTGTTCAAGGTCCTGCAGTGACTACAGTTTTCTAGGCCAGGGCCTCTTTAGGATCGAGCCCTATTCATCAGATGTACAATTGTCGGAATTAATTGTCTGGAGCGGAAAGGCTGCAAAGAAAGAAACTGTTCACCCATCAACAGTATGTCATTACCTCGAATGTGTGAAGGCTAGACCCTACGGCAAGTATCTGCCACGAGACTATCCTTACCTTTAGCTCATCGACTAGTGCACAAGCAGCAGTGTTACAAACATCACTAAACAGAATCAGTAATGTGTCTGAAGCCAATACGTTTGTAAATGTCACAAAATACAACAAAAAACACGCGATTGAAAACAACACTGGTGTACTGGTAATCCAATGACAGATACTGCCTCTGGGGTGTGAAATAATAGTTCTTTTCATAATTTAGGCCACGAAACAATGAGGTGAGGCTACCAGTTTCCTTCATCGCCATGTTTCATGTTTTAGACCAGGGGTGGGCAAACTTTTTGTGCGTAGGGCCGCATTGACAAATGTAAAGCTATTGGGGGCCGCATTAGCAATGAAATATGTATATATAATATGTCCGTTTTGTTTACCGCAACCTATCACAATAAGTAATAATTATTTATAGGTTATAAAGCAGTATAAATAACTAATTAATGCAATTTTATTTTACTTATACAATTATATACTACATTTGACAATATGAACAAACACTTTTACTAATGTGTTAACAAGATTTTCCATCTTGTTTCTATAACAAATATTCTTTATTATCTATCAATGGCTTTAATTTAGACACAAACCGACTACATTGTCACTATAAATGTTGATTTATAATGAGAAATGTATGTAACTGCTTGCACTTTTTGACAATATTCTTGAAATCTGGAGCAAGTTTACTTGTTGAAATTCCCATGACAGCATGCAAGTTTCAGTCCGACAATAAAGACCTATTCTTAGATTTGTTGATCTTCAAGCAAGAGAATGCTTGTTCGCAAATGTATGTTGATACAAACAATGATAAACGTTTAGCTGCAAAGTTTTTCAAATTGGAAAATGATTTTTGTCATAAAGATCCATAGAAATCCAGCAAACCAACTGATTTGAATTTCTCTGTCATGTCATGATCTGCTTGCAAGTCAAGCAGCTCCAACTGTATGCCCTCTGTGGCTGTATCATCATCTGCAATAAAAGAGGAACTGTGAATATTGAACTGTGGCTCTAATTTCTTGAAATCTTGGAATGTCCATCCACATTTTTCAATCAATGCATCTAATTGGGCTGTGTAATTTTCCGTCATTTCACAAGAAGTGTTTTTCACCAGAAAAGGGAAGTGACACAATCTTTTTTCACTTGCTTGTCTGGAGAACTGTGAGAGTTTTGCCCGAAATGATTTTACATGTACATACAATTAATATGCAAACACACCATTGCCCTGAAGTTTGACATTCAGTTCATTTAACTTTTCCATAATGTCAATGGCAGACATAAAGTCTAACTTCCATTCTTTATTGACCATGTTAGTATTACAGTCACATTCAATGCCCTTCATCTCTAGGGACATCACTATTTCTTCTCTGAGTTCAAACACTGGCCTTAACACCTTGTCGAGACTCAGACATCGAACACCGGTGTGGTACAGGACATCGGAATGTTCAGTTTCCAAATCGTCAAGTAATGCCTTGAACTATCTGTGATTAAGTCCTCTTGATCTGATGAGGTTGATGAAACTGACAACTGGGTCAATAACATGCTTGATAATCAAAACAATTTTACACAGACTTTCTTGATGAATCACACAGTGAAGTGGTAATAATGTGTTGTCAGGATATTCTGCTTTAATCTTATCACTTATAAACTTTACCAGATCTACATTTTTTCCAGTCAAAGCACGAGCTCCATCAGTTGTAACACTTGTTCATCTTGTTCCAAACCAACCCAGTTCTTTCAATACAGTTAGTAACAGCATTGAATATATCATGGCCCGTGGTTGTGTCTTTGAGTGACTCAACACTCAGTAACTCTTCAGTGAGTTTGAAAGAAGTGTTTATTCCACGTATACATATTAATAATTGGGCACTATCATGTACATCGGTACTCTCATGCAGTGCAAGAGAGTACCACAAAAATTGTTTAAAACTTACATGGTTGACAGGACAAATAATGCATGTCTGAAACGTACATGGTTGATAGACCAAATAATGTCTGTCTCAAACTTACAAGGTTGCAAACATATAACTCATTTTGTTTTTGTTTTCCTATTGTTAACAGAATAACGCCGTGATCCAGTCTACAAATCCTGGACATCTGCTGCAACATGTCCCGTTTTCTAACAGATCGGCCACATCTCTGGCATGGAAATCTAAAGAAGCTGATACTTACTGTGGGATTGCTATGCCTACTTGCCATATCTGAGATAAAAGCACAGACTGACCACTCTCTCACCCCAGCTCATGCCGAGAGGGTTTGCAAACAGACATACAAACGCATGCACATATCAGAATGTCAACCCTGCACGTATAAAGGACCGTCACCATGTTATCCAGGAAGTGTCGAAGGTAAAGTAATGGTTTCATCTTCTCGCTTTCAATTGCAAATCTAGTTTATAAAGTGTTTAATGTATAACATATATGGTTATTGTAGGAAACACATATATGATTTCTACGTAGGATACTAAGAATCCTAAGGACAACGACGAATTCCAGCCTCAACGAAGACATGTTACAGGACAGTACAACTGTCTTTATCAGAGAAATGTTTGATATAAAAAGGTCTAAAGAAGGCTGTGCCAGTTGGAAAGATAAAGGCTGTTAGAGACGAGGCAGACGGAATGGAGTACATACTAGAAAGGTTGACAGAGTGACATCGAAGACAATCAGAGGCCAAACTTATAAGGAACACAAAGAAGAAATGTCTATGGAGAAACATCATTAACTGAGGTGTCGGACATTTCACTTGATGGTCAGGACTATGATGCAATGTTGCATGTTATGCTGTTAAACAAATTTACTTGCATATCTTTTACAGGACGAAGCAGTCAACTCCAGCGTTTTTGGGCTGTTTGTGATTTCTTGGCAAGTATACGTTCATGAGTAATTCATTGCTTTCTGAACGAACTGCACTCAACCTTTGCATGAGAACCAACTCAAGGCGGTATGCTTCCAAATCGCATGCAGCTGTGTTTAAAAAGCTATATACAGGAGTGCGAACTGCTTTCGTAAATTTTTCTCTACAGAGCTGGCTGCTTTGTTGTACACACAACAATATGTATAATGTAATGTTGTACACACAACAATATGTAGAATGTAATGTTGTACACACACAAAAATGTAGAATGTAATGTTGTACACACAACAATATGTAGAATGTAATGTTGTACACACAACAATATGTAGAATGTAATGTTGTACACACAACAATATGTAGAATGTAATGTTGTACACAACACCGATATGTAGAATGTAATGTTGTACACACAACAATATGTAGAATGTTAGGGAAGTTGTACACACAACAATATGTAGAACTTTAGGGATGTTGTACACACAACAATATGTAGAATGTTAGGGAAGTTGTACACACAAAAATATATAGAATGTTAGGGATGTTGTACACACAACAATATGTAGAATGTTAGGGAAGTTGTACACACAACAGTATATAGATTGTAATGTTGTACACACAAAAATATGTAGAATGTAATAATGTACACACAACAATGTGTAGAATGTAATGTTGTACACACAACAATGTGTAGAATGTAATGTTGCACACACAACAATATGTAGAATGTTAGGGATATTTTACACACAACAATATGTAGAATGTAATGATGCACACACAACAATATGTAGAATGTTAGGGATGTTGTACACACAACAATATGTTGAATGTAATGTTGTACACATAACAATATGTAGAATTTTAGGGATGTTGTACACACAACAATATGTAGAATTTTAGGGATGTAGTACACACAACAATATGTAGAATGTAATGTTGTACATACAACAATATGTAGAATGTAATATTGTACACACAACAATATATAGAATGTAATGTTGTACACACAAAAATATGTAGAATGTTACGGATGTTGTACACACAACAATATGTAGAATATAATGTTGTACACACAAAAATATGTAGAATGTTAGGGATGTTGTACACACAACAATATGTAGAACTTTAGGGATTTTGTACACACAACAATATGTAGAATGTTAGGGATGTTGTTCACACAACATATGTAGAATGTAATGTTGTACTCACAACATTATGTAGTATGCAATGTTGTATACTCAACAATATGTAGAATGCAATGTTGTATACACAACAATATGTAGAATATTAGTAATGCTGCCTGCCTCTAATTGTAAACATTTAAACAAGTAAGATAGCAGCAATAGAGACATCCAGTATTGGAAGAACATTGACTATTAGGTAAACGTAATGACGCTGGCACCTTGCAGTCTTGACAGTCGTTAGTTTGTCTATACTGTCCTTCATAAAGGCATAATAGCTACTACCCATGGCGGTAGCGAATGTGACTTATCAGACCAATTCGCGCTGTAAATGTTCGTCCACAATGGATGCATGTGAACACATGGTCATTTTCACCATCACGCACCATCTTACGTCTCACGCGTTCAGTGTATGACCTATCTGCAATTAATTTCTCCTTTGTTTTTTTCCATTTCTGATATTTGCCCTCCATGCAATACATTCGGCGGCGACTTGTTCCCAATGTGCATTATCAATGCCTGTATCAATCGCGTCCCGCTTACACACTTCTTTGTATCGTAGCCTGACCACGAGATCTGTTACCCATCTGTAATTCACGAAAACAGATGTACTTTGGTATTCTACCATCAACCATCCTCCTAAGATGTCCTATCCATCTAAGTCTACGAAGACTTAGCATGGAACAAACCGTCACGCAACCTGATCTTTCCAATACTTCAGTATTTGTGATTTTGTCTTGCCACTTAATACCAAGTATTCTTCGCAGACGCACCGCATGCAAGCTATTTAAACGTGTCTCTTGGTGTGAGTAAGTTTACCAGGCTTCACTACCATAAAGAAAAGTACTAAGGACACAAGCTTGATAGACGAGGACTTTTGTTTTGGCAGTAAGCTTCCTGTTCTCCCAACCTCTTTTTGTTAACATGTCCTTTGTTGTTGCTTCCTTAACAGTCCAGAGGTTGATGTTATCTATGGATAATTTGCTATATAACTCTGGTCCTAAATATATAAATGGTCTACTATCTCCAGTTCGGCGACGTCAGTAAAGATTTATTGTATCCCATGTGCACCTTAAGACATAATGTGTGTCTTTATTTTTATAATTCTTAAACCAAATACAGAGCTAGCATTTGAGAATGCAGATTTTAGACGTTGTAATTCTTCCTCAGAGTGGGTCGCAATTGCAGTATCAGCTGGAAACAATAACTCTCTGATAAGCACCCTCCTAATTTTGGCCTTTTCTTTCAATCTCTGAGCATTGTAGAGACCACCTTCTGAGCGTGTATATATCACCATCCTGAACACGAAAGGCATTTTCAGTAGAAATGAAAAGTGTATTCCAAAGAGGTTGGGAGCTAGTACACAACCTTTAACTCACTCTTGATTTCAAACACTTCTGAAGTTGCATCATCAAACATGATTATACCCTTCACACCTTTTACCCACACAGCCAATCTTGTTTAGTACCTTGAACAGACCCTAATGACTGACCAAATCAAATGCCTGTGTGAGGTCGATGATGACAATAAGCAGTGGTTGATTCAGGTCACCATATTTTTCTAGCATTTGTCGCAATGAGAGACATTGGGTATTGGAAGGACATTGACAAGTGCTGACATCCTTGTATGTGGCCGGGTGAAGGAGGGAGGGGGGGGGGAGACAAGGCAGAACTATCTAGAGAGCTACAGGCTGCTGTAGCCAAGGTGGATGAGTGGTGCGCGGAAAAAGCCTCGGTCATCAACCAGACAGAGCATCTGCAGGACGAAGAGAACGGAATAATAGAATTGTCCAGGAGGAAGTGCCAGATATCACAACTCACGGTACTGTGATCGATACCGAGAGTACATTCTTGTATCTGGAAATAATCTTTTACGGAAGCTTCCTATGAGGTAAACGAAATACACATAAATATACGTTGTTGTGAAGCCATTGAGGCCACTTATACAGAACATAAAATTCATTAGTATTGATTGGCGATCATAGAAATATAATAAAAAAGTACAGATTAGAAGACGCAGTGAGGACATACAGATTGAAGGATATAGTTATTACCCGGGTTTTGGACCTGTCACTTCAAAATGACGACAGCTCCTGGATGAGGACGACGTGTACGATGACACATAGCCAGTTCAGTATCCCGTAAAGGTGTCATTATTAGCCAGACTATCACCTACCTGTCCTACAACTATGGAATATGGTCAGAATTCGTATCTAACCATTGAAACAACACCGTACATAGGTCTCAGAACTTTATATTAGTTAAGCATTCGTCAAGATGTATATGGCGTTGTTTGTGCCTTTACCTTCAACAAATCCACACTGCTCATTTCCAATTTCTGGCTTTATTTATTTTCTTCTCATTATAATTCTCATCAGTATTTTAGTGACAAGAGTCCTTAATCTAATTGTGTGATGTTCTCCACAATCCATTGCATAATAATTCTTTGGTAGAGCTATAGAGCTATGAAAATCTGAAGAGATCATCGGATTTGTGTCCCCTATTCTAAGTGCCATTCAACAAATGTGTTATCACTTCATACCAAATTCACAAACGCTTTAATCTACACTACACTGAACTGAACCCGAAGATGTACCTTTCTTCATGTGTTGTAACTCATCTTAAACTTTTGCTTTCACTTTTTCTGTCCTTTACATTGATCGTAATTGTCGGTTTCCGATCTGCCTTCATCATCATACAACTCTTTCAAATATTCACCATTCTTTAAATTAAATGTTTATTGATCTGTAATATCTTATTTACACTTGTTTTCAATTGATATTATTTTGTACATAGGTGTCTCTACTTGTTAAACCCAATCTCCTTGCACTGATTAATAATCCATACTTGGTTTGTTATATTATATGTTTGTACCATTTCTCTAGCTGCTCTTTTATATTTGTCTTGATTGTCTTTACTTTTTCTTTTGTTCATTAATAGCAAAATGTGCTCTGTCATTCATTTCTTCATCGTTTTCCTTTGATGTATGTTGTATTCACGCCTTTAGAATTTGAAATTGTTCGTCTACAATGCTTATATATTTCTGGCAATGTTCCTATTATCTGGCACTGGATTTTTCATTCATTTTTGATTTGATTAAAACATTGCCAAATTTAGTTTTACATTTCCTGGAACCCTCTGTAAGTTTATTAGTTATATATTTTAGTTTATTAATTATCGATACAGGGTCACAATTATAACCTGCTCCTGGCCTTGTTTTTACCAGCATTACATAGTTCTGAAATCGATTACTTATAAGTACGAGTTGTATGTAATCATTTTAGTTATGAAAATAATTTCCTTAGCTTTTTCATGTCCAAAGACATGCATGCATCAAGTTGTTCTCCGCTCTCGTATCTCTTTCCAAGGCCATACCCACTAGTTATGTCACTATGTTCTGCAAAATATGCGTTGACATCTGTCAGGTCAATAGTCGTTTCACAACTGTTACATTGTCCATACAAGTTATCACTTTCTACTTCTGTGTGGTCTGGAGTTGTTGCTTAGACTTGTATGATGTTAATATCAACAACTTCGTTCCTTAATCTGACCAGCAGACACGATCTGATATGAGCATACATCCTTTAACTGTCTACCATCTTTCCCTGTCTAAGATTATACTCATTCCCCTTTCACGGTTAATGCATTCGTGAATACATTATTCTATATTCGTCTCAGCATATCTCCTACTCCTGTCTGTTATTTTTTTAATTACATAATCCTTAGAAATTAACATTCAAAGTTTTAATTTCACTCTTGATAATCTCCACTTTACAATCTTGCATGAGTGTTCTTGAATCCCATGTTCCAATAACTAATGCAGTAGACCTCGATTTGCCTACAGAAATCGGATACATTGTTTTGTTACCCTGATAACATATTCATTCATGTATAATTATGTCTAATGCTATGTAACATATGTTTCTTTTGTGTCTATTTTCTTTTAAATTAGACGTCTGTCTGTCGCAAGTTGCCTCAAATATGTAACAAAAAATATGTTGTAGGAATAATCAGACACAAAGATGTATATTACAAGGTGAAAATACGCATGAAGATATATATTTTTGTGAACATTAGACAGAATGATGAATATTTTGGGACCAACGGACACCACGGCGTATAATTTAGATTATACACACAGTTATATAAACACATACACACACTCACACACACACACACACACACACACATGTATATATATATATATATATATATATATATATATATATATATATATATATATATATATATATATATACATATATATATACACACACATTAGTTAGTTAGTTGCATATCCTTTACAGGACGTCGCAGTCAACATCATCATTTTTTGATGTTGTTGATCTCTTGGCAAATTTTACCATTGCTTTCTGAACGACCGACACCCACATTACTTCGTGAAAAACCAACGCAAAGCGGATTGCTATCAAATCCCGGCAGTTATCTTTTGAACGCTTGTGTGCGGGATTACCAACTATATATATATATATATATATATATATATATATATATATATATATATATATATATATATATATATATATATATATATATATATATATATATATATATATATATATATATATATATTATATATAAAAGGCAATCTCCGTCTGTCTGTCTGTATGTCCGTATGTCCTTTATGCGCTCGCGAACGGCCCATCCGATTGAGATGAAATTTTCTACACGTCTTCCTTTCATTCCAGCGCAGCCCACTGTGATATATTTTTAGTGTGAAATTGGCTGCTTACCCAATATTATTTAATTTTCCATTTTTCATTGTAATTTCTATACAGCGAGGGGACTTAACTCTGTAAAAGTTATTTCAAGGGGCATAACTTTTCTGTATAACTTATAGTCATATTGTTGCATGGTTTTCAAAGATTTATAAACTCTTAGTCCATAGTTATATACCGGCATATGAGTTATAATAAATAGTGATACAATCTTTAAGGCATTTTCAAAGTTGTCACAAAAATAATGCATAATGCATAACATTGTAACTCATCTTTTTATGCTTAAAGAATAAATAAATAATAGTTACCTTATCTCTATCAAGTTTGAAGATTCTTTATTTCTTTACACTGTCGCCAACTCTAAGAAGACATGGAACAACTTCAGCCATTATTAAATCTACAGGCATATGCGTTATATTCCTCCTCCTCCTCCTCTCCCCTCCTCCACCTCCTACCCTCTTCCTCTTCCCATCCCCCTCCTCCCTCTCCCTCCTCCTCTTCCCTCTTTCTCCTCCTCCTCTTTCCTCCTCCTCCCTCTTCCTCCCTCTTCCTCCTCCTGCCTCCTCGCCCTCCTGCCTCCTCCTAATCACTCCTCTTCCTTCCTTCTCCCTTCTCCTCCTCTCTCCTCCTACTCCCTCCTCCTTCTCCCTCCTCCTACGTCCTCCCCCTCCTCCCTCCTCCTCCTTCTCCTCCCTCTTCCTCCCTCCTCCTCCTTCTCCTCCCTCTTCCTCCCTCCTTCTCCTCCCTCCTCCTCCCCCTCTTCCTCCATCTACTCCTCCCTCCTCCTCATCCCTTCTCCTCCTCCCTTCTCCTCCTCTCTCCTCCTCCTCCCTCCTCCTCCCTCCTCCTCCCTCCTCCTCCTCTCTCCTCCTCCCTCCTCCTCCTCTCTCCTCCTCCTCTCCCCTCCTCCTCCCTCCTCCTCCTCTCTCCTCCTCCTCAACTCCTCCTCCTCCATCTCCCTCCTCATCCCTCCTTCTCCTCCATCTCCCTCCTCCTCCCTCTCCTCTCTCCTCCTCCTCTCCCCTCCTCCTCCCTCCTCCTCCTCTCTCCTCCTCCTCCACTCCTCCTCCTCCATCTCCCTCCTCATCCCTCCTTCTCCTCCATCTCCCTCCTCCTCCCTCTCCTCCTCCCTCCTCCTCTCTCCTCCTCCTCCCTCCTCCTCCTCTCTCCTCCTCCTCCACTCCTCCTCCTCCATCTCCCTCCTCATCCCTCCTTCTCCTCCATCTCCCTCCTCCTCCCTCTCCTTCTCCCTCCTCCTTCTCCTTCCTCCTCCCTCTTCCTCCTCCCTCTTCCTCCTCCCTCCTCCCCTCCTCCTCCTCCCTCTTCCTCCTCCCCCTCCTCCTCACCTCCTCCTCCCACCTCCTCCTCCCTCCTCCTGCCTCCTCCTCCTCCCTCATCCTCCTCCTTCCTCCTCCTCCCTCCTCCTCCTCTCTCCTCCTCCTAATCCCTCCTCCTCCCTACTACTCCTCCTCCTTCCTCCTCCCTCCTCTTCCCTCCTCCTCCTCTCTCCGCATATCTCTTCCTCCCTCCTACTCCTCCCTCCTCCTCCCCCCTCCTCCACCTCCCTCTTCCTCCTCCCAGCTCCTACTCCTCCTTTTTCTTCTTCTGCTGCTGCTGCTGTCGCCGCTCCATTTACCCAAGTTAATTGTAGGGGAAGGTGTAAAGATCTTTCAAGTGCTCTTTCTAATGCTTTTTGTAAGTTGGTCTTCGTTTATCTAAGGTTGTTCTAACTGCAACCAATAAATGATTAGACAGACAGACAGACAGACAGACAGACAGACAGACAGACAGACAGACAGACAGGGAGGGAGGGAGGGAGGGAGGGAGGGACAGACAGGGACAGACAGACAGACAGACAGACAGACAGACAGACAGACAGACAGACAGACAGTCGGGAACGGGAACTTATATGACTACTTATATGAATTAAATTAGATGCTCCCCATCAGGGGCTGGGCGAAGCCGGGCCGGATCAGACAGACAGACATACAGACAGACAGACAGATAGACAGACAGATAGATAGTCGGGAACGGGAGCGGGAGCTTATATGACTACTTATATGAATTAAATGAGATGCTCCACACCAGGAGCTGGGCGATGCCGGGCCGGTCAGACAGACAGACAGACAGACAGACAGACAGATAGTCGGTAACGGGAACTTATATGACTACTTATATGAATTAAATGAGATGCTCCCCACAAGGTCTGGGCGAAGCCGGGCCGGGTCAGCTAGTATATATATATATATATATATATATATATATATATATATATATATACACACGCTAGACGACCCGGCCTGGCTCCGCCAACTCCTGGCGGGGAGCGTCTCATTGAATTCAAATACATTTCTCTAAACGCACAGAGTACGCGTTCGGCCCCTCCTCCCATTCCCATTTCCGTTCTCGTTGCTCGTCTGTTACTGAAGCTCCCTTTCCCGTTCCCGTTGCTCGTATTTCAGTTGGATTCGCGGTAGTGAGAAAAACATCTGTACAAAATTTCATCTCAATCGGATGGACCGTTCGGGAACGTATAAAGGACAAACAAACAAACATTGTCTTATATATATATATATAGTAGGCCTCTTTCAGTCCTGTAGGACTATAGAGCTGTACCGCTGGCAATCTCTTTGATAATATCCACTAAAATATACATGAACAACTACAAATCTGTTCCAGCGTACACACAACATTGTCCGTATGTCGGCAATGGATTCAAGACTTGCCGGATTGCGTGTAGGGAGGAGTATACAACAGAAAACTGCTGTCTCGGATTTTGGGGAGATGGTTGCACTCAAGGTCAGTGACACGTCTTGTTAATATTCACCCGGTATCATTGCCAGAAAGTATTACATCTTGAAAATTACACATTTCAAGACTATATGCTCTGTGTTAAGCACGAGACAGGAGTTATTACGTACTGAGTATTTTTGTAATGGGTCATATTAATTCCAAAGATGTTGTAATATTTGATTGATTGATTGATTGATTGATTGATTGATTGGTTGATTGATTGATTTAGGAACCGACATCACAGATTTCGGGGCATTCCCATAAGCGTTCAGTCCCCATCCCTAGCAGAAAGCGAAGAGTTCCAACACTAATAGTACCAGTAGCAATCTGATTATATGTCCGTCTCGCTTTTCCTCTGAGCGTCGATCGTCGGCCAGATCCCTTTGTCACCCCTCGCTGTCGCATTCTTGCCAGACCATGGTGATCCATTTGCTCCTCCGAGGTGTACACGTTCTCCCACAAGGCCGCAACCACGTCTGCCTTATCATGCATCAATACTCCACCAAGTTTTGTAGGTCCAGCCAATCTGTCCGCCTGTTCATTCCCCAGCACACTAGCATGCCCAGGAGAAAAGATCCCGACGATGCTTGTCACCTGTGACTTCCGAAGCGAAGCAAGCCACTCTGCACGAAGCTTGCCTGTCTTCACCCTACTCAGCATGCGTTCTGAGTTAGTTGCAATCACGGTGTGTGTGTGTGCCGTATTCTCCATCCAGCGGAAAGCTACACTGACCGCCTCCACCTCCATTCTTAAGCTAGATGTTGTGGTATCATACGCCAGGCTCTCCTGCACCAAAAGTCGACCATTAGCTTTTGCTAAGAGCCCCAGACATTTCTCCTGCCTCTCAAAACAGAACCATCTGTGTATATAATGACATCACCCAGGCGAGCATTAGCCTGAATTAGTTGCTGCATTTCCACTTCTGTGGCATTATAAACTCTGCACAAGTCTGACTGCTCCGCTGGCACTCTGACCCACTCCTCTCCTCGCATAATGTTCTCCAAGATACACACCTGTCTGATCGTATCCTCTGCCTGAGCCATCCGTGATGTCCCTCTTATCAGTGGCTGACCCTTAACTGCATCCAGCGCCTCATGCAACGGGTGATCTGTGTCATCAACTACTCTGAGGTATGCCTTCGACTGCAACACCTTGAGCCTACCAGCAACAGTCGGCAAACCAAGGATGTAACATATGCACACAGATATTGTAGATATCAATATAACCCATGCTGTAAGTCTCATAGAAATAGATGAATACTTCTTCTTCTTCTTCTTCTTCTTCTTCTTCTTCTTCTTCTTCTTCTTCTTCTTCTTCTTCTTCTTCTTCTTCTTCTTCTTCTAGTCAGTCCACTACGAACCCTCGTTAATTGTCTCTCACGACATGCATGATAGGCTGTAATGGTACAGTTATTTCCGTCTCATTAATGTTCTGATGAAATACCGTCTTTCATTTTGAATGTTTAGATCTCCAATCAGTCTGTTGTAGACCTCACGCTACTTTATAACCATAATTAAAAGCCAGGAGAATATTCTTACAATGGCTTGAATCAAGAAGCGTACAACTGACATCTTACAAGATGTGAACATGGAAGAAACCTGGCTCTTCAACAACACCTTGTCTCGGGAACAGAAATCAGTTGCCCTGCTATAAACATCACAGAGGTTTATGAGAACAGTACTTTATATCATGACTCCTAGAAGACAAGGTAAGGGTGACCATCCCGACAAACATGGTGAATTAAAGACACCAGGGTAATGAGAACCACTGATGGAATGAATACGAACCAGTGAATGAATACCACCCAGTAACTGAATACCACCAAATAAGTGAATACCATCTTGTGAATACACACCACCCAGTGAATAAGAAATGTGAAGAGAGGATGTAAATATATTAGAGATGTGTGAGACTAGATGGAAAGGAACAGGGATTACGACAGGGGAGGATGTAAAGATTATTTATTATGTGGGAGAAGAAAGACAAAGACGTGTACCAATTATCTTAGATGTGCAAACATCAAAATCTGTTTAAGGATTCAAGGTATTTTCAGACAGGGTTCTATTGATGAAATTAATCGGCACACTTTTTAATATAAACATCATTCAAATATATGCCCCATCAGGAGAAATAAGTGAAGATTGTATAGAGTGATTTTATAATGACACGGAGAATGCTTATAAGAAATGTAACAATTCATGAATAAATATCATAATGGGTGAATTCATTGCGAAAGTAGGACATCAAGGCGATGGATGCGCAATAGGAAAACATCATTTGGAAGCAAGAAACGAAAGAGGATACATATTTATAGATTGGGCAAACGAGGAGGAAAATGATTGTTGCAGAAACCTGGTTTAGCAACATCCTAGAAGATTATGGACACGGAGAAGTCCTGGCAGGAATATTAGAAACCAGACTGATTACATCCCGAGTGTTAGAAGGTTTTGAGATGCACTAACAATCGTAAAAACAGTTCCCAATGCAGACTTCTCCAGTGATCACAGATCGCTTACAGGCACATTGAGGGGAAAGGTAAGGATAGTTAAGTATACACCAAGAAACAGTAAATAACACCCGCGTACATTGAAATATGACAAGGACATACAAGACAATTTTAACACAGAAGTAAAGTACAGATCTGATATATTCTCTGAGTTAGAGATCCTATTTCAGGATGTAGATATCAATTGGAAATGTTGAAGACTTCAATAAGATTGGCTGCGGAAACAATTATTCCAAAATTAAAGAAAGCGGGTCACATGAAATGAATGACTGAATAAGTTAAACAACTAATGGGAACAAGAAGACGCAACAAAAATAATCATGACAAATATGAAGAGATTCACAGAAACGTCAGGACATTATGTAAGGAGGCAAAAGTGGCATGGCTCGAGATAAATTGCATAGACATTGAAAAATAACACAAAAGTAAATGTACCAAATTAATTTACAAATGAATTCAGGACCTTACTAATAAAAGAATATGCACATCAACAGGCTTCTTAAACAATAAAAGATGACAAATTCATACTAGAAAAAAGATCAGATTTTACATGTGTGGTCAGATTATGTGAAAAACCTATATAATGATAATATAAATAATAATGAAGGGCACGTGGAGGTTCAGAATGCTTTTAACCACATGGAAACTGGCAAAACCTCCGGTTCAGACAACATCACAACGGAAATGAGCAAGGCTTTAGTAGAATATGGACTAGAGCAAGTCACCAGACTGCTGAACACAATATATGATACTGGAGTTATACCTCATGAATTATGCATTTCTATATGTATTGCAATCAATATCGAACACTGTTGTCAACATCGAACAATTAGTATAACGAGTCACATCATGAAGAGTTTGCTAAGAATTATCATACAAACAGTTAGGAAGAAAATACAACCCAAAATAGGAGAAGAACAATGTTGGTTTGTAGAAGGCAAAGGTACAATTAATGTTGTGTATATGCTGAGAGTCACGCTTCGTGGCTAAGGGCTTTCGTACGCGATTCGTGAGCCCGCTTACCTGCGTTCGAAACACAACAGCGAACGATTTGGCAGCAGACACGTCGTGCTGGGTTTTAACGTGTTTGTATGGGAGTCGGTCGTTCAGAAAACAATAGCAAACTACTGAACGTAAACTTGCCAAGACATCAACAAAAGCAGTACAATGCTGGTGTAGACACCAATGTCCTGTAAATAGGGTATGCAAAATAAAAATATATGCTGAGAACATTAATTGAACGTTCTGTAGAAGTAAACAAAGACCTACATCTTTGCTTTACTGACTACACAAAGGCTGCTGGTAAAGTAAGACATGTCAACATGATAAACATGCTTGCAGAACAACAAATTGATGGGAAAGACCTTAGACTTGTAAAAAAAACATATTTTGGAAACAACAAGCTGCCATAAAGATTGGAAATGACGTAGGCCACTATCAGCCCATTAATAGAGGTGTGAGACAGGGGTGTGTAATGTCTCAAGATCATATCTCCCTGTACAGTGAATATATTTTCAGAAATGTAGAATATAGGGAAGGAATCATCATTGGGCGCCGTAACATCAGTAACATTATATATGCGTATGATACAGTATTGATTGCGTACAATGAACAGCATCTACACATTTAGTAGATGCGGTTGTTGCACACAGTGAGCAACTAGGGTTAGAATTAAATTGTAAGAAGACACAAATTATGGTGGCCACTAGGATGAAGGAGATATCAAAATGTAATATACAAGTACGTGGAAATATTCTTAAACAAGTGAATCGGTACAATTATCTCGATACGGTTATAGCATCTATTGGGAGATGCATTGACGAAATTAGAACAAGAATCATCATGGCAAAGATAGCCTTTTGCCAGATGAAAAATATACTGACCAATAAAATTATGTCAATTGCAACAAGAAAAAATAAGAGTGTTGAAGTACTACAGAGAACATGTACATTTGTATGGATGTGTAACGTGGAAAATGAGCAGAATACAATAGGCAAGCTGCTGGAGAAGGTAATTGCCAGGAAAATATCAAGTTAACTAGAGAGGCAAGTTGTTTTCCCACCTACCCTGGGTGGGTACCGTCCAAAAAGAGAAACCTGCACCAATGCAGCAGTCTTTGCCCATGATGTCTATGAAGGTTTCCACTCAGGCACTGAAACCGTTGCTGCAGCGATTGATCTTGAGGACGCATACAACAGAGTACCACTGGATTTTTTAATGTTTCAGCTTCTTGAACTAAACGTAAGTCCATTCCTCCTTAGTTGGATCGCTGCAGCCCTCTATCAACGGAAAGTAGTTTTTAGATGTGGCAGTTGGACTTCGGAACCAACAACAATATATCCTGGCCTACCACAGGGATCACCATTATCTCCGGTACTGTTCAACGCCTACACAGTGAGAATCACCAGTGAGCAGATCACTGGACCTGGCAGGACATTGTCGTATGCCGATGATGTTTTAGTGTATCGTCAGGGTAAGGATAGAGAGGAGGTTGCTGTGGAACTACAAACCGAACTCAATCGCATAAGTACTTGGTGTGATGAAGCTGGGGCAATGGTCAACCCAACAAAGGCAACAGTGACTTGGTTCTCGTTGAATAATCATATTGTCAACAATCCAACACCAACTGTAATGCTGTGTTCAGAGACGGTGGAAAGAATGCAGGCAATGAATTACCTGGGGATACGGTTTGATCGAAGCCTTGCTTATAATGTGCACATAGACCAGGTGATAACAAAGGCCAAGCGGGGTTTGGCAGCGATGCGGGTGATGGCGGCAGCAAACTGTGAGCAGCGCCATCTATGTCTTCTGTACGAGGGGCTGGTCATGTCTGTTTTGGAGTATGCAATGGCAATCCTGACTCTCAGCCATAAGCAGATAGAAAGGATGGAAAGGATACAGAATGAAGCTATGCGCATTATTCTTGGATGTACAAGAGATACAGCATGCAGGGCGATGCGCTACCTTCTTGATTTTCCAACCATTGAAGAGAGAATACAAGTTTGCAGGGCACGCGCCTACCTCAGAATTAACGCAAACACACAACATCCACTGCATAGTGAAATTAGGAAGGTGAAGGGCAGCAGGTTAAAAAGAGGACGGTCGTGGATGGGTCAAGCCGAAGACATTCTTCAACAGGTGTGTTCACTTGAGGACTTAGAACCTGGCGAGGAGTGGGTGCAAGTGCCAACAGACTTCTGCACATCCTTTTCAGTTTGCATCCAACTAGATAGAAAATGCAGACAAGAAAATCCGGCTGCTGTTGAGGCTGAAGTACAAGCGTTGATTTTGGAGAATTCGCTAGACGGTGACGCGGTCATCTACACAGATGGGTCGGTCGTCCGACATGTGAGAAGCTCATGGGCCTTTACAGCTCGGGCCGGAGGGAGAATTGTGAAGGAGGACTCTGGTGCTTTCACTGAAACCACAAGTAGCCTGACCATGGAAGTCATGGCAGTAAATAAAGCAATAACATGGCTCGAGACACAGACATTCACTAGGGCTTGTTTCCTTAGCGACTCAATGAACATGATCAAGAGGATAGAGGAGGGGTCGATCCGAAGAGAATGGTTGCTGCCTCTGAAGCGGTCTCGGCTGGCAAAGATTAGTTTCATCTTCGTGCCAGGTCATGCGGGAGTACAAGGAAATGAGCGGGCTGACAAGCTCGAAGGTGAGGCTACTGTGGAGGGCGGACGCGCCATGGACCAGGCTGACATTCTGAATGCTCTACGAGAAGTGAGACTTTTGCGAGAACCAAGTGATGACTGTGAATCTACAACAATGGCCAGACTGCGGGAGCAGCAAATTAAAAGAGGGGTGGCCAAACGCAGGAAGCCAAAGAAGATTGATAAACCAACACAGAACTGGCGTCGTTAGCCGCTACACGCTGCGGGATTTGCTGAGGAGGGGATCCGAGCACTTATGGACTGAATGGTTCGATGTGCAACGAGGATGATCTGTCGACTAACTAACTAACTAACTAAATGAGCAGAAAATCTGGGAGGAAAACATCTGATAGTTGTGGAAATGTGATTTTTGAGGAAAATGCAAAGAATACCATGGACAGACAGAAAAACTAATGACCAATTCCTACAAGAAACAAATGAAAATCGTACACTAGTTATTGAAATTAGACGTAGGCAGTCAATATATTGTTTTTTGCTCACGTTATTAGAAGAAATAAATTGGAGAACTTGATGCCAACTGGCTAGATCGAGGGAAAAAAAAAACAAGGGGAAGGCAGATAAGGAAATATCTATATGGCTTGACCACGTGGTATGGTCGAGACAAGAACACTGAAATGATCCACGACTCTTGTGATCGAGTGAGATTGCGAATCATGACCGCCCACGCTTATGGGCATGGCACAAGATAATGATGAGTGAATCAATACCACGCAATGAATGAATACCACACAGTGAATGAATACCACCCTGTGAATAAAAACCACCCAGTGAATGAAAATCACTCAGATAATGAAAACCTGGATGTGAATGAAAACCACACAGGGAAAGAAATGATTGAGGCAAGGAAAATATGTGAACATGCTAGCTCAGTGGCTGGTGTATTCAAACAAAATAAACAAACACACTTAATTTTCAAAGGGTTAAGAATTGGGCACGCAAAACCGTCTAACATTCTGCCCTTCTATCACTCTCTTTCATACATTATTTCATTCACACATCATTCAAAGCTAATTGAGAACAGCAACAATAATAGCTATGTAGGCGTTGATCCTGGTTAGTAAAATGGGTATGAGAAACATACAATGACAAATGAAGATGACATCAGTTTATTGTGGTCATTAAGATAAAGTGGTCATTAAGTCAAAGTGGTCATCAAGTTAAGAAAGTCATCAAGTTAAGATGGTCACAAAGATTCATGGTCATCAAGTTAAGATAGTCATTATGTCAAATTGGTCATCAAATTTAAATAGTCATCAAGTCAAACTGGTCATATAATCAAGGCAGTCATCAAGTAAATGTGGACAACATTTGAAGGTGGATATACATGTAAGATGGTCATCAAGCTAAGGTGGACAACAAGTTTAGCTGGTCAGCATGTTAATGTTTCAACAAGTAAAGGAGATCAGCTATTGCTGTGGTCAGCACCTAAAGTTAGCAAGATAAGGTGGTCAGTGTGATAAGATCAACAGCTGGATATGATGGTCAGTTATATAAGGAGGTCAGCTGGATATGGTGATCAACGTGGCAAGATCTTCATCTAGAAAAGATGGTCAGCTAGATAATGTGGTCAGCTAGATACGATGGTCAGCTAGATAATGTGGTCAGCTAGATAATGTGGTCAGCTAGATAATGTGGTCAGCTAGATAAGATGGTCAGCTAGATAATGTGGTCAGCTAGATACGATGGTCAGCTAGATAAGGTGGTCAGCTAGATAATGTGGTCAGCTAGATAAGATGGTCAGCTAGATAATGTGGTCAGCTAGATACGATGGTCAGCTAGATAAGATGGTCAGCTAGATAATGTGGTCAGCTAGATACGATGGTCAGCTAGATAATGTGGTCAGCTAGATACGATGGTCAGCTAGATAAGGTGGTCAATGTGATAAGATCAACGGCTAAATAAGATGGTCAGTTATATAAGGAGGTCAGCTGGATATGGTGATCAACGTGGTAAGATCTTCATCTAGATAAGATGGTAAGCTAGATAAGGTGGTCAGTTAGGTTAGATAAGGTGGTCAGTTAGATAAGGTGTCTGTTAGATAAGGTGGTCAGCTAGATAATGTGGTCAGCTAGATAAGGTGGTCAGTTAGATAAGGTGTCTGTTAGATAAGGTGGTCAGCTAGATAATGTGGTCAGTTAGATAAGGTGGTCAGCAAGATAATGTGGTCAGCTAGATAATGTGGTCAGTTAGATAAGGCAGTCAGCTAGATATAGATAAGATGGTCAGCTAGATATAGATAAGATGGTCAGCTAGATATAGATAAGATGGTCAGCTAGATAACACGGTCAGCTTGCTAAGGTGATCAGTTAGATACGTTGGTCATTTGGATAAGGTAGTCAGCTAAATAAGGTGGTCAGCTAGATAAGGTGGTCAGCTAGATAAGGTGGTAGGCTAGATAAGGTGGTCAGCTAGATAAAGTGGTCAGCTAGATAAGGTGGTCAGCTAGATAAGGTGGTAGGCTAGATAAAGTGGTCAGCTGGATAAGGTGGTTAACTAGATAAGATGGTCAGCTAGATAAGGTGGTCAGCTAGATAAGGTGGTTAACTAGATAAGGTGGTTAACTAGATAAGGTGGTCAGCTAGATAAGGTGGTTAACTAGATAAGGTGGTTAACTAGACAAGGTGGTCAGCTAGATAAGGTGGTCAGCTAGATAAGGTGGTCAGCTAGATAAGGTGGTCAATGTGATAAGATCAACGGCTAAATAAGATGGTCAGTTATATAAGGAGGTCAGCTGGATATGGTGATCAACGTGGTAAGATCTTCATCTAGATAATATGGTAAGCTAGATAAGGTGGTCAGTTAGGTTAGATAAGGTGGTCAGTTAGATAAGGTGTCAGTTAGATAAGGTGTCTGTTAGATAAGGTGGTCAGCTAGATAATGTGGTCAGTTAGATAAGGTGGTCAGCTAAATAATGTGGTCAGTTAGATAAGGTGTCAGTTAGATAAGGTGTCTGTTAGATAAGGTGGTCAGCTAGATAATGTGGTCAGTTAGATAAGGTGGTCAGTTAGATAAGGTGTCAGTTAGATAAGGTGTCTGTTAGATAAGGTGGTCAGCTAGATAATGTGGTCAGTTAGATAAGGTGGTCAGCTAGATAATGTGGTCAGTTAGATAATGTGGTCAGCTACATACGATGGTCAGCTAGATAATGTGGTCAGCTAGACACGGTGGTCAGCTAGATAATGTGGTCAGCTAGATACGATGGTCAGCTAGATAATGTGGTCAATGTGATAAGATCAACGGCTAAATAAGATGGTCAGTTAGATAAGGTGGTCATCTAGATAAGGTGGTTAACTAGATAAAGTGGTTAACTAGATAAGGTGGTCAGCTAGATAAGGTGGTCAGCTAGATAAGATGGTCAGCTAGATAAGGTGGTCAGCTAGATAAGGTGGTTAACTAGATAAGGTGGTTAACTAGATAAGGTGGTCAGCTAGATAAGGTGGTTAACTAGATAAGGTGGTTAACTAGATAAGGTGGTTAACTAGATAAGGTGGTTAACTAGATAAGGTGGTTAACTAGATAAGGTGGTCAGCTAGATAAGATGGTCAGCTAGATAAGGTGGTCAGCTAGATAAGGTGGTTAACTAGATAAGGTGGTTAACTAGATAAGGTGGTCAGCTAGATAAGGTGGTTAACTAGATAAGGTGGTTAACTAGATAAGGTGGTCAGCTAGATAAGATGGTCAGCTAGATAAGGTGGTTAACTAGATAAGGTGGTTAATTAGATAAGGTGGACAGCTAGATAAGGTGGTTAACTAGATAAGGTGGTTAACTAGATAAGGTGGTTAACTAGATAAGGTGGTCAGCTAGATAAGGTGGTTAACTAGATAAGGTGGTTAACTAGATAAGGTGGTCAGCTAGATAAGATGGTCAGCTAGATAAGGTGGTCAGCTAGATAAGGTGGTTAACTAGATAAGGTGGTTAACTAGATAAGGTGATCAGCTAGATAAGGTGGTCAGCTAGATAAGATGGTCAGCTAGATAAGATGGTCAGCTAGATAAGATGGTCAGCTAGATAAGGTGGTCAGCTAGATAAGATGGTCAGCTAGATAAGATGGTCAGCTAGATAAGGTGGTCAGCTAGATAAGGTGGTCAGCTAGATAAGATGGTCAGCTAGATAAGGTGGTCAGCTAGATAAGATGGTCAGCTAGATAAGATGGTCAGCTAGATAAGGTGGTCAGCTAGATAGGATGGTCAGCTAGATAAGATGGTCAGCTAGATAAGGTGGTCAGCTAGATAAGGTGGTCAGCTAGATAAGGTGGTCAGCTAGATAAGGTGGTCAGCTAGATAAGATGGTCAGCTAGATAAGATGGTCAGCTAGATAAGATGGTCAGCTAGATAAGGTGGTCAGCTAGATAAGGTGGTCAGCTAGATAAGGTGGTCAGCTAGATAAAGTGATCAGCTAGATAAGGTGGTCAGCTAGATAAGGTGGTCAGCTAAATAAGGTGGTCAGCTAGATAAGGTGGTCAGCTAGATAAGGTGGTCAGCTAGATAAGGTGGTCAGCTAGATAAGGTGGTCAGCTAGATAAGGTGGTCAGCTAGATAAAGTTATCAGCTAGATAAGGTGGTCAGCTAGATAAGGTGGTCAGCTAGATAAGGTGGTCAGCTAGATAAGGTGGTCAGCTAGATAATGTGGTCAGCTAGATAAGGTGGTCAGCTAGATAAGGTGGTTAGATAGATAAGTTGGTCAGCTAGATAAGTTGGTCAGCTAGATAAGTTGGTCAGCTAGATAAGGTCCTAAGCTAGATAAGGTGGTCAGCTAGATAAGGTGGTCAGCTAGATAAGTTGGTCAGCTAGATAAGGTGGTCAGCTAGATAAGGTGGTCAGCTAGATAAGGTGGTCAGCTAGATAAGGTGGTCAGCTAGATAAAGTTATCAGCTAGATAAGGTGGTCAGCTAGATAAGGTGGTCAGCTAGATAAGTTGGTCAGCTAGATAAGGTGGTCAGCTAGATAAGGTGGTCAGCTAGATAAGGTGGTCAGCTAGATAAGGTGGTCAGCTAGATAAAGTTATCAGCTAGATAAGGTGGTCAGCTAGATAAGGTGGTCAGCTAGATAAGGTGGTCAGCTAGATAAGTTGGTCAGCTAGATAAGTTGGTCAGCTAGATAAGTTGGTCAGCTAGATAAGGTCCTAAGCTAGATAAAGAGATCATCAAGATAAGTCATCAGTCATATAAGGTTTTCAGCAAACAGAGATTATCAGCAGCTTCAGGTGGTCAGCAAATTGGGGTCGATAGCAAGTTCAGGTGGTCAGCAGCTTCGTCTGTTCATCAAATAGATATGGATAGCAAGTTCATGTGGTCAGTAAATAGAGATGGATAGCAAGTTCAAGTGGTCAGCAAATACAAATGGTCAGTAAATTCAGGTGGTCAGCATATTTAGTTGGTCAGCAAGTTTAAGTATTCCCCAAGTTCATGTGGCAGCAAGATCTGGTGGTCATCAAGTTCTTGTGGTCAGCAAGTTCAGGTGGTCAGAATGTTAAATTGATTAGCATGGTTCAGACTACATCAGCCGTCAAAGTCGGACTGCTCTTGAACTACAACAATCAAATACAGAGTTTCGAGAAAAACTGGAAATTAAATCAGAGTTTATGAAAGAAATAAAAAAGAGAAAAGTGATTAATTTCGGCCACGTTAAAAGACAAGACACTCTTATAAAACCACACTGGAGGGTAAGGTTGAAGGCAAGTGAGCAAGAGTAGACAACGATACACAGGTACAATAACAATAAGAGATGCACGAACAGTAATCTTACATAATGTACAGGCAGGGAGACAGACAGACAGTGTTGAAGATCCATTGCAGCCAACCTTCATTATGGAGACGGCACCTGATTGATTGATTGAGAATTTTGAGCGCAGCTTCTCATGCTTAATATGCTACATGGTACAGACATGATGTCCTTAACTTAATGTAAGTGATATTCACTGGCACAGGAACGGAGCATAATGGGGACGACCCGTTGCTGTGAAGTTGGAACTGCGACTAACTAACTAACTAACTAACTAACTAACTTAACGTAACATTTTAATTATTCATAGCGCCAGTACCTACAACGTTACAATTCCCTGATAAGCTAAATATCAACTGTTTACTTGTATAAATAAACTCACTGCAATACAAGTTGTTTAAACTATTAATGTACTATGATAACGAAGCAATCAGGTTTGATCTGCTTGCAGATACGTAAACACAATTTTTAGCCTGTTTGTAGCTAAAATATCATTCTTTTAGTTTATAGCTATACCCCAATTGTTTTAGTGTGTTCATAGTTGTATAAGTAGGCATATCGCCATTCTTTATCCCGTTGATTAATAATGCACTATTTACTAGAGTCTATCTAGCCATATCACTAGTCCTTCGACTGCTGGTAGCTGTCAGTATTTATATTCTTGAACAATAACCACATTGTGAACAACTACACAACAAACAATAACTACAATGTGAAATATAACTTCAAAGTGAACAATAACTACACTTTGAACAACAGAACAAGGAAACAAATTGCGAAGAGCATGGAAACAACGGAGATGTGGTTGCTGAGACGGATGTTGAGAATACCTTGAACTGCCAGAAAATAATGAACACTCCCTGCATGAAGCCGTGGGCACAGATATAGGTCACAAGGTGAACATTATGGATGGCTCGGACAGAGGATACATTCAGAGACATGTGTATGCTTGAGAACACTGGGAGAGAAGAGGAATGTTTCACAATGGCAGAGGACAATTCAGACTTGTGTAGGGTCATAATCGCATTGAATCGGGAGTGCAGGGATTGGTTAGCAGGCTGCGCTGGAAGGGAGATGCAATAACTGATCCATACAACTGACACCCAGGTGATGTCGTCATCTACATGGATGACCTGTGCTAAAAGATAAGAAAAGTGCCCGATAACTCATGACAAAGGTTAACGGACTGTGATTGTTAAAGCAGAACCTGGCATATTCTGAGAATGGAGGTGGAGGCAGCCTCTGCGGCGTTCAGATGGTTATAGGATAATCAATACACACATATCGAAATTGTAACGGACTCACAGAGCATGCTAACAAGAGTACGATATGCACGCTTTGTACGCACAGAGTGGCATGCTTCAGTTTGCATATCAAAGATAGGGAGTGTCCGTTGGATCCTTTGTCCAGGAAAGTCGTATCTGGTGGGAAACGAGCAGGCAGACAGATCGGTTGGTTCGGCAACGCTGGCTTTTGTATTGGTGCACGATCAGGCGTATATGTTTTGGGGCTATTTGAATAGTGAGGAAGAATATATAAATAATCATAGCATGGAGAGAGTGGTGCGACAGAGAGTAAGCAGAAGCTCTAGTCGACACTCAGTACTCCAAGGAAAGGCCATACGGACACACAATCATATTGCAACTGGCATCATTTCTATTGGGACTGTTTACTGGCTGTTGAATTTGGGGACACAGCGCGTATGTCTTGTGCGAATGACGTGGGTTTTTTGATGTCTGTTTGTAACTCAACTCAACTCAGAAAATAACAACGATTGTTTGGAAAAAGCTATAGAAAGAAGAATTGTACAATTATAAGACAGAGACAAACATGATTATTTATTCAAGTAATGAGAGGAGGGGTGTTAGAAAACATAATGACCACCGGAAAGATCACTGGGAGAAGAAGCAGAGGCAGACCGAGAGAAATGATGTTGGATGGACTGAGACGGTTGCACGGAGGAATATCATTAGGGGAGTTGATCCAGAGCCTCAGGGACCGAGATCTTTGGAGAGACATGAACGTCTACGCTAGCTGGCAAGGCATATGCTGATATTGATGATGATGATGATGATGATGATGCTGATGATGATGATGATGATGATGATGATGATGATGATGATGATGATGATGATGATGATGATGATGATGATGATGATGATGATGATGATGATAAGGGTGGTGGTGGTGGTGGTGGTGATGGTGACAAATGAATACTTTCATGTGTCTCAGTATTCGCTCTACACATTGGAGGTGACAAATGAATACTTTCATGTGTCTCAGTATTCGCTCTACAACAACCAAAATCAACATAATTAGGTAGAATGGTTGCTTGCAAAAACATCACATATTGTTCTTAATCACTTGAGCCCCCTGGGAATTGGGTTGGATTCTGCTGAAAATTAGATACCTAACATGTGGGTATTGAGTGTAAGTGTATTTAATAAAAACAAAATAATAAAGCATGTGGTGGATTCATTAACAACCTAAACCTCATCTCGGCCAGCCTGTATGAGCTCTTCTGAATAATGGTCTCATCATGTGCCGTGCCGATACGCGTGGGAAGTTATATTTCGCTAACTCTTCATGACCACCAGAGAGAATAGTGGTCTGGTTACATTCACATATGTCTCCCTACAGATTCACATTTCTAATACCGCCCTTACCCTCTCTACATGTTTCTCACCTTGAAGAAGTGAATGAGAGCTCTGCAACAAATCCCGTGGTATTTCGGTTTCGCTTCACGAGAAAAGTCGACCAATCTTTCTCCTATAGATGCAGTCCTTTTCAGACCTCAAACCATCTTATTGTGAATGTATGGGACTTCAGCGTAAAAACCCAGCCTCCCCTATAGGACTCACAACCAACCAACACATCAATCAACCACCACTGAGTCACGTAGAATATGTTTGTTGCGTTCCAAAATTCTGGACACACAAAGAAGAAGATGACATCATGACATAGTATATTTGATGATCTAACATTTCAAGCCCTTATGACAGATTCGACATGAAATGACACTAAATCTGTGATCTATCTTATGTACCAGAATGTCCGGGTGGCAGTCGGAATCCCTGCAATGGCCACGGCAAATGCTGTAGCAAAAACGGGCAGTGTAATTGTAAAGTGAGTATTTGAATTCAATAATCATACATGTTGAAAACAAAGGGGCATTATGCATGTGGAATGTTACGATGATCAAGCCAGGTCTTGTGGTTTCACATTAGTTCAGCTTCATTACTGCTTTGTAGTGGGGGCCGCCGGTGGTTGGGTAGGTGTATCCCTAATAACAAGAGAGGCAACGTGCCACCTTCATTCCCCTAGCCTACGGGACACACTTGGGCAAGGTGGAGTGCCCGTTTATTCAAGATATTTGTGAAAATAGACAGCTTACCATTATCATCTTTTCAACAGTATCATGTTCAACGCTTCTGGATGTATATTATATGTTATATATATTTAAGTCTACATGTTTGAAAATAATTATACATACTTATCGTCTTTCAAAGTATGTTATGTTATTTATAATGCATGTATAATGATTCATTGAATGTAAGAAAGAGTGTTGAAGTGCTAAATAAAACCTGTTTCGCTGTACGCCAATGAAACGTGGAATGTAAATGAACAAATTAGAAAGAAATTGGAAACTATAGAGATGTGGTTCCTAAGACGAATGTTTCAAATTCCCTGAACTGCCAGAGTAAGTGTCGACGATTGCTTAAAAGAGGCTAACGGAATTAGAACATTGTATACAACAATAAGAAAAAGACAAAAGGTCAGGTGATGACAAGATAGGCATAGGAGAACATCGTGACGACTGGAAAGACCAAAGGGAAGAGATAGAGAGGCCGATCAAGAAAAATGATGGTGGATGGATTTAGACGGTGACATGTAGTAATATCATCAGCAGAGTTGATCCAGAACACCAAAGACCGAGATATGCTGAGTGACATAAACGCCTACCCCGGATGGCAGGGCACTTGATAATGATGATGATGCATAATGATGTCTGTAATATTGTTGGGTATGTTTATGCTGATTATCATCTTCTATGAAATTATTAGATGGTTATTCTTTGGTTAACCGATGTTAAAATTTCACATTGCACTGCACACATAAAGCTCCTATAAATGGGCGTTAGTTCTACTTACATATTGCTTGATTGATTGATTGATTGATTGATTGATTGATTTAGGAACCGACATCACAGCATTCGGGACATTCCCATAAGCGCTCCGTCCCCATCCTCAGCAGCCAGCGAAGAGTTCCAACACTAATAGTTCCATATTCCTTATCAGATTATACAGCTGGAGGCTATTGAACGCATTTTCACACACCCGACATTGTAAGTCTTTGCCAGGTGATAGGAATGGGGATCAGACAAGGATGTGTAATGTCTCCTGATTTGTTGTCATTGTGCTGTGAACATACAATGAGATATTAGAAAATATGCCAGGGATACTGATTGGTGGACATAACATAAATATCTTACAATACGCTGATGACACTGTCTTGGTAGCAATATGCCAGAAGGAAGTGCAGGAAATAATATATAAAGTGGTTATAATAAAACAAAAGAGAGATAGAGGAAGACAACGACAGAAAATTCTTGACAGTCTTGTGTCATGGTACTGAATGGAGTCAACACATGAATTGATCCATGTCGTCGGAGATCACATTTTGTTTAGAAGCTTAAACGTCCACGTCAGTCGACAAGGTACTTGATGCTGAAGTTGTTTGTGTTTAATGGTTTAGTAACATCTAAAACACACTTTGCGTATCCACATTTTGATGAGGAGAGATTTGTAAATGTGAATGAATTTATTCCACACAGGCTGGGTTTAAAGGAGCAGCTTGTGAACTGTGCACAAACGAGACCAAATCTTGGCCAAACTGTTCACTGGGTGAGTGATTTAAGACTTTTGTGTGTCAGTGGGAAACATAATTGCGTGCTTGGTGTCATCATTCGTAGTTTATACATCATAATCATCGATACGTGCCCTGCTGACTGGTATAGGCGATCATGTATCACTACAGATCTGGGACGTTGGTGTTCTGGCTGATATTCCCCCAGCCACAGACTGAAGTAAATCGGTACAGTTATCTCGGAGCAGTCATAACAACTGATGGGAGATGCCTTGAAGAAATTAGAACACAAATTGTCATTGCGAAGGTAGCATTTTGCAAGATGAAAAACATACTGGCCAATAAAATGATATCAAGTTAAACGAGAACAAGAGAGTCGAAGTGCTACATAGAACGTATACTTTTGTATGGATGTGAAGCGTGGACAATGAGTAGAAAAGCTGAAAAAAACATATGGTTGTGGATATGTGCTTTCTGAGCAAAATACAAAGAAAACCATGAACAGACAAAAAAAATCCATGAACAAGTCCTTCAAGAAACAAATGAAGATCGTAAAGTGATTATAGACATTAGATGTAGACAGTCAAAATGACTTGGAGAAATCGGTGACAAATGGCAAGATCGAAGGGAAGAGACCAAGGGGAAGACCGAGAAGTAAATACCTGGATGGCCTGGCCACGTGGCATGATCGAGACAGAAACACGGAGCTGATCTACACTCTGGTGATCGAGTGAGATGACAGAACATGACTGTCCACGCTTATCGGCATGGAACATGATGGATGGATGGACATACTGAAACCTTCCAGCATTGTGTAGATGATGTTACCTCATGCCACTGACTTAAACCATTCAGCATTCTACTAATGATATTCCTCCTTGCCACCGACTTAAACAATCCATCATTCTTTTGATGATATTCCCCCACGCCACTGACTAAAGCCATCCAACATAATGTCTCTCAGTCTTTCTTTGCCTGCTCTACTATTGATTTTTCCATTTGTTATAATGCTTTCCAAAGTTTCTGTTTTAATCACATTGCCAACGAATATTGTTTTGTCTTTCTTACAGTTGTTTATACTGTTTTACTTTCATTAGCCTTTTCCCAACAACCATTGTTAGTTACTCTGACGCCATACCTGTTATTCCATATTATATATACATAAATTACATTAAATATGTTAAGTGCTGATGGCGTCAAATCAAGGATGCAGATGATGGGAGAAACGTTCCCATAATTAAGGAGCACAATCAGTCCAGATGGAGGAATCAACAAAGATATCAATTGTGGTAATTAACAAAGTCAGGCAAATCTACACACATTACATATCATTTGGAAGACTTCCAATTTACAACACAACCATCGATTTAAAAATACACGAAACATGTCTACTGTCTGTACTTCTGTAACAAGAAGGTGAAGAGCTGTATACACAGTATGTTTCGTGGATGATTTCTGTGTTGGCATTCTGGCGGCGGCATTATGTACAGTGACATGCTTTTACATCTGTCCGCGGTTGTTTCTGACGGGAACTGCATGTTCGGAATAATGGCAGCCGGCTTTGTCGCAGAAGTGACTGGTTTGCCTTATGCAGTAATGTGCCACTGGTGTTCTAGTGACTGCCGCTTCTATCGACGATGAACTGTATTTTTGGTGAATGACTTTTGTGTTGACATTCTGGTGGCGGAATTATGCACAATGTACCTATGCGGGATGTTGGTTAGTCGAGACTCCAGTCTGTTTCACTTTTCACATGGGGCTGTCAGGAGCATTTTTTTGTGATATTCATTTGCACAGGAACGGAGCATAATGAGGATGACAGGTTGCTGAGAGGTTGCAACAGCGAATAACTAATTAACTAACTAACTAACTAACTAACTAACTAACTAACCAACCAACCAACCAACCATCCAACCAACCAACCAGCCAACTAACTAACTAACTAACTAACTAACTAACTAACTAACTAACTAACTAACTGACTGACTGAGTAACTAACTAACTAACTTACTTACTGACTGATTGACTGAATGTCTGACTGACTGACTGACTGACTGACTGACTGACTGACTGACTGACTGACTGACTAACAGTTTTGCCCAAATTGGCATCCGTCACTCTGCCACTGGAAAATACTTCAAATTGTTTATCTCACAACCATGGTAAATATTGCATTCAAACCATGTTAAATATTTGCATTCAACACTGAGGCTATGTGGTCTCGAGGTATGGTGTCCGCCTCGAGTGCTGGAGGTCCCGGGTTCAAGCCCCGGTGATGACCGGGATTTTTTTCTCGTGGACTTCTAGTAATAAAATGTCCCCTGGTCTCTGGTAGTGATATCGGAAGCCCGTGTGTATTGTTGCGCACGAAAAAAATCCCTTGGCAGTTGGAAATAGAACAAGAGTATCCTAACGGCGCTGCCCGGACAAAATTTCTAGTTAAAAATCTACCCAAAGTATTTCAGGATCCTCGCCGGTGCTACGGAGCTCGTCCACTGAGCTGAGTTTCTCCAGACTCAGGTTTGAGTAAGGAGGAGAACGGAGCAATTATGGGTTTCAACCGTGTGCCGTGATGTTGATCCATCGACTAAAACTAAACTAAAAAACTAGCATTCAACCCAATCATTGTTGGCTATTTGCGATTATTTTGGGGAAATTTGCATTCAATATATTGTCTTTACTTTTTGAACGACCAGCACCCATACCATTGTATGAGAACCAGTGGAAGGCGTTAGGTTTTCAAATCGCCCAGAGCTGTGTTTCGTACGCGATATGCGGAATTGGGAGTTATCTTCGTTAACCCTTCGCCACAGCGATGGCCGCAAGCCATGACCAATGAATAATTGTTAACTAGGAGCAAGCCAGAAGATATTAGTACAGCTATAACACACTAGGAGCAAGCCAGAAGATATTGGTACAACTATAACACACTAGGAGCAAGCCAGAAGATATTAGTACAACTATAACACACTAGGAGCAAGCAAGAAGATATTGGTACAACTATAAAACACTAACCGGTCTCCATGGCCGAGGTGTTACCAGCTTTCTCCGTAATCCCGAATACTCTAGTGGTTGACGTGAGCGCACGAGAATTGGAAGCGGTTCGAGTCGCGCCAGTGACTTATGAGAGTATGGAGCCGGTCGCTCAGAAACAATGGCAAACTACTGAGCGTAATCTTGCCAAGAAATCAACAATCAGCTGAAAGACGCTGATGTTGACAGCGAGGTCCTGTTAAGGATATGTAAAACTTTTTTATAACACACTAGGAGCAAGCGAGAAGATATTAGTAACACTATAACACCAAATGAATGCGATTCTACGAACAGCAGTTTCCGGCGTGGAGTCAGTCCAGTGTTTGCGAGTAGTCCCCGTCTCCACCTTTCGGATGAGGTTCATTGAATCACTCGGGACATAACTATGGACATAATTCTGTGATTCCAGCCATATGAAACCCCTTCCACTGCCATTGTCTCCATCCTAATGCTGTACTCTTGAATGGTTCAGTCCGCTGAGCGTGTTCTGAATGTCCGCGCACTTTTCTCCAGCTATATAACAGTTCCACCTGTATAGATACACACATCTGGATCGTCTCAGTGTTCACTGATGAGATTGTTGACATATGCAGTGACAGCAGCAGGGATCTGCTCTCTGCACCCCCATGTCAAGCATGAATGTGCAGGAGAAGGCGCAGTTAAGCGTTGGAGACACAGATAACCATTCCCGCTCGGTATTGATACTGGTAAGACTGTAGAACTGCCTGCCAACATCTTCAGTCTGACTCATCCATGAATTGCCTGTCTTTAGCCTGACATCCTTTTCTCTGAATAGAGCTTAATGCACAAGATGCTGCCCATGACCACTTATTTTCAAATCTTGACCCTGTTGTTCATTGTAGGAATGTCAAAGATGTACCTCATTGCTGCACAGTGGCTAACTCTCGTACACCCTAAAATAATACGCACTGCTTCATTGCATATCTTTTCAAGCAATCCAATCAGTATAGGGCTGAAAATTAGGATGACCAGGGCATACTAAATGGGTGAACATAATAATTAACAGTCTTTCCTCGACATTGGTTGTTCTGATTGCTGAAAGGCCTTTTCGGGATTTTGGTATCACGGGATCGACACGGTCTTTGAATGACAGACTACTATCAAACTCCTTACCCATTTATGTCACCATCTTATTTTTTGTCTTAATGTTGCCGTCTATTTTCACTGCTGGCAGATCTGTTTTAAAAAGTATGATTATTTAAGGAGAACCATGCAATGGGTGCTTTTCTGGGCTTGACAAGGTTGATAAGAAGCCACATCTCTGGCATGGGAATCTAAGGAAGCTGGTATTTACTGTGGGATTGCTAAGCATACTTGCTGTATATGAGATAACAAAATTAAAGCACAGACTGACCACTCTATTACCACAGAGGCTGCAATGTCTGCGTCTACTGAGGTAGGCATGACCACCCCAGCTCAACCCGAGAGGTTTTGCAGGCAGACGTACCAACGCTCGTACCAGACAGACTGTCGACCCTGCAGTAGTCGTGGAAGTGCATGTCCAGCAGGATATAACCTTGGTAAAGTAATCTTCTTGCTTTCACTCGTAAATCTAGATTCTAAAGTGTTTGCTCTATGACACAGATGGTTATTGGAGGCCACACATATGTGGTTTCTATGTGGGATACTAAGAATCCCAAAAACAACTACGAATTCGCGCCTTCAAATCCGGTACAAGTCCAGCCTACACAGACATGCGATTACCCACTACACCAGGCATTGTCTTTACATTAATTAATACATTTCTAAATCTTTTATTAATAAGTATGTAGTCAATTTGCTTGCTTATTTTCATATCAGGGCTTTTCCATGTGTATAGTCGTCTTTTATAGTGTTTAAACCATGTGGTTCCAATTATCATATCATTAATATTTGCCCATTCTATTAGTTTCTCTCCTCTTTCATTTCTTGTACCTAAACCGTAATTCCCCACTATATCCTCTATTTTTCCCTTTCCTACTTTTGCATTAAAATTTCCTAGTATTATTTTTATTTCTTGTGATCCAATTTGAGCTATTGCCATTTCTACTTCATCGTAAAAGTTTTGTATTTCTTCATTACTAATGCTTGTTGTTGGTGCATATACTTGTATGATATTTATATATATTGGTTTGCCTTTGATTTTGACCATTATAACTCTATCTGAAATGCACCAGTATCCATTCATAGATTTGGCTGTTTTTTCATCAAATATTATTCCTACACCTTTTTCATGTGTGTCCCCTCCTGAATAAATTATTGTGTGTTTGTCGGTTATAATTTTGCCAGATCCCTTCCATCTCATCTCACTTATACCTAGTACATTCATTTTCATGTTTTCGATTTCTCTTAGAACATTGTTTAACTTTCCTAGCTCATTTAATGTCCTAACATTCCGTGTTCCTACTCTAAATTTATTTAGTTTAGTTATAGTTTTAGTTTTGCCATCAGTAGCTGGATGACGGTCTGGTGTCACCTGTGGCTCATGACTGTCCCTACGGGACGAGGATGTCCTAAGACAGCCATTAACGTCGTTCACTATTTCTGAAGTGTATGTCGGATGAAATCTTGGGAAGATAATGTGGTGGTTTCCCCTTGCCTTCCACATTCACATGATGGTCTTTTACCTCTGCCTTTGACAGCCATTTCCGACTGTAAGGACAAGTGAGTGCCCTGCTCTGCTCAGCTACAGAGTTGTCCACTTATTCCGGTGGATACTCGGTCCCCAGAGCTGTGTTAGCCACACCGTGGTGTGTTTCCATCCTCTACCACGGGGTGGTGCAGTTGGGATTTTCCCTTCGTAAAGTTATGGTCTATGACCAAAACTCTCCAGTACTTTTAGAGGATGGTGCTAAAAGATGATATTTCCGATTATCTTATGATGTGCCCATCCCCATGCATCAAGTTATTATCCGCTCTCGTATCTCTTATCAACGCCATACTCATCAGTTACGCGTCTCTGTGTTCTGCAACATTTGCGTTGTAATCTGCCAGTACAATAGTCGTTTCACAACTTTTACTTTATTCACACAAGTTATCACTTTCTTCTTCTGTGCTGCCTGCAGTTGTTGCTTAGACTTGTATGATGTTAATATCTACTATTGTGTCCCTTAATCTTACAAAACTCGATCTGATAAGGGCATTTATCCTTTTACTGTCTTCGCTCTTTCTGTGTCCAAGATTATACTCACTCCCCTTTCATGGTTAATGCATTCGTGAATAAATTATTCTATATTCGTCTGTGTACAGTTCTCATGCTCCTGTCAGTTTTGTCTCACATAATCCTGATATTTTTACATTTATTGTTTTCATTTCTCTCTTGTTATTTTCCAGTTTACCAACTTGCATTAGTGTTCTTGCATCCCATGTTCCAATAACTAATTCAGTTGATATCGATTTGCCTATAAAAGCCAGCTGAATGGTTTTGTTATGCTTATAATATATCCATTAATGTTTATTTATGTCTGATGTTATGTAAAATATCTTTCTTTAGTGTCTTTTTTTTTCTTACACTATACATCTGTCTAAACATCCAGTGGACAGATTTCAAAACCAATGCGCAAATAAGACAAGAGACTAAGCAAGATATTGTATCCAATTTTATAAGAAAACGCCGTTGTAACTACATCGGCCATGTACTCAGAATGGACAAGCCAAGACTCCCCAACCAAGCCCTCATATGGTCACCATCAGGAAAAAAGAAAACGGGAAAGACCAAGAGAGACCCTGCGTGGAACCATCATTAGAGAAGGCTCATTCAACGGCCAAGTGAACATCCAGGATCTACAACACGTAGCAGTGAACCGCCAGGCATGGAGAGCCATGACTTCTGCCCTATGCGCCGCCTTAGGCTCAAGAGGAAAGACTAACTAACTAACTAATACATCTTTCGGTTAAATGTTTCCTTAAGTATGTACATAATATGTTCTCGACATTATCATACACAACGATGAATGTTTCAAGGGGAAAATACGCGTATATATATATATATATATATATATATATATATATGTATATATTTGAGAACATTATATGTAATTAAGTATATTTTAAGGACCATTGGTCAACAATACGAATATTTTAGATTATACACATTTTAATATAAACACACCCACCTACACACACACACACACACACACACACACACACACACACACACACACACACACACACACACATATATATATATATATATATATAGACAGAAAAACCAATGACCAAGTACTACAAGAGACAAATGAAAATCGTAGCCTGATTAGAGAAATTAGACGAAGACAGTCAAAATTTTTTGGACATGTTATGAGAAGGAATGGATTGGAGAACTTATTGACAACTGGCAAGATCGAGGGGAACAGACCACCTTGAAGACCGAGAGGAAAATACCTGGATGTTTTGGCCACATGGCATGGACGAGACAGGAACACTGAACTGATCCACGACACCGGTGATCGAGTGAAATAGTGAGTCATGACCGCCCACGCTTTCCGGCATGGCACATGATATATATATATATATATATATATATATATATATATATATATATATATATATATATATATATATATATATATATATATATATATAAATCGTTGTATGTATGTATGTATGTATGTATGTATGTCCGTCCTTTATGCGTTCGCGAACGGTCCAACCGATTGAGATGAAATTTTCTACACGTTTTCCTTTCATTCCTGTGCAACCAACTGTGATAGTTTTATCTATCAGCTATCAGCTATTACCTTCCTAAAATTTAATTTTGTAATTACATGACTGAACATAAGAAAATATAAAAATATATGACAAAAAGGGATATAACTTTTAGTACCATTGTTATATCTTAAGTTACGTCACCTGGCTATTAGATTAAATGAGATGATCCACATAGATAGATAGATAGATAGATAGATAGATAGATAGATAGATAGATAGATACATACATACATACATACATACTTACTTACATACATACATACATACATACATACATACATACATACATACATACATACA